>CM046454.1:10395075-10822575 GCA_025506515.1 Flaveria trinervia | reverse complement strand
AACTCCATGGGAAATTGCTCACATTTGAGAGAGAGATAGAACGGAAACGACAACTGTCATCATCTGGAAAGCTCACTGATGATTTTGTACCAGAAAACACTGCCTTGGTAAGTCATGAGTCAGAGTATGCAGGATCAGAATGCCACTACGATGAGCATATTGATTTCACCTCAAACAGTTCTAATCATGCCTTTGTGAGTGTTGATTGTTATTCTGGTAATAATAGTGACAATCTATGCTTTATCATGGATGATTTGAAGGGCATTGCTGATGATGATTTAGAAGAGATGGATATTTTGAGCCAAATGGCCTTGATTAATATTAGATCTCAGAAATTCTACAAGAGAACTGGCAGGAAATTCCTGGACTCTCTGACAAAACCAAAGTCGGTTTTGACAAGAGCAAGTTGAAGTGTCACAAATGCCACAGGCTTGGACACTTTGCAAGAGAGTGTAGATCAACTGGATCTAACACTTCTGCACCCTTTTTGACTTTTCCAAATAACAATTCACAATTCAAAGGGCAACATTCTACTGGTTCTAGTCATTTATCACACCCTCAATCTCCTGCATATTTTGTTCCTCAAGGTCAAATGCCATATCCTTATCCCTGCTATTATGCCACAGTCAAATCAAGTTCAAGCTCCTATTGTACCACAATCTCATGCACTACCAGAACCTCAACCATCTCCATCTCAATCACAACCTCATCACAGCTTCTTCACACCTGGAGTCGTTGACTGGAGTAGCTTACCTGATAACTTGTCTGGTCACACTGAGCAATATTATGCTGGTGCTAGTCAACATGGTGGTGAACACCCTTTTGGAAATCTTGCTCTCATGGCCCTGGAGTCTACTGAGGGTTCCTGTTCAAATGCATCATCTTCACAGGTAACTCAGGTATCTTCAGAGGTTAAAGCCAAGTTATGTTCTGAGTCATGCATAGCTGCCTTTGTCTCTATTAGAGAGGCAAATGTAGCATTAATAAATCAAAAACTTGAGTTTGAGAAAACCATTTTCAAAAGAAAAGCTGAGTATGAGTCTGCTCTTAACAGTAAAAGTGATGAGATTTATAAGCTTAAATGCCAATAAATGATGAAAAGGCCAAGCTAGAGGTTATTCTGGAAGACCACAGGAGTCTCAAAGAAAAACTTGCAGTGACCCAAGTTGAGTGTGAACGCTGGGTCTCATCATGCAAGGGATTTGAAATGCTTCTTAGCAAGCAAACTGCTTCAAATGTGAAGTTTGGCATTGGTTACAACCATACTGGTCCACCAACAGACTTTACTCCTAACTCCATAGTTAAGTCTAAAAGTGAAAGCAATCTCCAAACCACATTATCGTGTGAGTCATTCTCCAATGATAATCTAAGATCAGAGAATGAAACCAGTGTTAAGATCTCAACAAATAAATTGACTGATGGTCTAACTACTGAGACTCATATGAAGCTGAGTACTTCAGATGTTGTTCCTCAATGTACCCCAAGTACTGAAAGAGACCCAACATCTGAAAAGCATTTCAAATCAGTTGAAATACAAGGACTAACAACTGTTGAGGAATCCATCAAACAGTCTATTAGGACGGATGGAAAACAGTTGAATTACCAGTCTTCAGCTGTTACAAATCCTTTAGTACCTAGTACTGATAGGAGGAAAGTACTGAAGATCACACCTTCAGTAGTTTCCACTTCAGCAGTAAAGATGTCCAAGATGAAGAATAAACCATATGAAATTTGTGGTAAATTCAATCATCTATCTGATGAATGTTGGTACAAAAAGGGTTTTAAGCTCCAAAGGGATGAGCTCATTAAACTAGAATTAAATAAAATGAAAACTGAGTTTGAGACCAAGTTTGTACCACAATCATCTCAACCTGATAAACCCAAGGCCTTACCCAAATCCACTAAAAGGATGCGGTTTATCAGAAGAGAGCTGATATTGTTCCTCATGATAACATAAGACTAAGTCTGTGAAATCTAAGAAGGAGGAATGGTGGGTCACAAGAACTCATCAAAAACAAGCTCTGGAGTGTCAAATGAACTGAAAGCTCGAGCTTCAAATCAGACACAGCTTGTTATGATGGTTCAGCGTCTGTTGGGGAGAGTTACCAACTTGAAGCCCATGTGATCAAACCACTGGAGAGGAATTCCAGGCCCAAATCCATTTCAGCACCATCTCCATCTTCATCAACTGTTAATCATGAGAAACCAGCTATGGTTAAATCTGTTGATAAAGTCAGTCCCAAAACCAAAAAGGTTTGGGTCTCCAAAGCTAACTAGTTTCTTATGATTGTGCAGGGTTCTTCAGCATGCCAAAGAAGCATCTGGTATGTGGACAGTGGAGGATCCATGCACATGACTAGGAGCAGCTCTCTTCTTCATGATTACTCTCAGGGAAGAAGGGATTTGTCTCATTTGAAATGATGCTAAAGGTTACATCATTGGAAAAGGATTTGTGTCTAATGGAGATATTAGATTTGATGATGTCAACCATGTGGAGAATCTCAAATACAATCTGTTGAGTGTCAGTCAGATGTGTGACAAAGGACATGTTGCTCTTTTCACAAGCCAGAACTGTAGGATTCTGTCTTCCAAGGTTCTGAGCTTGATTGACAAAGTACTGGATGATAATACTCTCCTGAAGGCTAACAGGATAGGAAGAGTATATGCCTGGATCTGTCAAAGAAAATTGAGTTAAGAGGCCATCCATGCTTGTTCTCCAAGGCCTCTCTCCAAGAATCTAAACTGTGGCATAGAAGGCTGGGTCATGTTAATCTCAAAAACATGAATCAGCTGATCCACAAGAGTTTAGTGAGAGGTCTTCCAATAATGGAGTTCAATTGTGATGAAATCTGCACTGCATGCTTAAAAGGGAAACAACATAAAGTTTCATTCCCAACCATAGAAGAATCCAAGTCTAATGCCTGCTTACAACTACTGCACATGGATCTTTTTGGTCCTGTGAAGGTAATGAGTATGGAAAAGAAGAAATACTGTCTGGTAAATGTGGATGATTACTCTAGATATGTATGGACCTTCTTCTTGCATTCAAAGGATGAGGCTGCTCAGTCCATTATGAACTTTGTGTTACACGTTGAGAAGCAGTATTCCCTACCAGTTAAGTGTGTGAGGAGTGACAATGGTACTGAATTCAGAAACCACACTCTTGATGAGTTTTACTTGTCAAAGGGAATCAAGAGGCAGTATAGCATCCCAAGGACTCCTGAGCAAAATGGAGTAGTGGAGAGAAAGAACAGGACCCTCATTGAAGCTGCAAGGTCCATGTTGGCTGATTCTGGTCTGCCACTGACCTTTTGGGCTGAAGCTATCAATACAGCCTGCTATGTACAGAATAGAGCCTTAGTAAATCAGAGGTTGATGAAAACTCCTTATGAAGTTTTACATCATTTAGCCCCTTTGATTTCATTCTTTAGAGCATTTGGGTGTCCCTGTTACATTCTCAACACAAAGGATCAACTCCAAAAGTTTGATTCTAAGGTGGATGCAGGGTATTTTGTTGGGTATTCATCCACTTGCAAGGCTTATAGAGTATTCAACTGTCGGACAAAGATAGTTGAAGAAACCTTGCATATGAAGTTCAATGAATCCCCTAAGGATACAATTCCACAAAACCCTGTGGAGTTGTTTGATCTAGACATTCTGCAATATGTTCCTTATCAACCACCTGCTGTTGCAGATCATATGAATCCATCATCTTCTGTAGCTAGTCATCCATCTGGTGTTATCTGATTAGATGATGATATCAGTAATCACCTTTTCAAGTTTAGTGAACAACTGCCTGATTCAACTAGACCTGATGTTCCTGTAGCTTCAGTAGCACAATCCACAACAAATGCTGATGATTTCTACAACTTCAACTTCCTTTGAATTACCATCTACTGATTGGTTTCAAGGAAATGCTTCACCATCACCATCTGTTGCTACTGAGCCTGCTACAAACACTTGCACAGATCTTATTGTGTACCAAGATCTGAAGAATCACCCTATGTCTCAAATTATTGGTGATATCAATGCTGGCGTTTCAACAAGAAGTCAATTGTCAAATTCCTGCTTCTATGCTCTCTTCATTAGTCAGCAAGAGCCAAAGAACTATCACATTGCTTTAAGGGACAATGGATGGGTTGAAACCATGCAGCTTGAGCTTCTTCAGTTCAAGAAACAGCAAGTGTGGGAACTGGTTCCTCTACCTCCAGGTAAGTGTGCAATAGGCACTAAATGGGTGTTTAGGAACAAAACTGATGAAAATGGGCTTATTGTTAAGAACAAGGCCAGACTGGTTGTACAGGGGTTTTCACAAGAGGAAGGTATTGATTATAATGAAACCTTTGCCCCTGTAGCCAGACTGGAAGCAATTCGATTGTTTTTAGCTTATGCTGCTTATCAAAACCTTAAAGTTTTTCAAATGGATGTCAAAAGTGCATTTTTGTATGGGAAAATTAAAGAAGAGGTTTATGTATGTCAACCACCAGGTTTTGAGGACAATACATCCTAATTGGGTGTATAAGCTTGATAAGGCTCTCTATGGGTTCAAACAAGCTCCTAGAGCCTGGTATGAGACATTATCAAACTTTCTTTTGGAAAATAATTTCACTAGAGGCTCCATAGATAAGACTTTATTCATTAAGAAAGCTGGACAGCATAATCTACTTGTTCAAATTTATGTAGATGATATTATTTTTGCATCCTCTGATCCACAGTTGTGTGATGCCTTTACAAAGTTGATGCGACAGAAATTTGAAATGAGTGCCATGGGAGAATTACAGTTCTTTCTGGGTTTGCAAATCAAACAAAAGGCTGATGGAATTTTCATTCATCAGTCCAAAACACAAAAAGATCTTTTGGAAAAGTTTGATTTACAAAAGTGTAAGCCCTGTTTTACTCCCATGTGCAACACCACACAACTGGATACAGATCAGAAAGGTAAAGTGGTTGATGAAACACTTTACAGATGTATGATTGGGTCCTTGATGTACTTAACAGCCTCTAGACCAGATATTATGTTTGCTACATGTGTTTGTGCTAGATTTCAGGCTGCACCTAAGGAGTCTCATTTGATTGCAGTCAAGAGGATCTTTAGATATCTGCAAGGCACTCCATCTCTAGGTTATGGTATTCTACTAGACATTCTGGTAAATTAGTTGCTTTTTCTGACAGTGACTATGCAGGGTGTAAGTTGACAAGAAAGTCCACTTCTGGAGGATGCCAATTCTTAGGCAACTGCTTGATTTCTTGGCAGAGTAAGAAGCAGACCTCAGTTGCTACATCAACTGCTGAAGCAGAGTACATTGCTGATGCAAGCTGTACATCTCAGGTACTCTGGCTTCAAAACCAATTATTGGATTATGGCATAACAGAGACTAAGACCCCATTGTTAATGGACAGCTCTTCAGCTCTTTGTATTGTCAAGAATCCTGCCCAGCACTCTAGGACTAAACATATTGAAATCAGACACCATTTTATTAGAGATTGTTTTGAAAAAGGTCTGATTGATCCAAAATTTGTTCCTAGTGCTGATGAGCTTGCAGACATTTTCACTAAGCCCTTGGATAGCACAACTTTTCAAAACCTAGTGTTAAGGCTTGGTATGTTGCAGCTAGAATAAGTGACAACTACTGATGATCTCAGCTCACAAGTACTGATGATCATTAGTTTATTATTATCACATATACAAGTACTGAAGTTATTTTCCCTCCGGAAGTTTTCTTTAAACTACTAGAGCTTAACTTCTCAGTACTCAAGTACTTTATTTGTTAAAACAATTGATGTAGTTACAACAGCTGATGTAGCTACAACTACTGTTGTCAGAAATACAAATACGTACTGGTGTCCTATGAAACATCTGAAAACAGATGAAAACGTCTGATGAGTACGTGTTGAGGACAGTATGAAACAGCTGAAAAGCAATGAATTGATGACAACTACTGATGAGCCTTTTTGTCTTCAGTAGTTTCCCAACTGCTGTTTCTTTCTAAACAACTGAAGCAAAACCATGTCTTCAGTAGTTTCACAACTACTGATGACTAACACCAAGTCTTCAGTTGTTTACAACAACTGATGGTAAAACCAAGTCTTCAGTAGTTCCCAACTACTGATGACTAATACCAAGTCCTCAGTTGTTTCATCACCTGAAGTCAAAACTGTCTTCAGTAGTTTTATAACTACTGATGACTAAATCTGAAACTTCAGCTGTTTCAACGTCTGACGGTTAAAACCAAGTCTTCAGTTGTTTTATAACAACTGCTGATCACACCAATACGGTCAGTCATTCCAAACCTCTGAAAGTTAATACCACGTCATCAGTAGTTTCAACAACTGATGACTAACACCAAAACCTTCAGTCGTTTTCTAACCCTACCTTTAAATACCTTATCCCACCTTCAGAGTTTTTACTTTCTTCTCTTCTCAAACCTAACGTTCAAAAACTCTGTAACCTCTCTTCATCAATGGCGACCATGCAACTAAAATCACGACACAACTGTGTCGCACATCTCACAAAATCGCCATACTGGACCAAGTTTCACAACGCCATTGATTTAATGGTTCAGTCACCTTACAAAACGGCTTTTCTGTTAAATCCCACCATATATGCCGAATCTCTTAACCAATTCTGGACAAACGTCACTCTTGTCTCTGAGGAGAATGATACAGAGTCTCTTCAATCGTTTGTCCATCGTCAAAAAGTGGTCATTACTCCAGACACTCTTCGCCAAACCCTCAATCTGGATGATGCCACTTTCCCAACTGGTTATCCAAAGGGCACAATAGATCAATCATTTGCCTACCATGGATATCAGGGTAACCTGAGTGCATCTACCATATTGAAGAAACATTTCCAGGATGCCGAACGTCTCATCTATCACATGGTAAATGTCCGCCTTGCCCCCAAGACTTCATCATGGGATCAAATGTCCACAAGGTGGCAACAGGTAATGTACTCCATCCTTGAGCAACAACCTTTAAATTTTTCTGAAATACTATTTTTAGAACTCAAGGATATGGCCCAAAAACAACTTGCTAACCGTTGGATATTATATCCTCGGTTCATAATGGCCATAATTGAAAACCAGCTTCAAGCTGAGGGACTTGTTGGCCTGGGAGTCCCTGCTACGGCTGTATTGCCTGAAGTATACTCCCAGCACAACTCTGACCAATCACTAAAAATGGCTGCCAAGCTGCGCAAACCCACGCAGCTGGAACCCACAGCCACCACCTCCAAATCCAAAGTCCCCACCAAACCCACTAAAAAGAAGTCAAAAAAGGCTACTCAGGGAAATGAGTCCCCTGAGGATGCCCCTGCAACGCAAACGCAGGCTATATCCACTGGTTATAATCCCCTAGTGGATACAAGGACTTCACCAGCCACAGCCGCTCAGGATTCCTCTCAAAAGGAGCCTGCAGCAACCAAAGAAGGGGTACCCACTAATCTGGGATCTTCCTCATTTGAGGAGATTGCCATTGAAGAGCACCATTCTCCCCAGGTGCATACTGCTTTTACCCCATCTCCCACTGCAACCGCCCCACAAAGTCCTACTCCCATTATTGCAAACGTGCTGACTCAGCTGCATGCCTCTCCTCCTCCCCAACAAACACCACAAAGGGGAAAACCACAGCAATTGAGGAAGAGGATCAACATGCTTCTGACAGCCCACAGCACAAGGGTTTAACTGTTCTATCTCCTGGTGTGGATATGGAGACCAGAACATCTGGTGAGGCCGCCACCTCTTCTGAATCAGCACATGATCAGACTGAGGCTGGTAACATAGCTAAGACCTCACCAGAGGCAACAGCTGATGAAGGACATCGTCCTGAGGCTGGAAGTCCCTAGTTCCAAGAAAACGGGGCACATGCTAAAACTGGTCTACACCTAGTGCATGTACATCCTGCTACAAGCAAAGTCAGGTGATTCAGCATCTGCTGATGATGACCTGGGCTTCTTTTATGATGTTCTGGCCCAGAACACAATTCTTGAGGAAGAAGTCAGTAGACTACAAAGACTACTTGACCAATTCTCTCAAAAAGCAAGTCCATCTGCCACCAACATAAACCCACAGATGGCACCTTCACCTGAAGGTCTCCCACACACTCAGCCACTCAAAACTTCAGAGCCACCAGCTTCTATTTCTGGCACTGCTTCTCAGGGACGATACCCCTCTGAGCAAACAGCTGCTATCTTTCAGCAATCCCTACCCCTCATCACCCCAATAATCACAGACATTGTGATCAAAACCATGGATGAGAGGCTTCCCTCAATCATACAACCCCTGGTGGAGGAGATTGTGAGCACAAGGCTTTCTGCTACTCAAACCCTTGCAACCAATGCAACCAAAAAGGGGGAGAGTCAGTCAGTGAAAGCAAAGAGGAAGAGCATAGAGGGGAAGAAAGAAAAGGAGACTGAGAAGGAAGAGGAGTTTGTGAAGGGAGCTAACATTGATCAAGTGGGTGAAAGTCACAAAGACTTTCATGTCACATATAAGAAAAGGAAGGTTGAAGGAAAAGAAAAAGAACTCGAACTCGATGAGATGATCAAAATGGCAGATGCTACACACAGTAAATCAATGGACTCCATTATTGATCAACTGTATAGACAAGGGTTCGATACTGCACAGCTTGACTCAGAGATTAGGAGACTTGAAGTTGAAGAAATTAACTCAAGATGGGCAAGTTATGATGCATTAGAAAGAGAAAGACTAGAGATCATGATCAGATTCATTGCAAAGTACCTTGGGAGATCATTGATCGAGATTAAGTCATGGACCAGGGACAGTATCTTGGTAATAACCACCAAGATCTGTTCATCTGAAGCATACACTAAGGGATTGGTGATTGAAGCACTAAATGAGGCAGGTGCTGGGAACAGAAAGGAACTAGCAAAACACTCAAAAGCCTCACTCACTACAAGAATGCTAGAACAACCTGCAAAACCTCCCACTTCAAAATCACCACTACCACAACCCACTAAACCATTTCCTTTACTCTCAAAACCACAGCCGATGATGCACCCAAGAAGAAGAAGAGAGGGTGTTGAGGCTAGAAGAAGAAGAAGAAGAGGATGATGATGAGGAAGAAGATAGGCTGCCTCTTTCTGCAGTCCTAACTTTTCCTAAAGCCAAACCTATGCCCATCACTCCCACCTCACAGATGGAAGCTGTGAGAGTAAAGATAGAAGAAGAGCAGCAGCAAAAGCTTCATGATGATGAGATGCTGAAAAGCATAGACAAAACTTATGCTGCTTCTTCATCAATAATCAGTATGAAGAAAGAAGCTCTGAGATTGTACACCCTTGCTAACACATTTCAATATCAAAAGGAAAAGGTGAGAATATGGCCTGATCCTAGGGTGGCTCACAGAATTGTGAAGAAAGACATTCCTTCGAGATACAAGGGCCAAGTAAAAAGGATCGTAGATGAAGAGATCACAGTGGTCCTTGTAGTATCACCCTGGGAAATTGTAGAAGATTTCAAGAAGGCCTATGAAACTAAACAGCCACCCCAAAAGATGTTAGAGAACAGAGTAATTAAAAAGGGGTTAGTCTACAAGAGGCTTGAGAACTTCAAACAAAATGAGCTCAGTCTGTTACTTGAAGGTACTCACCCAGATGAGTTTGCATACAGACAGATTACAACAGTTGAGCTCAAAAATGGCAAACAGGCTAAGTACATTTCAGAGCTGTATGGGCGTGAAGGACTGTTTGATGGTGGAGCTGAAAATCTTACCATGGAAGAACAAATTATGTTTCTCAGAGCATACACCAGAGAATCCTATAGGCTTATACATGGGAAGTAGATTTCATGGATAGGACCACAGCCCTGTGTCCAGTTCCCCAAAGTCAGGGCTCTTATCCATACTATGCCAACCAAATTTCAGAAATCTATTCCCAGGCCAGTGCTTAATTGGGTCATCTCCTTAGCTGATCAAGAAGGAAAAAGACCAATCTTATCACCAACAATAAGTGGGACCTCAATAAAGTTAAGGTTTTGGCTACATTGGTTTAGGGGGAGTTTGTTGGACCAAAAGAACCAATGAGCCGGATCAGAAAAACCTTAAGTCCCACAGACGTCACAACAACTGCTGAAGTCCACAACAGCTGAAGACAAGTGCTGAAGACAAAGTCTGAAGACACAAGTGCTGAAGACACAAGTGCTGAAGACCAAGTATCAGACGTTGTCACAACAGCTGAAGAGGTCTTCTTCAGTAGTTGTGACGGTTCTCTTTAAGTAGTTTTATGTTTTTCTTTCAGTAGTTTTGTAAAACGACTGAAGAGCTTGTTCTTCAGTCGTTGTAGTTTCAGTAGTTTCGTATCAGTAGTTTTATGTTTTATACTTAGCACGCTGATATGTTCTCAGTAGTTGTGAACATTTCAGTAGTTTGTTAAGTTTTAGTTATTTTTGTAACAAATCTGCCAGATGTCACTATCCGTGATATCAGCAGTGATTGCACTCTATATAAGGAGTGTCAACCTAATTGTAATCTGTGAATGATTGAGCAGAAACATTTGATATTATTGAAACATTCCTTTTCACAGAAATATATTCTCTCGTTACAACCGTATTTGCTCTTAATGCATACGAATATCAAATTCTTGCTATAATTTGTCTAATTCTTGTTCTTATTCCGTTGCGTTACACTCTAATCCATCAAACTTGAGATCACTGATCCTGTCAGCTTCTCTCTTATATTTAATAACTACTTTAATTATTAATAATAGTATTTAAATTTTATTTAGATTAAAGTATATTTTTTATAAATTAAAGATATCTTCTTATTAATGTCTTTTATAAAAAATAATTTTTTTAAAATAAGAAATTAACAAAATATCAAATTTTTTTAACATACCAATTTTTTTAAAATTGATGTTTTTAAAAAGTTTTCTTTTATAATCTAAAAATAATTAAAATCAGGAGTTATAATAAGAAAATTTTTAAAAATAATATTTAATTAATACAGTTTGTTTTGAAACGTGTTTAATATTTTTTATTAAAAAAAGTTAATTTTTTCTTAAATGTTGATATTATTATTTGATTACTTATATTATCAACACCACAAATCAAGTCAACAATTAATTGCACATTCTCTTTCTAATTAGATGGTCAATCAACTTATTCCAAGATAATTGCCAATAAATCAAAATTGATTGAATGTGCTCCATTCTCGGCTGTGAATGTGAATGCAAATATGTATGTGTAATCAATTTGTATTCTTTCCATTTTTACTGTACATCTATATATTAGGTTGTAAGCACCTTGTAATAAACAATTCAAAATCATATTTTCATATGGTATCAAGAGCCTACAAGCTCCCCTGAGCTCTCTCCAATCCATCTATCTCCCAACAGCCAATCCTACCTGCTGCTGTCCTTTTTTTTCTTTTCCCTCAATAGGCTTCTTCTTCTGTCCGAGTGCTACTGCTGCCATCGCCAAACCGATCACCCACATCACTGCTGCCACTTATTTCCCCATCAAACTAACCCCACAAAACTTCCCCTCATGACATACCCAAGTCACAGCCACTCTCATTGGTCTCGAACTAGACCATCACATCATTGGTACTGCAGAAACCCCTGCTGAAACAGTACCAGACGGACAAAACACCAAACTCAATCCCGAATATCTCCGTTGGTTCCGCCAAGACCAAATGATCATTAGCGCCCTTCTTGGTAGCTGCTCCGATCAAATCCAACCGATCGTTTCCTCTGCAAAAACAGCCCGCACAGCTTGGGAACTCCTAAACTCAAGCTATGCGAGTAGCTCACGTTCCCGTATCATCTCCCTCAAATCTCAGTTGGCAAAAAATCTAAGAGGTACCCGCTCGATCTCTGCATATTTACACGAAATGAAATCAATCTTTGATGAGCTTGCACTCACTCAAAGTCCCATCCCTGAAGAAGACCTTGTTATTCATGTTATGAATCAGTTAGGCGATGACTACGCCTCACTTGTGGCTGGCTTCAAAACCCGTGACACAACCATTGCTTTTCCCGACCTCTTCGAAAAACTCCTAGATCATGAAAGGACACTAAAGGAAACTCAAGCTCTCACTGAACCCTCCCTCACCACTGTGAACTACACCACTCGCCAGCCCCCTCGTTTCAACAACAACAGACAACCAAACACTTACGACAACCGAACTAGTCGAACTTCGAACCAACCCAATAACCGACCCCAATGGTCTCCTCGACCCAATCATACCAATAACAATCGCCCACCTTGAAACAGTAACACTTTTTGCTACTATTGTAACATTCCTGGACAAGATACCAAGGATTGTCGAAAACTTAGTCGCTTCTTAAAAGAACACAATGTCTCTCCGACCAACAATAACCTGATGGTCAACTACACCGCTCCTCAACACACGGCTCCAAACCCGTCATGGATGTAGGACTCCGGTGCATCCAACACCACCGCAAACAACAACCAACCGTTTCCCGTTCTTTCCGAATACGGAGGACCCGATGAGATCGTGCTAGGTGATGGTAAAACTCTCCCTATAACTCATATTGCTCAAACAACCATTCCAACTAACTCACGACCACTTCTTTTAAATCATATTTTAATTGCTCCAAACATTCGAAATAATCTTATTTCCGTTGCCAAAGTTTGTCGTACTAATCGTGTTTCTGTTGAGTTCTTTCCTTATCATTTTCTTGTTAAGGATCTAAGCATGGGGGCGCCTCTCATGCGGGGAGTGAACGTCAATGATGTATACTATGGACCAATCTCCTCACCACCTCAAGTCAACAACACCCAAACCAACTCTCTTCTTATGTGGCACCACATACTCGAACATCCATCGTTTCAAGTGTTTAAGTCTTTAATTTCTAGAATAGGACTTCATTGTACTAAGGTGACTCATGATTCGTTTCATTGTATGTCGTGTTCTTTAAATAAAAGCCACAAACTACCTTTTGGCAAAAATTCCTTTGTTGCTACTCGACCATTACAACTCCTCTACTCGGACGTTTGGGGTCCCGTTAAAACATCAATTGATGGTTTTAAATACTATGTTATCTTCGTTGACTATTTTTCTCAATACATTTGGCTATACCCTATTAAACACAAATCCGATGTTAAAATTCTTTTTCCACAATTTAAATCCCTTGTAGAAAAAAATTTTAACACCACCATTATCTCCTTATTTAGCGACAACAGGGGTGAATATGTGAGTCTTTCCACATACCTTGCCTCCGAAGGCATTTCTCACTTTACTACACCACCCCACACACCGGAACAAAATGGTGTTGCCGAACGATGTCATCGGCATGTCGTTGAAACCGGCCTTGCTTTACTTCACTACTCGCACTTACCACAACATTTTTGGTCCCACGCCTTCCAAACTGCAACCCATTTAATCAATCGTTTGCCTACACCCATTCTTAACAACAAATCTCCCTACGATATGCTATTCAAAAACCCACCCACCTATTCCAAGCTTAAACCGTTTGGTTGCCTTTGCTACCCATGGCTACGACCATATGCCCCTTCCAAACTCCACTCTCGTTCCTCGGCATGCATATTTCTTGGGTACTCCTCCTCTAAATCGGCATTTAAGTGCTATGACCCTTCCACTCACAAACTATACCACTCTCGCCATGTTGAATTCATCCCACATATCTTTCCATCAAAAACCACCAACCTACAACCCACACAAATGTCTTTTGACACTTTTCTATCCACCCACCAATCTAACACCCAACCCCAAATCCCACCGGACTCACCCAATCTACCCACTATCTCACCTTCTGCCACTCTACCTATCACAGCCGACCCCTTGTCCCCTGGCCCAACTATCTCGTTTTCCCCAAGCCCAATTAACACCGGCCCATCCCTCTCTCCTGAGCCCACCTCTTCCTCTGACCCCACGCACCAAGCTGCTGAACCTCCTTCACCACCCAGTTCTTCCCCTTCAACCGAAAACTCCACCACTATCCCACCTGTTTCTCTCTCAAGTTCCGTCCCACTCACTCCTCAACCATCCCGCAGACACCCAAAGCCTAACCCAAAGTACTACAACCCTAGTTTTGTCAACTCTACCACTGTTCACCCGCTACCCGTCTCTCTTGAACCCTCAACTTACTCTCAAGCCTTGAAAGATCCGGACTGGCGCCATGCCATGGATCTTAAATACAACGCACTCCTTCACAACAACACATGGGAATTTGTCCCTCACACAACCCAAACTCCGATTGGTTGCAAATGGGTATTTCGAATCAAACGCAAGCCTGACGGCACCATTGACAAGTATAAAGCCCGTCTAGTTGCCAAAGGTTTTCATCAACAATATGGAAAGGACTATCATGAAACATTTAGTCCCGTCACCAAACCCGTCACCATTCGCACCATCCTCTCCATTGCAATTGCGAAAGGGTGGTCTTTACGTCAACTTGACGTCAATAATGCTTTTCTCCATGGGACTCTTCAAGAAGATGTCTTTATGGTGCAACCTCCCGGGTTTACTAATACGGACTTCCCGCATCACATTTGTAAACTAAAAAAATCCCTCTACGGGCTTAAGCAAGCACCGCGCGCTTGGTACCTTGAACTAACCAATTTTCTCCTTCATTTTGGCTTCAAAAAATGTATCTCTGACCCATCACTCTTTGTCTATACTAACAACACATCCTTAGCTACCTCCTTGTATACGTTGATGACATTGTCCTCACCGGCAATCATAATCCATTTTTGGATTCCTTTGTTCAAGCCCTAAGCAAACGCTTCTCAATCAAAGACTTAGGCCTCCTTCATCACTTTCTAGGAATCGAAGTCATTCCAACGCCTCATGGTCTCTTTCTTTCCTAAGATCGCCATATTCGCGATATTCTCACCACATTTAAAATGGATGGTGCTAAAGAGGTCCTCACTCCCCTAGGAACTTCCGAGCCACTTGTCTCAGTTGACTCCACTCCTCCAGTCGATCCCACACCCTACCGCCAACTGGTGGGTACTTTGCAATACCTCGCCTTCACTTGTCCCGACATCTCCTTGCTGTCAATAAATTATCCCAATTCATGCACTCACCTAAGCAATCACACTGGCATGCCCTCAATCGGGTACTCCGCTACTTGAAAGGAACGGTTTATCATGGGTTGTTCTTGAAGCGCAACACTAACCTTAACTTGCAGGCTTTTTCGGACTCGGACTGGGGTGGCATCAATGATGGAGGACGATCCACTACAGCTTATCTAATTTATCTCGGGCCAAATATCATCTCTTGGAAATCGGCAAGACAAAAGACTGTTTCTAGATCTTCCACCGAGGCCGAGTACAAAGCTCTCGCTAATGCAGCGGCTGAACTATCATGGGTTAAACATTTACTTGGTGAACTTGGGTTCCCACTTAGAAGCACCCCATCACTCTACTGTGACAACACCGGGGCTACTTATGTATGTGCAAATCCTGTTTACCATTCACGCATGAAACATCTAGCTCTAGACTACCACTTTGTACGGGAACAAGTAACCTCCGGCCATCTAAAAGTTCTTCACGTCAGCTCAAAGGACCAACTTGCGGATGTCCTCACAAAACCACTTTCACGAGTACCTTTTCTGAATTTTCGGTCCAAGATTGGAGTCTCCAATGGATCCTCCATCTTGTGGGGGCGTATCAACACCACAAATCAAGTCAACAATTAATTCCACATTCTCTTTCTAATTAGATGGTCAATCAACTTATTCCAAGATAATTGCCAATAAATCAAAATTGATTGAATGTGCTCCATTCTCGGTTGTGAATGTGAATGCAAATGTGTATGTGTAATCAATTTGTATTCTTTCCATTTTTCCTGTACATCTATATATTAGGTTGTAAGCATCTTGTAATAAACAATTCAAAATCATATTTTCATATATATAGTTTTTACTCATATGTAATTTCAATCATACTTTATTTTAGAATGTCGTTTTATACTTAAATGTTGATATTAATATTTTTATTATTTAACTTATGTAATACATAATTTTACTAAAGCTAGTTACACAATAAATAAGTGAAAACAGGAAAAACATTTTCGCGTTCCCACTAAATACTCATTTACGACAAGTTTGTACACTATAGTAGCCTTGAATGCGAGGATTAAATATTTAAAGAAGACAATAATGACAACCAGATCGATTTTATATAAAAAAACTAAATATATTTCTCAATTTTGTATGTTTTTTGGTAACGATATTATGTTTTGTGATTTTTAAAATTCCAAAAATAAATACCAAATTTCATTAGATTTATTTATATAATTAGTATTTAATTAGTTTTAATCTATATATATATATATATATATATATATATATATATATATAATATATATATATATTATATATATATATATATATATATATATATATTATATATATATATATTACTATTAAAGAAACCATATTATTAAAACCTCTGTTTTCATCAATTTATCTTTAATCGATTGGTTAATAACCAGACCGATATTTCTAGAAAGGAATTCCAAATTCATACACCATGTATATATGTATTTGAAATTTGAAATAAAATATACTTGCAGTTTGCAAAGTAAACTCTAGTTTACAATCATGTATGTAACAGTTTATCTATTATAAACTACAATTTAAAAAAGATGGTATATGACTATGTGTAACTTAAAACCTTTTTAGAAAAAACCCGGTATGAACACACCTAAGTTATAAAAATAGATATGTTAATATAATCCTATGAGAGGGTATGTGATAAATATAACATCCCATTGCGTTGGGCTCGTTAACAGCCCTGGGCTTCTGGCCCATTTCTTTCATAGTAACAAGTTTTATCGTCTTCTTGTTCCATGATCATCATCATCATCATTAAACTCAAGATAAATGCTCTGAAACCTGATGTTCACTGAAGCAAACGGTGGATAATAATGGCTTCTTTGCAGACCTCATTTAAGAGAAAATTCTCAAAATATTATTTTCTCCTTATTTTTTTTAAATTGTCCCTTAAATATATATATTTTTAAATATCTCTTCTAGACAATACGTCATTGCTTCCTTAGATAAGAGATGAACGCCTGTATAGCAGGCCACTCAAAATCATACACGTGTCTTTTTATGATGTCGGGCTCCTCTACAGAACACGTGCATAATTTAGAGTGGTTAAGCGTCTGCGCCTAGTCTAGGGAGGTGTTGTCACCTTGTCTAGAGGGGACAAATTGAGGGAATTTTTAAATCGGTCAACGCTTATATTCGTCTCTATGCCCCTTCTTCACCTCAATTCTTATTTCTATACAAATTTCTTTCGCTAATTGTTCGATTTCATGTTCTTAAGTTCATTCTGTAATCAAGAGCCTAAGAAGCTCTGATACCAATTGCGGGATCGGTTCAGGTCACTTAACATCTAGTTTTTCTCTCAAACTCCTTTTGAACAACACTCGAATAAAGATAGAGTCAATAAGAGTTGATCACAATATAGTAAGTAATAAAGAACACAGAAAGTAACTTTCAAGGTACTTGCATATATTGCTTCTCAACTCAAATATTACAAGACTCTTACAAGCTTATCTTTTCGAGTTACAATAATAGACTATATATAATACTACCTACAGCCGGATATACTTTGATACCAGCTGGTATCCTATAACTAAAGCCTATACTGTCACACCCCAACCTTGACGGCGAAAACGTCGAGATGTGAGGGTTAAGATTGTTCACAACCACATAACACTATAATTAAATGTAAATATTAAAATTATAAGTTTCAAAAGGAAATACAAACATAAGTCTCAAACATGAAATAAGTTCAAACATAAATCAAAACATAACATAACATTTTATTTATTAAACTAAGTCCAAGTCCTAGTTTTATTGCAAGCTTCAAAAGTCCACTTTAAACTTGGGGATTTCCTGAAACATGATAAAAAAAATAAAAGGTGAACTATAAATAGTTGGTGAGTTGCCAAGGTTTTCATACATAATATGATAAAGTTACAAGTAGCAATTCATGTCATAGATCATAAGTTGGTAAGGTTATAGAACACATATCGTTACAACCAAACCTCGACTTGATTACAAGTATATAAGATTGGCTAAGTGTATTTGGTTCCCATGATGAACAAGCATACGTCATCAGGAGTCGGCAATACATCGACTTTAGCCCCAAATAGGCTTGTCAGGCCCAAAGATCTAAGACGTCGCCAGGCTATCAATAGTTAATGATTGTAAACAAACTATGTGCCTCATATAATCACTTACAACACACAAATATCTATGACAAAATATAAAGATGAATTGCAAGTGTTTTACAAGTTTCAAACGTTTATAAGTGTATGATGTATAAGTATTATGTTTCACCCCAAAATAGTGTGAAATAAAGTAAAAAGGGGGCAGGGAAACTCACATGTCAAATAAGTATATAATGAAGATCAATAAGAATAATATATGTCGTTTCAAAATAAAACGTCACAAGGCACCTATATATAAATATTACAAGATTTAGGTTAATATAAGATTAACGAGTTAACGTGAACTAGGGTATTATAATTTTGGGGATTTTTTTATAAGTTAATAAATTCTTATAAAAATACCATTTATGAAATTTATAAAATTTATTTTTAAGGAAATTGATCATTTGTAAATAACTTGTGATTTTATTTATATTTAAATTCTATAATTATCATGATGAATCTTTAAACATAGGTCTAATATTAATTTAATACCTTTAAGTATTATATAACAATCTAATTTTTATAAAAATGTTTAATTATAACATTTGTGAATAGTTTTATATTAAAATATCAAAATGTTTTACAAGAATAATTTTTTTAAGAAATATTTAGATGACTTTAAAAATATTTGGGGTTTATAAAAGTCATTTTTATAATTATTATAAATTTTCTATAACTAATTTAAGGCCAAAAAGGCTTTTAAAAATTTTACATAAGGTGCCCGAGTTCGAACCCGTGACCTCATGTATGGGGAAACAATGCCTTAACCAGTGAACCAGGCTCTCAGCCGCGTTATGTACTGGTTTTTACATATTATAACCCGATTAAAGAAAGTTCCCCAAACCTTAAGAACCCTAGTTTAGATTCGAACCAAATTGATCATCTAAACGATGATGATAACCAAATTAACTATGGGGCTTTTGTTTCCCATGCTTAATCGAGCATATCCATGTATGTAACTTACCCGAATAGGTTCGAATTGAAGGCAATCCTAATCGAAGAACAAGTCGCGGTCGTAGTACCCAATGAATGAGCAATCCTCAATGGAAATCGAATTAACCTTGCAGATAGCTTCGAATGATTATTTGGACTAAAAGCCCTCTATCAATTTTGATTTTTGAACTCCAGAGGGTGGTGTTCGATTAAGTTGCAGGTCGCGATGAAGATGGTGATTAAATTCGTTGTTTGTGTTTGATTCAGGTGCAATTGGAATTGATAGAAGCTTTAGACTACTTAGACGTTTGATTATGAGTCATTTAATTCGGTTATTATTAAGTTTTAATGGTTGAACGGCTATATGGTTAAAGACGTTTCGGTTAATCATTCGATTGGGTTCATAACCGACGTTTAAACGCAATCAAAGTTCATAATGATGTTCGAATCGAGTTCAGGAACGGTTTGGAACAATTTCGGGATCAAGAAACGACCAATTTTCGATGTTTAAGAGGTGGCCGGAACCGGCCGGATCTTGGCTGGAAAAGATGCCGGAAAAACGGGGTTAAGGGGGCGATGGTTTGGGTTTTAATTAATTACAGAATTACCCCTTGTAGTTTCAAAAGTTATCATTTTATGCATAAAACCTTTATTTTAAGTTTTAAAAATGACAACTACCCCCCCCCCCCCCTAAGTTAATTAGTTCTAATTTAAGATCATTAAGTTTCTTTTTATTATTATTATTATTACTATTAATATTGTTATTAATATTATTATTTTTATTATTATCATTAATATTATTATTATTATTATCCTTATTATAACTTGTATTATTATTACTACTATTAATATAGTATTATTTGATATTTTTATTTTTAACCTTCATATATTAAAAGTTAGTGATAACTAAAAAAATAAGCACATGAGTTTCATAATTGTCAATAATGACCCTTATAAGAATAAACAAAGTTAACTTTTAACTTAATGAAAATACGAGATGTTACATATACTATAAGACTATAGTTTAAGGTATCTCGGATAAAGTCTTATCTGAGGTATGGTAGTCGGGACATGTCCCTGACTTATTTTTTGTCACCAACTAAAGTTGGTAACATGTACTATCATAAAAGGTAAACACTGGAATAAAGTATGGTCAACTGCATAGCTCTTTGAGAAAACATCATACAGAATCAGAGGTGTGCAGCAGAGTGTCAGAGACCATACTTATGTCCACTCGTTCATAGCAGTGTCTTCCGAAGGTTAAATGGCTTCGGAAGAACAAGTACTTTCGAAGCCACTTATACTTCGGAAGAGGATACTTCTTCTAAGGCTTGGGAACTTCTTCTTTTCTTCATACTTCAGAAGTAGTCTTCTGATTGCTCTTTTAAGACTTGACTTTCGGAAGCATGCTCTTGACTTCGAAAGTTCCATGCTAAGCTTCGGAAGCCTTTGCATGTAGCACCAAAATTATCTAAGTGATTTGGTTTTGGTTGCACCAGCCTTTTTCTTGATTCAACATAATACCTATTTTGAATAAGCAATAATGAACATATACGAGGTCACAAAGCCTTTTATGCTCCAATTGGTTCCTCTTCTTCATGTGAATTCTTTCAAAAACACTCTAGTAACGTTCACACCCGGAAGAAGATGCAGTTTGACTTAAAATTCGGATTGCAAATGATTGCAACTACGGGACATCTCCACCAAACAATTTTCACCACTCATCTAACAAAATTAAAATAGTTGATTATTATTCTATTAATACATTCACACAATATAGTTAAGAAAAGTGAACATTAAACTAAACTAACCTGGACGAGTTGTCTTTGCTGAAACAAAAGCAAGTGGTCGATTAAAATCACCCTCTCAATCACGAAATTGATGTAACTGTGATGTAAGCTTCATAGGGTCCAAATTCGTCTTTTCTTCAAAAATATCAAGCACCCCCTTAAACGCCTCCTTTTTCTCCATATTGTTTTCTTGATCATACTGAAAAGTTGGACTCAACCAATAAGCAACAGCAAGTAGACTCCTATGTAACATTCTATCCCAATGGGCATCAATAATATCGGTATATTGCTTGTAGCTACGTTCTTTATTGCGGAATAATTCTATGATGCCTTTCCTTGCCCTGCTCATACCCTCAAACACATAACCTAGTGAAGGTTTTTCATCCGAATCACAAATACGCAAAAGCCTTAATACAGGAGCCATCACCTTCACAATTATCAAATAGTTATTCCAAAATTTATCACTTAATTCAATCTGCTTCACGTCTTTGACTTTTGGTAATTTCAAGACTTTCTTGAAATCATTAGAGGTAACTATAGCTTGCAAATCTAATTTATGGTCATACAAGCTTCTTAATGCAATGAAAGATGTACCAAAACGAGTGGCACCTGGATGTATGATTTCTGTCCAACCTTGTCTTTTCCTTAACCAATTCAAAAGCTACTTATGGTTATATATAAAAACAGTTACCTTAGATGCAAGTTGAACTAATTCAGCCACGGAAGTTAACTCTGAAATATCCTTCAAAATCAAATTAATACAATGAGCTGCATGGGGACCAACAAAGCAAGGGATATTTCTCACACAACAATCTTCCTGCAGCCTTGTAATTAGCAGCATTATCGGTAACAAAGTGAACAACATTCCCATAACCAACTATCTCAACAATCTCCCCAAACAAATTGCATAAGTTTTCTGCATTAGGCTCAATATCCGATGCATCAATAGATTTAATAAAAGAAATACCTTTTGGACAATATACCAAGAAATTAATGAGTGGTCTTTGTCTAACATCACGCCATCCATCACTCATTATTGTAAAACCTATTTCTGACCACAACAGTGTTTGAACTTCTACTATTAATGTCATTGATTTCTTAGCATCTTTTAATAAACTCACCCTCTGACCATAACAGTCTTTGAGCTTCTACTATTAATGTCACTGATTTCTTAGCATCTTTTAATGAACTCACCCTCAATGTATGATAATAGGGTCTCGTATACCCATGACCCATAGAAGATACTTTGCTCATTGCAATCGGAAACAAAGGCGAATTAACAGCATTCATTGGTATACACGCATGATGGAACCACATAGCCACAACCAAATCTGTATCATGTAATCTTTCTTTACTTTTCCATGCTGGTTTTTGAAGGTTAAGAAGCATCATTTATGCCTCGTTCAAAATAAGATTGTAAGATTTCAAAAGTAGAAGAAACTTTTCTTTTAGCTCATGCATTTTGTGGTTTAACCTTAGATGTTTCTTCATCTTTTCCCTTCTGTGAACTTTCTTCATAAGCATTTCTCATTTGAAGCTTGACATCCGCGGGAACCTTTAAACAAGCAACGATGTTTCCTTTTACTCCACCAAAGTGTTGCTTCATTCTATTATTGTCTCTTCCACAAACGGATTTATCACAAAAACTACAAAGTAAAAGCTTTTTCCCTAATGCATCTTGAGCTTCAGTAGCATATCTCCAAGCATTATCCGTTTTCAAATTTAAAACAAAATTTTAAAACATAACCAATTTTCAGTTTCAGTAGCATATCTCCAAGCATTATCCGTTTTCAAATTTAAAACAAAATTTTAAAACATAACCAGTTTGTTTCTTTGGTGATGAAGTCAAGTCCATATTCTATAAGATAAAACAAAAATAAATCACATTAAAAACATAAACAATTTTGAAATTAGTGAAAAGCATATCTATTCACTAATCAAATTTAAAACATTACCAATTTATAGTGAATACATATATGATCTTTTAGATGATCTAAAATCATCAAAATCAGTTAATACTTAATAGATAATACCACATTAAAATTCAAAAGAAACATCAAACATTACAAGAACAACAGAAAATACTAAACCATCAAAATCAGTGTACAAACTGCAAGAACAACATCTAAATTCTAAAATACACTAATTAATCGCAAGTTTGCAACAAAAGAAACATCAAACATCTAAATGCTAAAACCACCAAAATCAGTGTACAAATTAAGTTTAGGGCTTGAGAAAAGAAACATCAAACATCAAACATTGCAAGAACAACTAAATTCTAACCTTCAAAATAATAGAAATCAGTGAAATCAAACAATAGAAATCAGGGAATTCGAGGATGGGGAGCAACCTGAGCAACCGGGAGGGAGGATGGGTGTTGTTGTGGTGGCCGAGGACGATGGATGCCGATGGCTGTTGTGCTGTTGGCTGCGCCCTGCGAGGTCGATAGAGGCCGGAGAGTTGCGCCTGGCGAGGTGCCGAGGACGATGGAGGTCGGAGGGCTGCGAGGTGCTGTAAGGACGATGGAGGTTCGAAATGGAGTGTTTGAGTTTAGGGCAGTTTAGTTTAGGCGTTTAGCTATTTAGATTTTAGGGTTCTAAATTCTAATAATATGTCAGCCAAAAAAAACCGATGCAGCCGCCGAATCGCAAAACCCGGTCCAACCGCCAAACCGCAAAACCCTGTCCAACTGTCGAACCGCAAAACCCGTTCCAACCGCCGAACCGCAAAACCCAGTCCAACCGCCGACTCGGGTTAAACCGACGGTTTAGCTCAAACTAAACGAACTATAGCAAATTAGATCGGTCGCCTGGCAGAATGGCGGTCCGACCTATTAGGCTGGCCAGTCCGATCCAATCCAAAAATCATTGGTGTTAGGCCTATCACCTCTAACGTCCTTAGTGTAAAGTTTGAAATTAAACACACTTTTAGTTTTACTAATGATCATTAATCCATCTGGTTAATGTGAGGTACCCATAACATGTAAATAAATGGGAGGTCATGGGTTCAAGTCTCGCTCTAAGCAAAAAATCTCAGAGTTGAGTCAGGTGTTTTTCTCAACAATAAGTTTCCTTCTGGAGGTTAGAGGTGCGATACCGGATGAGAAACAGACATATAAGCCCGAATAAAATAACACCTATTATTCGAAATAGAGTCATACATTTGCCGTTAAAAAACTTTTTAAACTTTGGTATAAAATACAAGTCAACACTTTCAAGTAAAGATGGCTCATGCATTATTGTAGATAGTTTGGTATAAAATATAAGTCAACCCTTTCAAGTATATATGGCTCATGCATTATTGTATATTTCAATGAAAGTTATAAACTTTGGTATAAAATATAAGTCAACCTTATCGAGTAAATTGATTATGCATTATTGTAAATTTCAATGAAAGTAGGCTTTCTTTTTCATCATAATATAGCCAAGTTAAAATCTAAACATTTGTGAAAAAATAATTAAACTTGATGGTCGAAGTTGAATGCATTGAGTTTATGTACAATTGAAAAATCTCGTCAATTCATTTAAATGCTACAAAAAAAAGCAATTTAGGTGATAAAGAAACATACAAACTTGGATATATGTATGTCACAAAATTGATAAATCAAATCCGGTTCACGGTCATGTATATTGTGATTACATTACATATTACATGATGATAACACTCACGTCAGACTAAATGTAAAAAAATTATTCTCTTAAAAATTATAACTTGAATTATTAGTAAATGCTAAATCTACAAATCTATATTACACTAGTAATATTGGATTATTAGATTTTAATAATCCTAACTTTCATTTATTAGCCGAGATTAATCCAAATTCAGAAAATGTTTACAGACACTACTAAGTTTGAGCTTATTTTCCTTGAACAATCTCTTACTAACTGAGAGTTAACGTCCGTTAGTTTTTTTAATAAAATAGGACTAAATTTGAGACTTTTTTCAATTTCGCCGCTGTCCAACCTCAATCAGGTCCTTTTTCTGTATCTAGCATTCATCCTCATTTGAAATTTATCTTTAGCGAGTCTAGTGGTTCAAATCAAAAGGTGGAGATTGACGGGTTTTAGGTTGCAAAAGTTTCAAATTGACGGGCCTGACAGTTGATTTTAACTTTCTGCTTAGTGTTTTGGCCATATAAGTAGTTTACGTTATCAAATTAAGACTGTCCATATACATTTGCTAAGTTGTGATTAATTTCGTCCAATATATAAAAGTTAGGATTATTAAAATTCAATAACACAGTAAAATTTGTATCTTGTTTCACCAGACCCAAAGTAGTTAACTGCAAGAATTATACACTAACGCTATGAATATCTTTGTAACGTGCTAGATGTTTCTTCTGAAACCACGCTTCTATGGATTTAAAATTTAAGACCAAATTCGTATCGACAACTTGATCAAGAAACTCCTATTGAAGATGAACAACCATTGAAGTACCCATGAAGCAACAATCCATTACAATCTCTTATATAGATAAATGTTAAGAAAATATATAGATAATGTGATTCCCCTATATCAACCTAGACCGTCAAAACCATAGTCACATGGATCGTGGTACGTTCCGATACGCGGTACAGAAACGGGTACGTGGTTCAATTTATAAAATTCGGTACGCAAGGGGGTAGGTTCATTCGGAACGCCAATTCGGTATGCGGTACGGTGTATCATATAGTGCGGTACACCGTATCCTATAAAAATAATCTCTATTATATTTTTTTAAAGATTATGAGTGAATTACATATTAAAATAACACATGTTATAAGTATATTAAAAAAAACTTTCAATACCAAACAATTCAAAACTTCAAAACAGATGGTTCATACTTCATATTTCTTAATTTTAAATTAATAACAAAAAAACATCACATAATCATAATTATATTTTTTGTGTATTCTAAATGGATTATTAGGTTCCAATTTATAATGAAAGCAATGAAATTGATGTCAAAAATATCAACGAAGAGTCAACAATCAGTTGAATCAACCATTAGTTAATGAAATGAAAAGTCTAAACGTTGCCTTTTCGATTCCCAATCGCGTATCGAATTGATCGAATTCACGAATCTTTGTGATCTGGTTTATGAATCGCTGCGATCTAGTTCGCGAATCGGAGTAGCGTGGTTCAATTCCCATTGAAAGCGAAATTCACATGTTTCAGCGAACTGGATCGCGAATCGAAGGGCAATTGGTACGAGAATGAACTCGAATCTGGTACGGCCGATCCGATTCGCGATTCGCGGGGTGGGGAGTGAATCCTATGACTATGATCAAAACATCTTTAATATCAAGCGACATCAAGAAAATCACAACTTACCACCTGCGTTTTTGTTCGACGAATTTCATATAATAAACCAAAATTAATATCATAAACTATCAAGTTATTCACAAGAACACAATTCAAACAAACTGTTTGATGTAGCCATATACTTTCACAATTTCCATAGGTTAAAAAGAGTAAACCTCAACCAAACATAATCTATACAATCAAACATAAACAATATTCAAAACATAATTACGTAGATGCATAGCAACTATGTCTCTTATAGTCTTATATTGATCAACAACTTAACATATGCAAACTACAAACAATTGGTTTCACCTGCAACAACTCATTTTCTATGTAGGCTGAGGAATCCGTTCTATAAAAGCCACAAGTACATGTTCAAGAGCGTCATCGATTTTGAAGAAGTCAAAAGTAAATCGCTTGGGTCAAGGTCAAACATTGACTCTAATTGTGGTTTAACACGATTTGGGTGAGCAATTGGTTGATCAAATTTGTTAATGACAAGTATTATTAGACCTGGTAATTTGAATCCAAGTGAGTATATTTGGGTTGATTTGGGTAGTAATAATAAAGTAATGAGTTTGATTAGGTTAAGTTATATTACAAAAAAGGTCAAGTTGGGCAACTCTAAAACTAAAAAAAATTATCATCAGGTCAAGATGGGTCATAAAAAAACAAAGAACGGGTCAGGATGGATTGATTAGATTTTCTCATAACCTATGTTTCTTCACCTCATCTTTTCTTTAAAATCGACACATATTCTCACATCTAAGTGTTAGCGAGAAACATAATGGATTTATGAACGGGTCAAGATCGGTTTACGAGTCATGAGATAAATGGGTCGGCAACCGGGCGTAGTAAACTTAAGCTCCATGATCGGTTTTCAAACCGAACCATGGCTTGTTTACAAACCAAGCGGAAAATCAAATGAGTATTTTTTAGCGTTAAATTTTCAAGTGAGCGTTGAGCAAGCGTAAACGAGCGGCGAACAATTTATACAACCCAACTATTTTGTGTGTCATACGATTTATACTGCAACGAATAAGATTTTAATGACTTAAAAATCAGTCACATTTCATTACATAATAATTTCATGAATAACAATACGTTGTGGTTAACGATATATAATTATATATTTGTATCAAATGGGTTTCTAGAGTGCTACGTATAAACTATATATACATATTAATTCGATCCGAACCAAACCGAGCGGACCTTTGCTCGTGCTTGACTCGGTTACAAACCAATCCGAGCCGATCGGCTCGTTTACAACCGAACAAAAATTCGAACGAGCATTTTTCGAGCAAAAATCCGAACGAGCATTTTTCGAGCAAAAATCCGAATGAGCATTTCTCGAGCAAAAATCCGAACGAGCATTTCTCGAGCAAAAATCCGAACGAGCATTTCTCGAGCAAAAAT
This sequence comes from Flaveria trinervia, assembly GCA_025506515.1. Classification (NCBI taxonomy): domain Eukaryota; kingdom Viridiplantae; phylum Streptophyta; class Magnoliopsida; order Asterales; family Asteraceae; genus Flaveria; species Flaveria trinervia. The sequence goes on along the minus strand of CM046454.1, from coordinate 10,794,976 downwards.
CCGAACGAGCATTTCTCGAGCAAAAATCCGAACGAGCATTTTTTGAGCAAAAATTTGAACGAGGATTTTTCGAGCAAATTCCAAAGAATGTTAAGCGAGCGTTGAGCGGTTTGAACAACCCAACCTTAAGGTATTAGAGTAATACTTAGTTATATTTTTTATTTCATCAGAATGTGGGTGTCCACTACCTTGTGATTGATCTATATATGAAATTGTTAATCAATGTGGTTTTTGAGTCTAAACTCATTCTGACCCGACCCATTTTAACCCAAACTCATCCTCACCCGAATCCATTCTAAGCCATTTTTAAATTTGTACATTCTGACCCAAACTCATCCTAACCCGAATCCATTCTGACCTAGCACCCGACCCAACCCGACCCACTCATTTTGCCGGGTATAAGTATTATTGTTAGATTAGATTCAAAGGATAGTAAAAGTTAGCAAAAGTTTAAGCCTGTACACTTTGCGCTACATTAAAGACTAAAAGCAAGAATCAAAATATTATGATTATGATATATAAATATACACCTAAATGACTGAATTACAACTAATTACTGAGAGTTTAGAGTTTAGAGTTTAGTAGTCCTTTGACTCAACAGAAGAGCAAAGTAAACAACAGTTTAATGATATAAGTTTCTATACTTTTAAGTAAGTTTTAAGCAGTTGCATGATATAGTAAATATAAGTGAATCAAAAGATTAGATTTTAACTTTTTTTTTGGTGAACTGAGCTACTCTTAATCTTCAAATGGAATTATGGAAATACATTTTAGAGCTTCTAAAAAGAAAAAAAAACATGATGCAAATTAAAAGGGTATTTGGATGTGCATTTTCATGATCATTGATGTAATCATGATCACATATTTAGTAGATTAAAGCTATGGATGGAAATGTAAATTGGATTAATCAAGATGATTAGTTTCTCACAAACACTCATTGCGGTTCTCCAAATCTAGTAGATTGATTCAACATCAAAATAAACATTTTATTTTTGTTTGTGTCAACTTTCAAGACATTACATGTGGATTATTTCATAACCTCAACCATCTTCAACGCTTAGAGTATAAAAATATAGCAGCAAAACCTTAACATCTGTAAAATTTCAAATGACAAACAATCATATAATAAAATCACACCTGAATCACTATGGTACTTATATGAGATTTGCCGATGTTGATATTGAAATTGCCCAAGACCTTGTACAAGTTTAGAAATTGTTAGATTGGCAAGCGTAATTCAAACAGATCTAAGAAAGATGAGGACGGCCGTAGCAAGCTAACGCATCAATTAAGCATGCCTGATTTGATTTGCTAATGTCGATGTCGATGCTGAGACCGATTTCGACTTATATGGGAGAGGAGGTATAACTATTTAAAGCTTAAAAAGGATATAATTAAAATATATTTTTATAAAATTACATATTAAAATTTACACTATTCATATGTCATTTAAAAATTGATTTGAAACTACAAATCTCTATTATATAATAGTAGAGACCACACACAAAATTGTGTAATGAAAACTACGATCATTTTGATTCTATTAATATTTCTTTGAGTTTTGAAAATTCAAAATAAAACATCATACAGTATGACATAAACACAGACAACAAATCATGAGTTAAACAATGATAATGGGCTTAAAAAAATTCAATAATAACGATTTAAATGAGACGTACAATCGTTTCTTTTACACATTATTTTTATTCATTTGGAATTCTAACAAACCACAATTCCCACAAGTCAATTTTAGGTGGATATGAAAAATATATGCAATGAAGATTTGATAATACTTCCGAGTAAATTGTTAAAATGACCGGGAGAAGCTTCTATAGGTCCAAATTGATATATATCACATAACTAGGTTAGTATCTCGTGTAATACACGGTTGAATAAATAAAATATTAAATATTTTTTTAAACAAATTATTTCAAAACAAAGTCTGATACTTTTTAAGTGTCATTTGTAATAATTTATTTATTATAACTTTGAATTTTAATTATTTTTGTTTCATAAGATTTTTATTTTTAAAAGCCACATGTTTTAAAATATATTGTGTTTTTAAAAGTCTGATATTTTTTTGAAAAAATTCTTATTTTATAAAAAAATTATTTCTTTACAAATTGGATTTGTAGAAAGATCTATTTTAAAAAAAGTATATTTGTAATATGAAAATAATTAAATAATATCATTTGTAGTTAATATAATATTTATTAGAAGATAGAAGCGGAAAAATAAAACTTAGCAGCTCTACAATTATGACAAGTGGCATACAAAAATCTTTTTTATTAGTATTGATAGATTGATAGATAATTAGATCAATTAGTTGTACGTCTGAAAATCAATTTTATTGAGTCAAAAATTTCATAAAATAAAAATCCACTTAATCAAAAGAGTTTTAATTAGAAGCATTGTAATTTCTAGAAAAATATAGAGATAGTAGTGATTGCAAGTTGACATAATTAAGTTTAAATGTAATTTAATGTATAATCGATAACTTATATACTAATATTAGAAAGAATATAATCCTTAAATATTTGATACTTTGACAATATGATAAATATATTATAATTGGATCAATTAATATTTGGTTAGATGGAATTTTTATGATATAATATAAAAGGTTAAATGTTAAATGGAATTTTAGAAAGCAATACAGAAACAAAGGAAAATTATAGATTATTAAGCCATAATACTAAATGTTAAATGAAATTTGAGGAACAATACCGTAGAAGTTGAATTAATATATGGTTAGATGGAACTTTTATGACATAATATAAAAGGTTAAATGAAAGCCATAAATTGTAATTTAAATTAGTATGTAAGTATGGTAATGTATTTAAATAAAATGTTTATTAGTATGGTAAGCATTAATATATTAAAAACCTAAAAATAAAGATGGTCTAAAAGTGTGACACATGTCAAATTGGTAGTTTAAAAGATTGACATGTGGCTTTAAAAACCTTGTTTTATTAGAGTTTATAGATAAGTAGAGGAGCATCTATAATATATAACATTTAATATAACAAGGTTTTTTTTATCACTTGTCATTCTCTTAAATTACTTTTTCGTCACTTGTTATTTTTCTAGACATGCATAAATCAATTTTCCCTCAAAAAAGGTATTAGCAATTTAAATATTCATATAATTTTCTCTCTCTTATTAAAAATGAATTTCATTAATTGCTATATTTATCTTTCTTATTCTAAATTTTCTAAAATCAAACTATCTTTTCATCTTTTAATTAAAATCTAAACAAAAAAACTAAAGTTATATATAGTAAAATTTTATAAAACACTAAATATTTAAAAAATATATTTTAAATCGGCTTTTTTTTGAAAAAAAATTATAAACATATGAAATATTTTAAAGCGATCATATTAAAACAACCAAAACATTAGAAATAAGAGTTTTTAAAAAACAAGATTTTTATAATAAAAATATTAAAACGAATGTTTAAAAATGGAACTATTGAGATAAGAGAGTTAAAAATGGTAAAATTGTTTTATTTCTTGAACAATACTTATATATAATTTTAATTATATTTTACATTAAAATATTATACTATAACTATTCATATTTATTTTGCATATATTTTATATTATATTTTAATCTATTTATTTAATGGGTTTTGAGCTTATCTATCTATCTAACAAAACTAAAATAAGCATGAAACAATTGTAAAACATATTATACTTACTTTCTCATTTCTTTGTATTATTAATAATAATATTAATGAATTAAAAATCTGTTTTTTTAATAAAACACACTTTTTAAAAATAAAAATCTTATAAAATACAGAATATAATGAAATTTTTATAAAAATCATTTTTATTAAAACAATATATTTAAAATTCACATTTTTATAAGACAAATTTTAAAAAAATACATTATTTTTTATTTAATTAGCTGTCTATACATAATTATAATCATATTTTATATTCAAGCATGATTTTATTATGCATAAATTTTTATTAATATTATTTAATATTTTATTTATTCAATCCGTGTATTACACAGGGACTAACTGGTTGTTTATATAAAAAGAGAAATTTTTAAAATAAAAATACTTTTAAAAAGTGTAAAAAATAATCTCAATGATTAGTCTATATAATCAACGATCAATATCAACTTGTACGGAAAATTTTGTTAGAGTATATTTTAGTAATAGCCACTTTTATTGACTTCCGCAAGTTTTTCTATTTTTTAAACGTTCATAACTTTTATGTACGATATTTTCTTTGTATAAAGTATACCATAAAAATAAGAGTTATTTTATCTTTGGAACGAGTATAGTTTTGTTATATAAAAAGATAATGTTTTTTATGTATTTAAGCTCATATTTTGTCATTGTGTATTTAGTGTAGTTCATTGTGTTTTTTGTTTAGTATTGTGTATTCCCAAATACTATTGTTTTTTATATCTAATATGTAAAACATAATAATAAATTAACAAATAATTAACCAGATAAATTAAAAATAATGACAAAATAAATTGTATTTTTTTATCATCATTATGTTGAATACTATATGTTTAAAAAAAATAGATTGATGAAATAACATTATTGTATATTTATAATTATAAAACACAATGACATTAACATCATTATGTACTTTTAACTGTAAAAAAAATGATAAATAACAAGTTATAAAATCTATAAAGGATAATGACAAAAGTAAACATTATGTTATCTTTAATTATGATAAAAGTAAACATTATGTTATCTTTATCATTATGTGTTTTTAATTATAAAACACAATGATAGATTACAAGTTTTGTATAATCTACGGAAACTAAAACAAAAATAACATAAAATGATCCAAAACGTAAAACACAATAATGAATACATATAACAAATGATGTAATATATACGACACAGTGAATTGATATTTGACACAATAAACGTATAAGACACAATGAGTTGACATAGTTGACACAATGATCGAAATATCTTCCTATTTAAAACAATAGAATTACATGTGTCAAGACTACAATCATTTTTAGGTTTTTTAGATTAAACATACTTGTTAGTATAATATTATTTTAATAACTATATTAGATTTAAAATGATAGATATTATCTAGATTTGGTCAATCTTTTTAAATTTCAAATTTTAAAATTTCAACTATTTATAACCGATCAAAGCAAATAAATTCAGTAGGTTATATAAAGCTTTAACAGATTTTGTATTACTTTTATTAAATTAAGATATTTAAAAAAGTTTGATATATTCAAGTTTCAAATATTAAAAAACAGGTGGTTATCATTTTCTAAAATTTAATTTCAAATGTTAAAAACTCAACCCATTATCGGGAACTTAAAAGTTGCTTTCAATGGCTATGTTTTTGGATGGCCTGAGAATTAGATTGATGGATGGTGACTTTGGCGTAAGGTATGTAGGCCTAAAAGGCATTAGGGAGGAAACATAAGTAGAGAATGTGTTAATACCTAGTTTAGGAGTTTAATGTAAAATGTCTATCATGTCTTACATATATGTAATTGAATGGGTATGAATGAAATACAAAGTGTGGTTGATGCTTATAATGTTTAATATATCATTGTTTATTGTGTGATAACTTATAGTGAACTAATTATATAGGTTTGTGGTTGTTGTACATAATTCTTAATCAATAATGATTGAGAAACATGTTCAAACTTAATCGTGTGAAGTTCTCATGCGAATGGACCATGCTAATGGACCATACGCATGAATACTTTATGCTAATAGACCAGTCGCACGACTGAACCAGGATACTAGATCAGTCGTCCGATTGAGCCTTCAAATGTGCGGATGGACCAATCGCATGATTCAGTTGCACGACTGAACCATGCTAATGGTTCAGTCGTACGATTGGAAGACCCTAACCTATAAATACCATCTAATTCTTGGAAAAACGAAACAATTCGAATACCTACACACATAATCATACCCTAGCCGTCCAGAGACTCAAGAAAACATGTTCCAAGTTCATAGATCGCAGTTGATCGTTCTCTAATCATTCTTAACGCTTCATTAATCGTTAGATTGATCTAAACTGTATTCACCCTGATTGGATCGTCAATCAAATAGGATTCCGCATTATTTAAGTTGGTATACGTGCAGAATCAGTCAGTACTCCGTACGTAAATGGTCCTAACAAAATGAATGTGAGTTTGACATGCATCCCAAAGTTTAAAAGTTTATTAAGATTAGTTAGTGCATTACTTTATTACATCAATGGTTTTATAAAATATTTGATAATTTATATGCTTATTAATTAGTTGTCAGACATGTGTAATGCTTATAATGCACATCCGTCACAATCATGCCAGTAACCTAAAAGTTTTAAAAAAAGTATAATTATCTTTTGTAAAAATACTAAAAAAATAACAAAATACCATAAACGTTAGCCGAATGTAAAATGTTGCCCCATCATGTTGCGCCCATAGCATCGCCTGGCACTCTCCTAATAGATTATAATAAAAACTTTTAATAATTCTTTGTTTTCGGGGCCTTTAGTGAGTTACACACAGAGTTTGAAAATGTCAACTTTGATTGAGTTGCGAAAAATTCTGGATAGGTATCCTATATCTGAATCAATTTTTTTTGGTTAAAAAATCTCTTCTTTTTGTTCTGAAACAATTAGAAGATTCTCTAGGTGACAACATGCTATTAGGTGATAGTCCAGTTTATCTTCTCTCTTTATGCATGTGAGATTATAAGCTGATCTTTTTCTCTTTCTTTCTTGGTTAACCTCAATTACAAACTTTCATATGTGAACCAAAACAACCTTTAACTTCTTGGTTTACTAATGCACCCCCTTATAAAGAATAGTTCCATCAAGCAGGGAGTGTTTGTTGGTTAAATCTTGTGTGATTTTTATTAGCTAATTTTGAATGATCAAGGATAACAATGTGATAAATATTATCTAGAACTAATATAAGATATTATATGAGTATGTGACAGTTGACGTCTCGCACATAAAACTCTAGACTTGCGATTAAAACCAAGTTATCATCTTCTTTGGCATTGGGTGTGAAAACTTGGAAATCTTGTGTATAAGGGAATTGATTCCTGGTTTCATAGCTGCACATACAACAAAATGGATAAAAAAAAGAAAACATTTTTTTTTGAAGTAGGTTCTATATTTGGTAACATGTAGTCAGGTACTATTGTTTGTTTGTTGTCTAGTACCACTTGCTCTTTTTAGGGTACAATGTATTTAAATGTAATTGTCTACATTCTTTTATAACATACAACTTTTGCTTCTGCATGATGTAGAAATCACAAGTCAGGTGCATATATCCTTCTAGTACAAATTATTAGCTAGTAGGGTTCATACAACTAGGTCCAATTAAGTGACTGAACCAATATTCGTCGACCGTGACTTTTTGACGGAATATAAAAGGTTTGGTTTTCAGTTCAGTTTGGTCCAAAATGGGATTTTGTCTTCTATGCAACTAGGTCCAAATAAGTGAAAGCATACCGATTATTTATCCGGCCGATGAGCTTTCGTTGGAATGAAAAAAGTTTGGTTTTCGGTTCAATTTCGTACAAAATTGGATTTTGTCTTTTATTGTAATAAAATGATTTTGTCTTTCATTTAGGCATGATTCAAGAACAATTGGTTCACTACTAGAGTGGTAACTAATTTTCATCTTTCACATGAACTCTTGAAGCAATTACCAATGTGTTTTGCTACATTACACTAAATTTTAATAGAACGGCTCTTAACTTACTTATGTTAACAATCTATACTTACCACTTGCAAAATTTGAATCAAACATCTTACCATCATAATGTTCCTTTACGATTATACCATTATACATAATTAAATTTTATGTATGGATAAAGCATTAATATCTATGCTATTTACAAATTTATCATGTAATTCTTTTCTCTTTTCTTGTAAAGGAAATATGTTTTTTGTAAAATTATAACTTTGGGTGGTGAATTAATAATTTAAGTGGTGTAAGTTGTAACTTTATAGGCACAATAACCTTTAAACAACTTGGTTGATTCAACCTTTTTTGTGGTTCTCGATACAATTTTAACCTATAAGGCATATTGGTGTCCCTCAATTGGCAAGTGTGTAATGTTGAGTTGATTAAAATTGATATCCACCAAAACACACTTAAAACCATCTTTTCAGTTAAACGAGCAAACAGACTAACAAATTGTGTCAACAACTTGCATGTATATATACATGTTAATCGGATGCAACTCGATTGTAATCAATTATAAATACGTTAAACAAGTTGACGAGCTGAGTTTATAAACTATAGAATATCCAAGATACAATACTCTCTATGAGTGGATTCATGTAGCTGAATTCATAGACAAAAACATAAGATGATCATAATTCAATTATAAAAACTTTACCAAAAAAGTCATTCAAGTGTCATACATCTAGAGTTTACAAATCACCACAAAGCAAGGTAGAAGAGCTTTAGGGCTAAGCAAATAAAGATCTTCTATATTCGAATGAAGCCCGATTTTCCCAGCCAAAGAGTCAAAACCCCTCTGTCGTGTTACCTCTTGAATGTTCTCCAACGGTCTGTGCACCCGACCCGCAATCACTCTACACACCATCAACGCCTTTCGTGCATCAGGCTCGTCATCATGCACTTCTATGGATTCATAAGCACGCACACTAGTTGAAGAAGTGAAAACACCAATGCCACCCTTGACCTCCTTGTTGGTGCAAAACCCATGTCTTATAATTCGACAAACACAACATTTATCTGAAACACATAAGCTAGATTCGCCATTGACGCCAAGAGAACATGCGATCGTGGTTCCATAAAACCTCAAAAGCTCATTCCCATCGGCTAGACACCGAGGGTGCTTCTTTGGTAGTTTGCTGGCCTTGGTTTTCACTAGTTCCCTATATTCTTCAAATTTGGCTAGTGTTTTCTGCATATTGTGCACCTTCAAAACCTTCTCGACCCGACCCGTATTGTTTTCAGGCTTTAACCAGCCCGATCGACAGATCATTTCCACAATCTTTCTTGATGAGTCACCCTCCATAAGTTCAGTAACTACCAAAAACAACAAGATTCTTCATTCTTGTTTCAACATTTGCACAAAAATAAACACCATTTTATAGCTTAAATCAAGAAATGTTAATTTAAAAGCATAAAGATTGAATCTTGATAGGATTTTCTTTAGAACAACGACTCACACACTCATCTACTCCTACTCTTAAAATACACAAATTCATAATATATCTCAAGTTAAGATTTAAACCCTAGTATACTTTAAAGAATCTTTGACTGTTATTACCATAGTATATGTTAGATTTAACAATTATAAATTGTCAAGAAACTTACTTGCATGCTTCAAGAGATGATGAGCTTCAAGATTTTCCCACATTCCAAACTGTTCACCACACTTATGGCACATGACTGCAGCAGCAGCAGAAGACCCATTAGATGATGACACCAATGTGTTTAAAGAAACTGTTTTTCTTGAAGGTCTTTGCAGATTCTTGAAATTATGCATTGTTACAGAACCATCACTATCACCAGTGACATCATGAAATCCACCAGTAAAGCCTGTGATCTTAAGCTCACACCTTGAATCATTAAAGATAACTTCATGGGCAATTGGGTTTACAAACTCATTGCTTCCAATGGATCTAGGGCTGCAACTCACTGGCATCTGTGACTGTGAGTGACTCTTGTTACCACCATTGATAAAGATGACATCTTTGAGGTTTGCAATGGACTTTGAACAACCCGACCTGCCGGGTTTTCCGGTCAAGATTGTGGGCAAGTGGTTTTTGGATTTCGGGTCGTGGACTTCTGATGGGTCTGAATTGCAGTGAAGGGATTTCTTTAAAGAAAACCATACTGTTGGCATGTTTTGAGCTTCTTCTTCGTGTTCTCGTTTTCCCACTTTATGAACTTTTTAAAAGTGAAAATCTTTTGTACTCATATCATAAAAGAAAATAAAAGACAGGTTAGAATTATGTGGGATTCGATTGAACTGAAATGAAAATCAAGATTTTATGACAGCCATGAAATAAAAGAAAAGACATTTAGATTTTAAATTTTTTAACAATTATTTGGATCACTAACGGATCCCTGACTCATCTAATCATTTCTATTACTCGAGCATATAACTTTGATGTTCTAGGATAACATGTTTTCAAAAAGAAGCTTATACCAAGTTTAGAAGGAAACAAATTATAAATGAAAAACCTTCTGATCCAACCTAGGACATCTTTGTTTTATCACCGGTGGAACTTTAAACTTAAATCCTCTTTTTTAATGAACTCTCTTAACCAATCACGTGCATCTTGTCAAAGTCCAGATAATAGAAAAAAAAAAGATGTTAAAACTGTTAAAGCAATTAACTTTGTTAAACCAGACAAAACAAATATTTGAGCTAAGAATTATTAAATTATTTTTAACTTAATTAGAGAAGTTAAGTTTAGACTAGATATGGAAATCTCGGTAAAGAAAATGATTGTGGTTTGTCCGGTATAAATCTCTCACGTATGTATTTTGGTTATCAACAATTCATTAAGGGGCTGTTTGGTTGGGTCTGACTGACCCCGGTCAGACGTGCAGTGTTTGGTTGGTTACCTCTTACCGGAGAAGAGGTCTGACTAAGTCACTTATCCAGTCAGACCTAAATCAAGATCTGACCCGAGTCAGACGTGGAGGCGGGTCCGGTGAAGCGACGAGGGTCTGGTCTGCGATGGCGAGGGCGACGACATGGGGTCTAGTCACCGGTACTGCAGGCGGTGAAGCCGAAGAGGAAGGGGAGACCAAAGACGGCGATCAGAATTTGGTCCAAGTAGATATCCAACCAAACAGACTTACTGGTTCAGACATCTTATTGGGTCAGACCTCTTACTGGTTCAGACATCTTATTGGTTCAACACTTACTCATTCAGAAGTTGTCAAACAGTCCATAACTTTTTTTTTACTAATCTCTATTTGAGACTACGTCAAGATCCTTAAACCATTGCACAAGAAAGAGAGGAGTGAGGATAGAAGAGGTGTTCATGAAAATTTAAATGAACAACCTCTCGGACTTCAAAATGTGACTGATTGTTATCACTTGAGCAACGAAAATAGAAACATTAACCAGAAAACCGACATTGTACAAAGCAAGACTGAGTGTTTTAAACAAACTACAATTACAAGCAGCTTGTTCTGTTTGTGACATGATTGCTAAAACACTAACCACCTGATAGTTTGTTGTTTATTGTACTAGAACTTAACAAATTTGAATTAACATATTCACTTTGTGCAAGTTGCCTCTTTGTTCTTACTCATCCATCAAAGAAATGGTTGCTCCCTACTCATCATCAAAAAGTATCAAGTGCAATCATCTGACAACAATTTAGACCATATGGAGAGCCCTTAATGAGAAGTTATGTATCAACAATGAGAAGGTTTAAACAACAAACACACTCGGATGGCATCTGTATTGAAAGAAATAAAGTTGCTCGTGTTTTTATGGGTGAAACATAGGACAAAACTATGTTATGTAGATCGACCCTGATGGCGAAACTTTACTTTTCTTAAACTTCATTTTTGAACTTTATGTATTCATGTACTTTTCTTAATCTTATTCGTTCATTATCATATAATATTTCGAGTTAGCATGAAAAAACTAATAGACAAAAATTAACCGGTATTCATGTAGCTATCATTACATTACAATAGTATGTTTAAGGTAAGTACAACGATGCATCTAATAGTTTTTAGTTTAGCACACAAACATTAACTTTAAAATATACGTTCAACGTCCTTAATATCTAATATCCTTCGCGTATATTTTTCATTTTGTGAAGTAGCCAAACTCTTGTGCTGTATATGTGTTGTATTAATCTTGATGGGTACAGGTCGTCGAGTCATGGATACGGGTTATTAGCAGTATTGTTTTAGTCCCATGTTTCATAATTGAATGAGCCATGGGTTAGTTGAATTTGTTTAGTCAAAGAAGAAGCAGGCTTGGTGGTTTTTCATATCTTTAGGAGCAAGATTTATCTTTCTTATTTAATGTAATGTTGATCGTGAATGAATAACAAGAGAGTTAGAGCAGAAAACTATGTGTTTCGTGTGTGTTTAATTGGAGCCTGAACCATTATTTGGTATTAGAGCTTGATGTATGCCGGTTTAAGAGTCGTTTTCGAGAGAAAAGCAACCATTGGTTGTAGGGCAGATACGCGAAAAAAATAGGGGGTACTAAGTGAGCCTAAGCGGAGCCATGCAAGGAGGCGTTCTGTGTAAGCCGTGTTCTGTGTGACTAGGGGAAGAGACAAGGAACAAGATGTGATACATCCCCTATAAACTTCGTTATGTTTTTAATTACATATATCCCCTATAAACGTTGCGGCAGGGCGTATAATGACGTAAAAACTAATATTAAAACGTAATCGTAAACCTGCATGTTAAGGGGAAGTAAAACCATAAATAAATAAAAGGGATTACATATATCCTCTATAAATTTCATTAGATAAATATATACCCAACTTAAAATTTTAATTACATATATTCTTTTGTAAAATTTAGTTAATTACATATATACCCAAAATAAAAAGTTAAATTACATATATCCCTTTCTAAAACATAGTATTACATATATACTCAAACTAAAAGTTTAATTACATATGTCTGCTTTATTAAACATAAATATTACATATTACTCATTTTATTACTTTTATTAAAAATAACTTATATAATTAGTATTTTACTCTTATATTTATTAAACTATAAAATTATATTTTTCATTTCCTTGCTTTTAGAGTTTTGATGATCTATTAATATTTTTATATTAACGTTTATATGTTCTTGTTATTTTTTTATTTTTTTATGCTAATTTTTTCTGGTACGTGTACAAGACCCTTTCAGTCTCATTATGCAACATGAAAATATGTGTTTGGATCATGTTGCACAACGAGACTTGACGTGTCTCGTACATGAATAAAAAAAAATTAGCATCAAAATATAAAAAAAACAAAAAGAACATAAAAACGTTAGGATAGTTTTATTAGTAAATAGTCAAAACTCGAAAAGATAGTAAAAATGAAATACATAATTTTATAGTTTAATAAAAATAAAAGTAAAAGACTAATTGTATTTTTAATAAAAGTAATAAAATTGGTAAATATGTAATATTTATGTTTAGTAAAGCGGATATATGTATTAAAGTTTTAGTTTGAGTATATATGTAATTAGCTAGATTCTAGAATGTGATATATGTTATTAAACTTTTTATTTTGATATATATGTAATTAACTTAGTTTTACAAGGAGATATATGTAATTAAAATTTTAAGTTGGGTATATATGTAATTAACAAAGTTTTACAATGTGATATATGTAATTAGAATTTTAGATTTAGTATATATGTAATTGATGATGTTTGCAGGAGTAAATATGTAATTCTCCATAAATAAAAAACTTAAATGGCAAGATGTTGTGAATTTCCACGTTGAAGAGGAAGTTAAAACCGTTGATAATTTAAGTAAGTTTATATAATAAACGAGTGTTGTCGAGAGTTTGCTCGTTAAAAAGAACGTTGAACCCGTTTATAGCACAACTTTTATTTATGAAAAACGAAACTCTAACTTCGATAATAGTTGTATATATATGTTTTGTTTAAAAACAATATATTATGTTATATTATTATTATAGAAATATAAACATAAATATATATAAGTAAAAAATCAAAAAACACTATCTAATATAAACTAAAGTGTATATGAAAATTACAATTTTTCCATATAAGAGCATTGTAACTTTTTTATCTTTATTCATATAATTACATTAAATGTTATTAAATTTTCTCCCTCGTTTTCAATTAATAATATTTTTATACTTTTACCATTATTTATTTCTCTCATCCACTCATAATCACTTTAAAAATATTAAAAAATTTATAAGAATTAAACAGTGATTCTTTGAATATATCAATCCATAATAATATTTCTCTCTCATTCACTCACAACCACTAAAAACCATTACATATAATATATGAAACACACTCACATACTTTTGAAAAATTAACGTGAGTGCTATAAAAGAAGTCATAATGAAAAACCTTTGAGGAAAGCGTAATGGTTGAGATAACTATAATTTGACCACGTAAAAATATACATTACTTACTTGTATATAGAGCTTTAAGAGCTTCCACTATATTATTACAATTTCTACCGAAATGGCATTTACCCATCACAATTGCAAACCACCCCACCAGTGGTTAATTTCAATATTGTTTTTTAAGATCCGAGACAAGTGCTAAAATAACTAAACTGTCCTGTCACATGAGGTGCACATGACAGTTTTATTAGAAAACTAGATAGCATTAAATCATTGGATTAAAACGATAACAAAACTACAATCTTAAAGACTACAAATGTCCTTTGTAATCCAAATTAACCAATGTTTTAAGAACCAGATCAAACGTTAAACCAGACGTTTTATTGATTTGATGGTCAAACCGGATTTAAGAATCGGATGACATAATAATCATATATATAGTATATTATATATACATATAATTAATATAAGTAATTTATGTGTGTATTTTATAGTTATATATATAAAAACTTAACTATATTATTATGTCCAACACAGTAATTTATGTTTCAACATATCGTTTTTACCCATTAAAATCCAAAAAAAGAATATAGTAAATTACACGGACAGTCTGGGGAATGCATGTATTGCAACTTTAATCCCTACTTTAAATAAATTACAGCTGAGAGCCTGAACTATGTAAAGAGTGCACACCCAAATTTAGAAAACCGGACAAGACCGGCCGCTCCGACTGGTTGGACCGGGAACCAGACTTCAATCCGATCCGGTTTGGTGCTTTAAATCATTTTAATGTTGTACCAGTGGTCAGACCGGTTGAATCAGTCGAACTGGCGGTCGGATTGGGAACCGGACCGGTTGAACCGGTTTTTTATATACTTTTTTATTTTTTGTAATTTTTACATATATTATAAAAAATAATTATAATTCTATCTGGTTCTTAATGTTGAACCAATGGTCAGATCGGTTGAACCGGTCTGACCATCGGACCGGTAAGACGTCCGATTCACTATCCAGTCCGGTTTTAAAAACATTAGTGTACATTGACGGTCCCTGACAATACCACCACCGTCGCTATCCCACCGCCACCAATTAGACAACCACCCATTGCTACCATTAAATACGATAACAAGCCGATTCATCAGATTTGAAGATAGAGAAGGAAAGTTTTAAAAGAAAGAGGAGATAGAAAGGGGGAAAGGAGGAGAGAGAGAAAAAGAGAAACTTAGACTGGTAATAATACTTTATTTATCCTATGATGGTGGAGAGGTGGTGGTGATGAAGATGAAGATGAAGATGAAGAAAATGACGATGAAGATGAAGAAGATGAAAATGGAAGAAGAAGATGAAAATGGAAGAAGAAGATGGAGGGATGGGGTGAGGTGTCATGGGTAGGGGTAAGTTAGGTTTTAATTATAAATTTAAAAGTATATTGGTAATTTTACATTGACTTAAAAAAAACTTTAACATCAGTTAACGTGGGGACTGCATGTGTGCATATAATGCGTAGCTCAGGCCTTCATTTGTAATTTATTGAAAATAGAGACTAAAATTGTAATATATACATACCACTAAGACTATTAATGCAATTTAATCAAAAAAATAATAATAAATTAAAATCTACTCCCCCTCCAAAACAAACCATATAATCAAAAAAATAATAATAAATTAAAACGGTTTTTTGTTCGACCACCGATTCAAAACAAACCAAATAATCAAACCCTTTCAAAACAAATTGATACGAATCGGTTCGGCCACATCTCCGATTCCTATTCAGGTCTCAACAACATTGAAGTTATCAACAACATTGAAATTGACTAAGGCACTAAAAAGCAAAAACTTAAATCAACTCCTTTACAATTGTATTACTTTGGGCCGGCTTGGCCCATTTGGAAGCCCATAAGCACAAAAACCGCAAACGCCAACGAGGGCTAAAATCATCATATTCCACATTACCAGTTTACACACCGCTCAACCACTAGATCAAACACAAATCAACGGTCAGAAAGCACCATCCGTGTGCTTCAATCTCATGGCCACAATCACAACAACCAACCCCCTTCATATATACCCACACATACAATTTCATCATCATCCCACTGTTCGCCGCAACTCCTCCATCAAACCACCGACCAAAAACTTTCCGACGCCAAATCTCCGTCAACAATGGCCGGAAGAGGCAAAACCCTAGGATCCTCGGCGGCGAAAAAAGCCACTTCAAGAAGCAGCAAAGCCGGCCTCCAGTTCCCCGTTGGTCGCATCGCCCGTTCCTCAAAGCCGGTAAATACGCCGAGCGTGTCGGCGCCGGAGCTCCGGTGTACCTCGCCGCTGTTCTGGAATACCTCGCCGCAGAGGTAATTTCTGATTTCATTGATCGATGCAGTTGTTTTGTGAAGTTTTAGGGTTAGGGTTTTTGTGGGTTGAATTTGAAATGGTGGAATTGGTGGTTGTTGGGTTAATCTCTAATTCAATTGTTTGGTTGAATTTGTAATGGAGACATTAGTGGTTGTTAGGTTAATTTCAAATTCTCTCTGTTGAATAAGTCGTTTTGTAATTTGTAAGTATTAGGGTTTCAATTGTTTCTTGGTTGAATTTGTAATGGTGAATTTGGTGGTTGTTTGGTTAATTCCTAGTTTCATCGTTGGATTAAGTTGTTTTGTAAATTTGTAAGTTCTAAGGTTTCACCTTGTTTGTTTGTAGACATTGTAATGGTGAAGTTGGTGGTTGTTAGGTTAATTTCTAGTTTCAACGGCCGATTCAATTGTTTGTAGGTTTGGTGTTTCAAGTTGTTTGTTGGTTGAATTTGTAATGGGAAATTGGTGGGTATTAGGTTAATTTCTAATTTCATCAATGGTTTCAATTGATTTGTAAATTTGTAAGTTTTAGGGTTTAAAATTTTGTTGGTTGAAGTTGTAATGATGTAATCGGTTGTTGATAGGTTCTTGAATTGGCTGGTAATGCTGCAAGGGATAACAAGAAGACTCGAATTGTGCCCAGGCATATTCAACTGGCTGTGAGGAATGATGAAGAATTGAGCAAGCTTCTTGGGGATGTTACGATCGCTAATGGTGGTGTTATGCCTAATATTCACAATCTTTTGCTTCCAAAGAAGGTTGGTTCTTCAAAGCCGTCTGGTGATGATGAGTAACTGTTACAGTTTTTGTTGATTAGGGTTTCAAGTTAATGTTTTTTGGGTTTTGATTTGTGTTGTTTCTCAATTAGTGTATATATTTGTGGAAGTAGCAAAAGACCCTTTTAGGTTCTTGATAATGTTAACCGAGTTTGTTACTTTTGGTATGGTATTGTTATTTGATTGTTGACGAATTCATTGGTTAGGCTGTTAGATTGTTTCAAGTAGGCTTGAATAACCTGAAATATGAACAGATTTCAAATTTGAGTTTTGGTGTATTCAAATTGGGACTTATTGGAACTAAATTCCTAAACCAAAACCTTGTAGCCTTTAACAAACAAAAGATAACTCTTTCAGCTAAAACCTTTTGATTTCTACGTTGGCCTTGGTTTTTTAGTTTCATAAATCTAACATGTTCTTGTTTTTATTGGTTTTGATGTTTTAGTGGAGTTATTTATCGTTTTGGTTCGTCCAATTAAAATGTATTTGATGTACATGTGAAACTGTAGAAGCAACCCTTTTGTGAGCAAATTCTGGTTTCTTGATCTAGATGTTACTTGTTTGGTTTGTTACTTTTTTGCCCATGTTATTTATCATTTTAGCTTGTTTTCTCCCTTAGTTATGGTATTAATTCTAGTTTGGTTTATTTGGATTTGACCCAAATTCGAACCAGATTGGAATAAGATATTTCGAATTGGTTTAATGAATTCATTGTGTTTTCATTTCAGTTTTATATAATAACCTGGATAACTTAAAAATCATTTTGAAGAACATCACTATTCATTAAGGGATCCATGGTATTTTATTTTGTTAGTACGAAAAAATTCCGGTCAAAAAATTTAAATTAGCATTGAAGAGCATCCATATGTGATTGAAAAACGACAAATGGAGGCTCGTTTGAGCATGTGAAACCAAGACAACAGTAACTGTAAGGGGTTGTTTATATAAGACCGTTTTTAACGTTACAACTTATCATTTCTACAAATAGTCCTAAATATTAGCTTTCCATTCACTTTCACATATCCTTTTCACAAATATTTTTATCCCCGATACTATTTTTTTCATAAATATTTTTATTTTTCCATCTAATATTTTTTTTATTAATTACTTTAAATAAAGATATTTAAATTATTATAAATATATTTAATTAAAATAAAATAAAAATAACAACGTAAAATAATAAAATAAAAACGACGATACAAAATTAGAAACAATAATAAAGTGAAGTGTTGTAGTGTTTGTGGTGTACATTATGGTATTTATACTAATTACTTTAAAATACTACATTGTGGTATTTATACTAATTACTTTAAAATATTATACTTAAATTATTATCTAATTACTTTAATACTTGAAATGTAAAAAAAATTAAAATATATTTTTATTTAATTAACTCATTTTAATTAAAACTTTATATTTAAATTATTATATTAATTAAAAGATTTTTAAATATTTTAATTAAACACATTTATTTAAAAAAAATTTAAATTAATTATATATATGGTGGTGGGACCCCCCACCACCATCTCTCTCCCGCCCTTCCGGACGGACACCCCACCCACAGGCGGGACTCCCCATCGCCGCTCTTCCGGCAGACGCGGTTCATGTCGGCGATGGGCGCGGCCGCCGGCGCGCAGTGGGGACAGTTTAAGTAACTTATGATTTTTTGGAGGGGTAAAAAGACAAAAATATTTCTTCAAAAGTCATCATAAGTTAAAAATTTTAATTTATGATGACTTTTAAAAGGATATTTTTGTCTTTTTACTTTTTCAAAAAATAATAAGTTACTTATATAAGCAACCCCAAACATAAACTAAGGACAAAAGGAGGTTCATTTTAGAAGACTTCACATAAAACATATTATTTTGTTTGTATTAAGCAAAGCAAGTATGCTTAGTTATTAACAATGATCAAATATAAAAGATAATAATCATGGTTAGCAGCACTTATTTTAAAACTACGTTTAAAACACTTCTAAGGTTACGATGGATGTACTTGTAGCTGCTATGCTGAAGAAGAGGGTAGTGTAGCGCTAAATCATATCACCATATTCATAGGCAGTGAGAGTGCTAGAAATTGTTTTGACTAAGGTCATATATTTTTCCGGCTATGTTGTTTATCTGGGTGCACTTTTACTCGGTTGGGTCATCAAAATGTTTTTTAGTTAGATCTGGTTGAGCAATTTTTTTTAAATGGAAAAGATAATCCATTAATAATGTTTTGTCAAGTTACATCAAAATAGAAGGTAGACGAGCAACAAGCTGTGCCGCCACTCCTTTCTGAATAGCAAAACCTTCCAAAAACAAATCCTTGCCTCCCCGGGGTTGAGCAATGGTTGTCTATGACCTGTTGGACCCTGATCAAAAAGTTGATAGCTTCTGGCGTGCTGGTTCTCTGCGCAAGCTTTAGCATGTTTATCCACTTTCTTTGATTCTGCCTTTCTTGCCGCTTGACCAGCTATAAAACCGTTTTCCCGTAAACCAACCAAAGGGGAAACCCCTTGAGGCCCACACAAGCATGTTTGCCCCCAGCCCAGCCAAAGACGAGCAGATCCGCTGGTCGCAAAGTAGACCTCCCCTCCATAGGGTCCGTGAGGAAATTCACAGGGGCTTCTTTCTTAGCAGAAATCCCAGCTCTTCTTAGGATGTCCCCCAAAACATCTCGTACCTAGTCATGCCGATATTTGAACCCAGGTAGCTCTTTACAGTGAATGGCGTGCTCCCCATATTTATCCATACAAGCTTTACGACATATCAGACATGTTTCATCTTCCGGTACATAGGGATCATCAACCGGTATTTGAGAATTGCTCTATATTCTACTGGAGACATGCACTGTCCCAACCCTTCAATCGGGATAACGGTCAAAAATTCTTGAGCATGGGGGCCCTTCAGGCACTCAAACACCGCCTTTTGGCGGGATGACAAAGAAAAAACTTCTCCCAGGCTTTGAGCGATTTTGCTAAACAGAGCATTCGTCAAAGTTGTTTGTGGCTTCGAGGGGGCGGTGTCCTTATTAGAGAAACCGCCAATATCCAAGTCTGGGAGAAGGACATATAAGCGTTCAAGCGCCTGCTGATAGTCCGGGTCAAGCCCGAAGATCCCACTGTTTCGAAGGATATGATCTTGTAGTTCCCAAGACTGAGCTCTAGAGGCCACAGAAGCATAAGCCCCAACATCTCGAGCTGAAAGGAGTCCCAAACCACCGAGACGCATTGGCAAAGATGCCAAACGCCATTGGAGATCACCAAAAAAAGGGCCACCACCCACGACAATGTCTTCTATAGCCTCCCTGAGGCCATCATCGAACCGAGACACCGCATCCTCCATCAAATGGGGTTGACAAGTGCGCAACCCAAAAAGTAACTTAGCAACTCCCATGCACGACCTTAGCAAAAGTAGTTCACATTGGGGTTCCTAAGGCAGGGCAAGAGTTTCATGAGGTCAACCGCTCCCGAGGCCCGCCGCCCAGCCACTCCTCAATAAAGCTAGGATCACGGCTAACAGCTCCACCAAGGAGCTTAACCCCCCTCTCTGGTCTACCAATCCCTCTCGGGAAAAGTCCGTCCTGAACTTTACGCCCATCGCATGTCGGCCAAAAAACCTTTGTTTTCTTAATGTTGAGATAAAGCCCCTGAGATGGCCCTTCCACGTTGATGATGTCTAAGGCCTTAGCAACCTCAGACGCGTTGCCGATAATCGTTCCATCATCCAAATACCAAGCATGAAACAAAAGGTTACAACGGTCCTGGACCCGAAGAATAAGGGGGTGTAAGGCAAAGGTAAAGAGAAGGGGCCCTAAGGGATCTCCTTGTTGTACTCCGGTAGTAGCCCCAATACAATCATTACCAACATACAACTTAGCAGGCTGAGCATAAAGAAATTGGACCCACCGATAGATTGACGGGCAATGCTGATGAACCTCTTGAAGGAAGGTTGTGCGGTCGACCGTGTTAAAAGCATTAGAGAAATCCACAGTAAGCAAGGCCAAGGAGCCGTCTTCATGACAAGAGTTGAGAAACCTGTTTGCACTGTGAAGCACCGCCTCTGCACCATTAGGCATCCCTACCCCAATTGAAGTCCCCCAAGTGCTGGGCCATGTCTTTCCCGACCTTCTTCATCACCACCTTAGAAACCAACCTTCGCCAAATACACCCCACAGCAATAGGCCGAATTCCTTTATCAGGCTTCAATAAGGGGGTGAGGGGGGCCGACGCAACAAACTCAGCAAGCACTTTAGGGCAAGATCCCTCAAACAATAAGTTAACAACTTCAGTAATGCTCGTAAGCAAACCTGAGGGGGTCACAGAGCCCTCGCCACCAATAGCATCTAACAAGTGTTGGGCTCGCATCCCGTCCCTACCACATGACGTCCCTTTGGGGAAGGATCGGATACATTTGAACACACACTCCTCATCAACAACAAGAGTGGGTTGGGCTAAAGGGTTGGAAGGCAAGGACGGAGGTGGCACCACTGGGTGTTTATCAATAAGAGCTTTCAAGGTCGACTCACCAAAACGGCAACTCCACTAGAGCATAGGACCTTAATCGCAGCCGTGAAATGCCCATCTCTGACTTTCCGAAGACATTGCTTAACATTAGGGTCCTTTCCTTGTTTTCCTCTCTCATGCATTCCCCCCTAATAGCACCAGCCTCTCCCACGCTATCCAACAGGGACGAGACCAAAGCATCAAACCCGGACCCATTTTTCCAAACTGTTAGCGCGTGCAAGATGTTATTACACTGCAAAGATTTCCTGTTCCCTGATCTTCGCTCTCGTCTGGTGGATGGTCTGACCACCCGCAAGGTGCAACGTGGTAGCAAAAGCAATTGAACCCAATTTTCAACGGAACCTGGCGACCCCACCACTTTACGCAAAGCACCTGTTAAAACCTGAGCAAACAACAGCCGGCAACTGGGCGGAATGCTTTTAACAGTCTGAATGGGGAGTGAAAAAACCCGCTCGAGGAGGTTAACATCACCCCCGAGCCCAGCTGGGTGACGTGGGTTTGTGTCAACCACCACTGGACATGGTTTCCGGATCCCAACAATAAAATCTTCAACATCCCCCGAGAACATGTCAAACGACACGACCTCGTCATCATGCTTGCACCCCCTACTGAGTGCATGCACTACCATGCACCTTCCACACAACCATTTATCACCTGCCTTAAGAACTTCCCCAATATCCAAAAAAAGCTCTAAATCCTTGGAGATATCCTCCTTCAAAGACAGCCTTCGGTTATCTGTCTTGAGGTGGGTGCTTTGGATGTGTTCAAGTAGGCGGAAAAAACCCCCAGACCCAGGTTTGCCGTCTTTACATTCGTGGAAAGATTTAAAGGGGCATGTCCTTAAACCACTAGCAGGGCCCTGCACAGAGCCCCTTGACTTAACATTCCGACCCCTCCTTGTAGGAGCCATGGGCGTAGGTTAACTGCCACAAGATATAAAAAAAACAAAAACACATAAACGGTGCACCGAACTCGAGATGAGTTGTGAGGGGTAGAATACCGATGGAACCCTATACAAGCCGAAGGAGGGTAGCAACCGCGAGTTGCCCACCCTCTAGATGGTACCCCACATGACCACTCACACCATGGCCGTTAGTTAAAGATTAGCAACCCAACAATACGATGAAAGATTAGAAGAGCCGAATTTGAATTTCAAGATCAAATCACCTTAAACAATACCCACTTCACAAGATTACTAAAAAAACAAGCTTTCTCAAACCTTCACTTCATAGGGACATTTGATCGAACACCTTGTGTGCAAATCATCCAAATCCGAATTTTTGGGGTGTTAAAGTCGAGCCAAGCACACCGGCGCTGTTCCTGTATCTTTATGTTCACACTCCAATTGCAACCTAAACTTGACGATCAATCGCCATTGAAATCAAGGATGAAGAGAGAGCTAGCGTTTGCATTGGAAGCTCGATCTCAGTTCAATTGCTTCAATGGTCGCCCTCGCTCTTCCAGAAGTCCACAATTTCAGTTCACTGGTAGTAGAAGGAAGAACAAAGAGGCATCATCTGCTGATAGTTGTAAGAAGTCGATTGAAGAAGTCAATGTGAACCGGATGAGTAAACGTGTTAAAAATGCGGTTCCGGATGGTGATTCGGTAGTTGTTGAGCAATTAAAAGCTTGTTGAAGTTAACAAATAATAAGTATATATTGATTCTGAAGGTGATTTTACTTTAAGTATCTTCATAATCTATCTAAAATTTACAATCAACCGCACTTTTAGTCTTTTATCATATATATTGCAAAAATTATATAGGTTTTAGCATAAAAACATACATGAAGCTTGCTATTAGCTAACAAAATTCTAGAAAAGAAAATCCTGTTCAAATTCTTATCCTCGAGAAACTCTTATAAAAAATGTCCAACCTGCTCTTTATCCAAAACGAATGTAAACATCAAATTTGAAAGCAATGTTATCCACGATGATATGAAACTAAAATAATGCAGTGGCAAAGATATGATTTTGAAATCGTAAAAATAAATGGGGATGTAGCTCAGATGGTAGAGCGCTCGCTTAGCATGCGAGAGGTACGGGGATCGATACCCTGCATCTCCATTCGATTTTTTTTATCATTCTTTAGTTTGACTGTTTCTATGCTATTTATGTTTCATTCACTATTAAAAGGAAATAATATAGAGTGTCATATACTCAAAATAAAATAAGACTGATGTATTATTGTTTCAACTTTCTTTTCCATAAATTTAAAAAGTTAACAATCTAAGTTCTAAAAACTAATTTGTTTGTTGCAATTGTTAACAAATCTATCTACATTTGTAATACTTGTTATGTGATGAGTTGTCTTTGAACGGTCCGATGAAAACAAAGTCTATTATTCGTATTAGTGTTAATTTAGATGAGTCGTTAGTTTAGGCAAAGCTCTATCATCCAGATCGATGTTGATTATATAAAATTTCACAACCATCAAGGTAAGTTTGATTAATGTATTATTTCATACATGAGTTCAGATCTTGTAGGAGGGTTCTACTGGTTATTTGATTTTTATTGGAACACTACTCCTTCACTTCTTGGTTTCAAATTCTATAATCTAAGAAAATATTTTTGTAAAACAAACTTACTTAATAAATAATACTTGTTTATATTTTAAAATTAAGTATGATTATCACATACGGTTGTAAATAACACATATTGTTATAGTGTATGCTTTGGTTTGAATATGGGTTTCATTTACAAATATTTTAAAATAATTTATTAATCTTATAGTTTGTGAAACAGGCGAGAGAAATAGGTAGATATATGTTATATTGGGTTAGTAACCCGTGTAGTACACTGGTTGAATAAATAAAATATTAAATCATTTTTAAACAGATTAATTCAAAACAAATTGTTTTTTAAGTGTCATTTGTAATAATTTATTTATTATAACTTTGAACTTTAATTATTTTGTTTTATAAGATAGTAGTGATTGCAAATTGACAAAAATAAGTTTAAATGTAATTTAATGTATGATCAATAACTTATATACTAATATTAGAAAGTATATAATTCTTAATATTTTATACTTTGATAATCTGGTAAATATATTATAATTGGATCAGTTAGTTATATAGTAAGAAATCGAAACTGGTGAATAAAAATCCACTAAATTAAATGAGTTTATTTTAGAAAGCAATACGGAAACAAAAGAAAATTTATAGATTATTAAGCCATAATACTAAATGTTAAATGGAATTTCAGGAACAATACCGTAGAAGTTGAATTAATATATGGTTAGATGAAATTTTTATGACATAATATAAAATGTTAAAAAAAGCCATAAATGTAATTTAAATCAGTATGTAAGTATGGTAATATATTTAAATAAAATGTTTATTAGTATGGTAAGCATTTAATATATTAAAAACTAAAAATAAAGATAGTCTAAGAGTGTGTCATTTGTCAAATTGATGGTTTTAGAGATTGATGTGGCTTTAAAAACCTTATTTTATTAGAGTTTATAGATTTCTTCCGAAGACTTTTAAGACATGCTTTTTCTGATGTACTTTTCTGTAAAGCTGGACACCTTTCCGCTGTACCTCTGCAAGTCACCAACTTACATGAGTTGGTGAAAAGGTCCATGCTTTTGGTAACTGTACATTGAGGTCTTGAGTCTGTATACTTTCTACTTTATGTACTTTATCCTTTTTGTAATAGATAAGGATGTGAGCTATGGCATGTCATAGTCACAAGTCAAAAGGCAATCTGCCTTTTGACTTTACAATTGATTTTGTTTGTGTGTCTAGTCAATTGTATCCAGCTGGCTTTCAAAGTATAGCCAGCTGTAGGATGTAGTATAAGTATCTCATGTTCTTGTATCTTTCATCTTATGCTTTGAAACACTTGTAATAGAACATAGAGAAAGAATATTCTTGAAAACCATACTCTCTTGTTCTGTCTCTTACTTTACTTATGCTCTTTGTATCACTTTGGTTAACCCAGTTCACTGTTTGATTAAAGTTTAGTTAATCTCCTCTTTTTGTGTCGTTGTGTTGTAATTGTGTTAAAGCCCTTAAACGGTCCTGCAATTGGTATCAGAGCTTTCCAGGTTCTTGATATAAGATCTAACCATCTTAAGATCCCTCACACACACAAAAACTAAAGTCTTCAAATGGCTTCCATCTCAAAGACTGATATGGAGACTAGAACCATGAACAAATCCCCACTGATCACTCTTGATGATTTTGACACTTGGTGCATGAGGATGGAAGGCTTCATCAGGTCTCTTGACTCAAGAATGTGGGAATCTGTTGTAAATGGACCTTTCATACCCAGCACCCCCTCTGCTACTGGGGCTGGTATGATCCCTAAAGATATGGCCAACTACTCAGATGAAGATAGGAAAAGAGTAGAGATTGATAGGAAGGCCATGACTACTCTTCAGACTGCTCTCCCAAACTCTGTATACAGAGGTTTTAAGAAGTGCAAAACAGCTAAACAGCTGTGGGATGCACTGAAGCTGATGTATGAAGGCTCCTCTGAAGCCAAGGAGAATAAGAAAGATCTTCTGAAGCAGCAGTTTGAAAATTTCACCTTCAAAGCAGGTGAAACCATGACCCAACAATACTTCAGGTATGTTGAGATTGTGGATACCCTAGTGGATGGAGGAGTACCTCTTGAGAACAGGGACATTGTAAGGAAGTTCACGTCCTCACTTCCTAGGCAATGGACACACTATTGTGTGGTGATCAAGAGGACTGAGAACCTTAAAACTCTTACTCTGACAGAGTTGTATGGGATTCTCAGTGGATGCCAGATGGAAATGAACATGCAAGGTTCATCTGGAAACTCCAACAATCAAATGGGTTCAGCCTTTCATGTAGTTGAAAGGGACAGCATAGAACCCCAACATCATCTCACATGCTACCCTGACAACTCACATAAGGGTCCTTTCATCACCTTCCCGGAGACACCAAGAGAGAACTTTGCTCAAGGAAGTCCATTCCAAGAGACAAGTTCTTCTCAAGCCTTTGTGTCTACTGATGAAAGCTGTGGGATTATCTCTTCACTCTTGAAGACCTGGACTGTATTCATCCAGATGACCTGGAATACATGGAGATAGTTCAGCAGATGGCTCTCCTCACTCATAGAGCCAAGAAGTTCTACAAGAGAACAAGAAGAAGATTTCCAAGCAATGCTATCAGTGGAAAGTTTGGCTGGATAAAAGCAAAGTTAAGTGTTACAACTGTAACCTTATGGGTCACTTTGCTAGGGAGTGTAAGGCACCTAAAGAAAATGGGAGCCAAACACAACCCAGACCAAACTACACTGACAAAGCTCCTCAGTCTGAGAAGACTAAGCAACATGCTGCTGTCGCTGTTGAAGAAGAGGTTTTGACTGGAGTTTTCAGGTGGAAGATGCTTCTCCAAACCAAGCACTGATGGCTGATCATGATGAAGCCAAGGTATTGGAACATCTCTGTACTCCTGAATGCATTGCTAAAGTAAATAGATACAGGTCCTACAACTTGGAGATGAGATCTGATCTTGAGTCCTTAAACATTTTAAAATCTGATTTTAGAAAGTCTGAAAATGATTATAAACTGAAAATAGAGGACTTAGAGAAAACCATTTCAGCTCTAAAACATGAACACACAGACTTTAGAACTCAAATTCAAGATCTCATAACCAAGCTAACTGAGTGCCAGGCTGAGCTTGTGATCAGCAAAGCCAGGGCAGAAAAGAGTGTTCTTGAAGAAGAGACCTTCAAGAACATGATATCCTCATCCCTGCACAACAAAGTGTGCTATCAAAACAGACAGGGACTGGGATCAAATGAGATAGCTCCTCCACACACAATCTTGTTGTAAGATCTCCTAGATGTGGAACTTGTGAAGATGAGCTTCCTCTCATAGATCCTATAAGTGAGGATGATGAAGAAGTAATAGTGAAGAATTCCTCTGAGAAGAGTGAAGATGAGGATTCTTCCAAGGGCCACTATCCTTCTGAGGAGAAGAAATCAACTGTGATGACCAAGACTAAGAAAAAGAACTTGATCAGGAAGAGCAAAAGGAAAGCAAAGAAGGCTCAAGAAATCAAGGCTACTTATGATGCTAAGCAGAAACAAGTTTTTATCTCTGCAGGTTTCAAAGTAGTAAAGACTGAAGACATCAACCAAGACTTCTCAGCTAAGAGTACTGGTTTATGTTCAAATCATCATAATGCAAAGAAGAAGACTGAGCTGCTGTGTACCACTGCTGCACAGCCTGGACCATCAAACTCCAAGAACAGTTCACAACCCAAAAGAACTGTCTCAGCATCTACCAAGATGAAGGTGGAGAAGGAATGTGACCAAAGCCAGTCTTGCTCTCAAAAGGGACTCCTTTGAAGAAGAAAATGTTATGTGTCATGTGTGAAAGTACTTCTCACATTGCCAAGGATTGCCCATACAATCCTAAAAGTACCATCCACATGACCAATTCAAAGACTTCAAAGAATCTCAAGAAGTCTCAAGCTTCGGAAGGAAAGTTTTTCCTTCGGAAGCTCCAAATCAAAGAAGAAGGTAAATGGAAAATTACCTTCGGAAGTAAAATTGGTCTCGGAAGAAAGGAGTTCTTCGAAGCACTAAAGTCTGCTGCAGTGACTGTAGAATCTTCCGAAGGTTCAGTCATCAAAATGTGTGAAGTTCCAAAAGCTTCTAAGGTTTTGAAGGTCAAGTCCAAGACTCCAAAGGTGGTGTGGAAGTCTAAGAAAGACCAAATGACTGAAATTTCTCCATCAACAACAGCTGAAGATCCCATAGTACAACCATAGGATCTATTACTGTTGCATTACCTTCTATTACACTTAGTGAGCCCAAGACAAGTAAGGCTTGGGTTTCCAAATGTAACTAATCATTTTCTTTGTGCAGGAACAACTCAAGACAAACAGGAATGTCTGGATAATTGATAGTGGCTGTTCCAGGCACATGACAAGCAATAGGTCTCTACTCCATAATTTTGAGAGAATTGATGGAGGACCAGTTGCTTTTGGAGGACATGAAGGTGGTTACATTTCTGGAAGGGGCAAGGTCACAAATGGTAAGCTCAGCATCGAGAAGGTAAACTTTGTTAAGGAGCTTGGGTACAATCTTCTGAGTGTATTCCAATTTTGTGATCAGAGTCATAACATGCTCTTTACTGAGCATGAGTGCATTGTTCTCAAGCCAGGTGTGGTCATTCCTCATGAGCATATCCTGCTCAGAGTCCCCAGGAAAGGGAACATGTACAAGATGGATTTGCAAGAAACATCTCCTTCTGGAGAAGTTTCATGCTTTCTATCTAAAGCAAATAGTGATGAGTCTTTCCTGGCATAAAAGAATGTGCCATGAACTTTAAGAACATAAATAAATTGATTAAACATGATCTGGTAACTGGAATGCCAAAGAAAGAGTTACAAGTGATGATCTTTGTGTTGCATGCCTGAAAGGGAAGCAACACAAGGTATCTCACAAGCCTAAGGAAAAGAACTCCATCACTACTCCCCTACACTTGTTACATATGGATCTCTTTGGCCCCACCAGTGTAATGAGTTTAGAAGGACCTCTTACTGTTTGGTGATCACAGATGACTTTGCAAGATTCACTTGGGTCTTTTTCCTTAGAACTAAGGATGAAACCCCTGAGATTCTGAAGAATTTCATCTTAAAAATTGAGAATCAATGTGATCATAAGGTCAAAACCATAAGATGTGATCTAGGAACTGAATTCAAGAACCAAATCCTTGATACATTTTGTGATGAAAAAGGTATTACAAGACAATATAGTGCTCCCAGGACTCCTCAGCAAAATGGAGTTGCTGAGAGGAGAAATAGGACACTTATTGAAGCTGCAAGAACTATGTTGTCTGACTCTAAACTGCCTATCACCTTCTGGGCAGAGACAGTTAATACTGCTTGCTATGTGTAGAACAAAGTTTTAGTAGTTAAGACACATGGTAAGACCCCTTATGAACTTTGGCACAAGAGGAAACCTTTCATTGGTTTTCTCAGGTCATTTGGATGTCCCTGCACTATCTTGAATACCAAAGATCAAATCGCCAAGTTTGCTGAGAAATCAGACGATGGACACTTCATTGGATACTCCTCTCAAGCCAAAGCTTATAGAGTATACAATCTCAGAACTAGAATAGTTAGGAGTCAGCCAATGTGACTTTCAATGAACACACACCATGTGTTGCTGGTTCTGGTCCGGATTGGCTGTTTGATCTTGATTTAGTTACCATCTGTTTTAACAAATCTTGTGAGCATGTTTCAGGATCTGTAGAAAATTTAAATACAGGTGATCCTGACCCAAGATTTGAGCTAGGAAGATCTTTAAGTCATACATCTTCAGCTCCAGTTGAAACTACTTCAACAAATAAAGTTTCTATCAGCATAACAATGACAAATTCAGCTGATACATCTGGTATGCCTTCAAATTCCAGCTCAGAGGCTTCTCAACCAGATAAAGATACCTCAATTGTAGAAGACAACAATGGTGATGGTGATAGTGATCAGGAATTTCTTGATGCTAATAACCATACCATAGATGACAACATCAATGATGTCACACACTCATTGGATCAAGTTAATTTTGATAAGTGTGATAATGTGGAGGGTAAATCTTTAAGCCCAGATCTAAATTCTCAAATTTGGATCTCTCTCAGCAACTTGTTGTGATCCCTCAGCTAAGGATCCACAGGTCTCACCCCACCACAAACATCATTAGAGATGTTGACACAGGGGTAAGAACAAGAGGACAAACTCATGAAGCAAATATTTGTCTTCACTCTTGTTTCTTATCTCAGATAGAGCCAAAGAAAGTTGATGAAGCTCTAAAGGATGGAAGTTGGGTTGAAGCTATGCAACAAGAGCTGCTTCAATTCAAAAGGCAGAATGTTTGGAACCTTTGTCCACTTCCTCATGGGAAGAGTATCATTGGCACCAAATTGGTTTTTAGGAATAAGAAGGATGATAGAGGAATCATCATCAAGAACAAGGCAAGACTAGTTGTTCAAGGATACACACAAGAAAAGGGATTGACTACACTGATGTCTTTGCTCCTGTAGCGAGACTAGAAGCTGTTAGGATATTCCTGGCATTTGCTGCATCCAAGAACTTCAAAGTCTATCAACTTGATGTAAAGTGTGCTTTCTTATATGGAGATTGATGAGGAGGTTTATGTCAAACAACCACCTGTTTTGTAGACCCTGATCATCCTGATTATGTCTGCAAGCTTGACAAAGCTCTTTATGGCTGCATCAGGCACCCAGGAAGTGGTATGAGACACTATTTGAGTATCTCTGTAAACATGGTTACAGGAGAGGTGCTATAGATGGAACTCTCTTCATCAAAGGACAGGGAAATGACTTATTGCTGGTTCAAGTATATGTAGATGACATCATCTTTGGTTCAACCAATCCAAAGCTCTGCAAAGACTTTGAGAAGCTGATGAAAGACAGATTTGAAATGAGTTCAATGGGAGAAATCAACTTCTTTCTGGGAATTCAAGTGAAGCAGGTTGAGGATGGCATCTTCATAAGTCAGTCAAAGTATGTTCAAGACATACTCAAGAGGTTCAACATGACTGATTGTAAGATTGCTAAGACACCCATAGCCAGAAACCACTCCCTTGGTCCAGATCTTGGGGCAGTGTGTAGATGAACACTTATACAGGGCTATGATTGGGTCTCTTATGTATCTTACAACTAGCAGGCCTGATATCATGTTTGCTACATGTATTTGTGCAAGATATCAAGCCAACCCTAAGATGTCTCACTTAATCACTGTGAAAAGAATTTTAAGATACTCAAAGGTGCTTCAACACTTGGTCTATGGTATCCAAAGAATCCTAATTTCAATCTGTATGCCTATACAGACAGTGATTATGGTGGTTGCAACATGACTGCAAAGTCTACATCTGGGGGATGTCAATTCCTTGGTGGAAGGATTGTCTCATGGCAATGCAAGAAACAATCATGTGTGTCTGCATCAACTGCTGAGGCTGAATACATTGCTGCTGCAAGCTGCTGTGCTCAAGTGCTTTGGATTCAAAATCAGATGCTGGACTATGGATTTAACTTCAAAGAGACTCCTATCCACATAGACAACAATAGTGCTATCTCTATCACTGAGAACCCTGTGCAGCACTCAAGGACCAAACACATCAACATCAGGTATCATTTAATAAGAGATAATTATGAAAAGGATTAATTAAACTTGTCAAGGTTCACACAGATGACCAATATGCTGATTTGTTTACAAAGGCTTTTGATGAACAAGATTTAAATATCTAATATCAGCTATGGGATGATCAACCTTGAGTAAATTTTTCTTAAAACTAATTCTTATTATTTCTTAAAAGTGTGTTCTAAGTTGTCTAGTTTATCACTTTCATAAGCTCATGTTTTTCCTTGGATTGGAAGATTTTCTTTATTAATTGATGATTTTATACTTCGGAAGTTATTCATTTTAACTTCGGAAGAAAATCACATCTTCAAAATATTTAACTATCTAAGAATTTATCTTCGGAAGAAATTTCAATTTTATCTTCCGAAGCTTAAATAGTTATCTTAGACACTTACTTATTTTCAAGGACCATTTCCTTCCGAAGCAATAATTAACTCTCGGAAGCTATATTGATCCCTATACAAAGCTTTCAAGTCTTAAATTTTTCTTCCGAAGCAAAATCATCAAATACTCTCAGGAAATTCTTCCGAAGTCATTTTAGCTTCGGAAGCTTTTTCATTAAAAACTTCCGAAGACTTCGGAAGCTTTTCGAATTCCAAGAAAACTACTTTTTGAGCAAAAGAAAACTACTTTTTCAGAGGTGGGACCGATGTTCGGATTTCAAAGTTTATCCTCTTTCATTAACTTTATCTGAAATCCCTCTCTCTCATATAAACCAACGGTTTCCCCCTCTTCTCTTATCTGCTTTTCATCCAAACCTAAAACCCAAAATCTTCTCTCTGAAATTTCTTCTTCATCCTAAGCTACCTCACAATGGCTAACCTTGCTCACAGAAATGATCCCAACTTTACCATGCAGCTACACAGACAACATAATCAAGTTGCTCTGTTATGCTCTGAGAAAGATCCTCATTTCTCAGAGGTTTGCCGTTTCTTGTCTCTGTCTCACTACTTCACCTCCTCACCATTGATCCTCCACTCTATGAGGATCAGTTGCTTGAATTCTGGAAGACCTGCCAAGAGGTCATTATGGATGGGGAGAAGGCACTGTCTGCCACAGTGCAAGGGAGAACAATCTTCATCACTCCGGCCATCATCACCGACATCTTCAGCTGGATGATGAAGAAGGTGAGGTGTTCTTCCCAAAGGAAGCTGTAAATTATTCCTTTGAGCAGATGGGCTACGAAGGAGATTTCTCTGTAAAGACCTTCAGGAAAGGGAAGGTCTCATCCCAGTGAAAATACCTACTCCACGTGGTTATCCACAGCTTATCAAACAAGCATGGTGATGGGACCAGATTCCTGAGGATCTCTCCTTTATAGTTCATGGAATGGTTCAGGGGTCAAGTTCAGGTATTCACAATTTGTTTATACTAATTACTTGCAAACTTAGACTCCTTAGAGCATTACATGTTTCCTAGATATGTTCAACACATTCTCAACTGTGAACTGGGCTCACAGTTGAGGGAACAAGTAATATTCTTAATTGAGACAGATGAAGCCCGGCATCTTTAAAATAATGAAGAAGCCCACTATAGGCTTCTCAGGGGTAGAAACAGCCCTAGTCCCAAAAATGTTAGAGCTCATTGCTCAAGGTGACAACCTAGCAGCACAAGCTAGTGTTGAACCCACACCTGCTGCTTTCCAACCACCTACACAGCCCCAAATATCCATCACCTATCAAAGAAAATACAAAAAACCCCTGCTCAGACTATTCAGTTTGAGGAGGCACCCATATACTCACTCATACAGGAAGAAGTGGATACTGGAGCTCCCACTTCTCTTGAGGAGCAGACCACTCCCATTTTTCCAAGAATCAGTGCTGAGGTTCCTCATGCTTAGCCTGATGAGCTCACTAGCCCAACAGCCTTAAGCCTTCACTCTGAGTCTCAACAACCTTCAAGGACAGCTACCATCCCCAGCCTTTGGATCTCAACCAACAATTCCAACCTATCCTTCTATACTGATGAAGACTTAGGATTCAGTGAGTACCATGAGTCTTTTTCCCATCCCCTACTCAAAGAGAGATGAGTACCTCTGACTCTCCTCAGTCTATCCCATATCAGTCACCTTACTGAGGTGGACACTTCTGAACTTGTTCAGGATGTCCATATGGAAGAGGCTCTCACTTTTGAAAGTGATTACATCATTAAGACCTCCACCATGGCAACTCAGCTCCCTGGCATCTCAACTAAGGCTGCCAGTGAGCAGAGGAAAACCAGCAGCCAAGAAACTCAAGCTGGTGGTGAGCGAGAGGACTTTGGTCCAATCATCTCATCCCCCACTGATTCTTCTGATGAAGATGAGGGGAATTTGAGACTAAAGGTGCAGAAATTGTCAAAAACATGCACCTATTTAGTCTCTAAGGTTAGTCACTTGGAATCTCAGGTGACTACCTTACAAAACCAGGTCAATGATCAGCAACTTCAGATTTCATATCTGCAGGAACAACTAGCTGAGAGACCTTTAAGGACAACTCAACCAGGAACACAAGACCTGTGAAAGTAATTGACTTATCCTCCAACTCACCTATGCAAGTGGGTGCTGCTACCAAAAAAGGGGAGAAAGTTGTTACAACCACAGAACTTGGGAGTTCTTCAAAGAGAATGGACATAGAGGACTCACCATCCTCACTTGCTGTTGTGCATTCTCAGCAACTTCCTCAAGTTCACATAATGTGGACTCTATAGACTCAATCATTAGGAGTCTCTTTGAGGAAGGTATACCAAGGGCTGTCTCATCTCCACCACAAGGAACTGGCAACTACATCATAAGGTGGAGGTATGATGAGGATAGAAGAGCCCTTATACTTCACAGAGTTCAAGGCCAACAAGAAGTTTTTCAGTTCCAAAGCCTGAGCTTCTATGAAAGATTGGATTTAGTCAACATGCCACTTGTCAATCCAAGCAATTCAAGACAAGCTGACAGGCTGGCTCAAAGAATCCAAGAAGGATCCTTGCAGAGTTTACTCTAAGAAGGAGACATAGGCAATCAGGCAATGTCATCGGTCAACTGGATGTTGAGGTGGACCCTAAGATTAGTTTCATAGGGGAAACCTTGACTGAAGGCCCAGTGGCAGAACCTGAGACCCCTGTCTCATCATCAACAACTGCTACAGAGGTCCAAACTCCATCTGAAACACCTGCTGGTGAAGGTGTTTCTCAGCCTCTCTCTGGCCAGAGCACGGAAGCTACACCAAGCAATGAAGGCCAAGCCTCAATCCACCCTGAGTCACAAAGGTCTGTTGGTGACATAGGAAAAGGAAAATGACTCCTGAGGAAATTAAGAAGGAAGAGAGAGAGAGGAAAAGGAGGCTAAGGGGAGAAAGTTCTTCTGGGTCATCTACCTTCATGCAAGCTGCAATCAGGGCTGGCCCCAGACCAAATACTCAAGATGATGAGTTAAGGGCAGTCAGGATTACCTATTTACAAACAGGAACTATGATATTGATGAAATCATCTCCCTCCCCTTAGAAGAGTTAAATGAACTGGCTGACATGGAAGTGTCAAGAGAGATGAAGGAGAAAGAGGATGCAAGGTTACTTCTCCAATTCAAAGAGGAGAAGAGACTATAAAGGCTTTACAAGCATGCTCCCACTCTCTCTCCAGTTCAAGAAAGTCCTGCACAGGAAGATGTGGTTCCACAAGAACCTCAGGTAGATAAAGAAGAAGATAGGATCAAGATGATCAACTACCTGAGTGCCACAGGCTTCTATCAGGCAAATGCACTTCTTCCCCTATCCTATGACTTCATTGAGTTCGAGTACTAATGCAACTTGAGCTTGAGCTAGTCAAAGAAAGAAAAACAACCAAAAGGAAGCTAAGGGAAGAAGCTTCAAAGTCAAGAGCCATCATTCAAAAGAATGCAAAGAAGTCTGCTGACAGACAAAGAATGACGAGCTTCTTGAAGCTATATGGATTCTCCGGAAGGAGACTTGGCCCATGTCTCTATCTACAATGGATGAGCATATAAGGGTGATCAAGCAGAAGATTGAAAGTGGAGAACTGATTGACTTGCACTCTCTTCCAAGTCAAGTCCCACCTGAAGTGGAGGTCAAGTTTAAACAACCTGAGACACCTCAACCAGAACCTCCAGCTAAGCCTTAGCAAACTTCATCTTCTGATCCAAGACAGGGTCAAACTCCCTCTCCTTCTGAACCTGTGAAGGAGGAACACCCAACTGAGAAAGACACTGATGATCAACATGGTGCTGCAGACCAGTCTTCTCAGTTAAAGACATCTAAGAGGAAGAAGAAAATGACTTCTAACCAAAGACTAAGAAGAAGAAGCCAAAGTCATCTACCTCTACACCTCAGGCTGAATCAGATCAACCTGAGGAAGTGCATGATGAGGCAGCCCAATCAACTCCTATGCAAGTGGCTCCTCTAACAACTGAGACACCCATCTTGTCCTGGACTTATTCTACCAATCCAGAAAGATGGAATGTTATCAGAGATCAAGGTGTTGAGAATGTCTACTCCTGGCAAGACATAATCAACTTACCTCTGCATGATCTCTTTGAGATGAGAAGATACTATGAGAATCTTGATGATCCTGACCATCTAATGAAGAAAGGAATGGTCTTGATTGTATTGAAGACTACCAACATCTGAAGATCTTCTAAGTGTTTTGGTAGCATCAGCCTAGGGGGAGTTTGTAAGGATTCCTTAAGTCTGATGCAACCCAAAACATCCAAAGTGTCTCAGCAACATGCACTAAGTACTGAAGTGAAGAATGCTTCGGAAGTTTTACACAATGCATTAGAAAATACTCTAAGTGTAAAAACTTCCGAAGCCAAGACCAATATATTCCGAAGCCAAAGATGAAGTCTTCCGAAGCCTCAGAGACAAAGTCTTCCGAAGCTTCAAGTTATGAAGACAGATTTCTTCCGAAGACTTTTAAGACATGCTTTTTCTGATGTACTTTTTGTAAAGCTGGACACCTTCCGCTGTACCTCTGCAAGTCACCAACTTACACGAGTTGGTGAAAAGGTCCATGCTTTTGGTAACTGTACATTGAGGTCTTGAGTCTGTATACTTTCTACTTTATGTACTTTATCCTTTTTGTAATAGATAGGATGTGAGCTATGGCATGTCATAGTCACAAGTCAAAAGGCAATCTGCCTTTTGACTCTACAATTGATTTTGTTTGTGTGTCTAGTCAATTGTATCCAGTTGGCTTTCAAAGTATAGCCAGCTATAGGATGTAGTATAAGTATCTCATGTTCTTGTATATTTTATCTTATGCTTTGAAACACTTGTAATAGAACATAGAGAAAGCAATATACTGCATTCTTGAAAACCATACTCTCTTGTTCAGTCTCTTACTTTACTTGTGCTCTTTGTATCACTTTGGTTAACCCAGTTCACTGTTTGATTAAGTTTAGTTAATCTCCTCTTTTTGTGTCGTTGTGTTGTAATTGTGTTAAAGCCCTTAAACGGTCTTGCACCCAGGTTCGAACCGGGGACCTCTTGTTTAGAAGTCATTAGTGTTACCGCTTGAACCAAGGCCGCAACCGCGTTTTAGTTTGGTTTTGAATTCACTTAAGCCATATTAACAAAGTCCTCCTAAATCGCAAGAACCCTAGAATCGTTCTTGCCCTAATTGAATTTGCTCCCTATGATAACACGAGTGTGTAGATGAATTCAATTACCAGATTTGGAGCTCAATGTGTCAAGATCAATCGAAGGACAACCGCGACTATGTTGCGAGTATGTCTGATTGCAAACAATGATGATAATTCAATTAATTGCACATGAAGCTTCTACGATAGGCGATGATTGAAAGCCCTTTGTAAATTTTAGGGTTTGAGGTTCGAATAATGGTGTTCGAGTGGTGTGTGGGTCGCGATATTGAGTAGGATTGAATTCGGTGTTGGTGTTTGTTTCAGGTGAAATTTTAAGTTGCATTCGATGATTGATTGATAGATGATCATTCAGGTTGCTTTAATTAGAGTATTATTAGGTGTAAATGCTCAAACGGCAATGCGATTTAAGGCTTCGGTTATGCGATTATTCAAGTGATAACCGATGCTTTAACCTTGACTAAACGACGCGTTTAAGTTCGATTTGAGTTTTAGAACGGTTTGGAGACGTTTTAAGCTCATGAAACGACAAAATTTGGGGTTTTGGAGTGGCCGGAGGGATGGCCGGCGGTGGCCGGAATAGCCTGCCGGAAACACGGGAGAGAAAGAAAGGGGGGGGGGGTAAGTTTATAAATTGACACAAACACCCCTTTAACTTAACTATATGAGATTCAAGACTTTTTAAGTTTAATAACCTTAAGAATTATTATTATTATCATTATTATTACTATTATTATTGATATTAGTATTAGTGTTATTATTATTATTATTATTATTATTTTACCTATTACTCATTGTTATTATTATTGTTTTTATGATTAAAATTTATTAAGTAATAATTAACATTATTAACTTTCGAACTACAGGCTTAAAAGTAAAAATAAAATAAGCATAAATGGCCCATAAGTTTCACATATGCAACAATGGTCCTTACAAAAATAAACGACGTTAACATTTAATTAACCAAAAATACAAGATGTTACACACAACACCCATGTAATATACCCTACATAATTTAACATCTCCGTTTCGTAAAAACTACATAATATTCCAAGCCCAATTTCTGTCATTCCTTTAGTTATGGTTATCAATTGGTTCTGGAATACATTCAACAACTACACGTGAGTTATAACCAATTTCATTCCCACGTCTTCTATTATTTCTCTGATTTGGCATTTTACTTATCTCGATCGATATTGTTTCATAAAAAAACTGAAATGTATCTTTATATATATTGGTGAATATAAAATGTTACATCAAATCAAATAATTGATACACATTTTACGAGGAATAATACATCACGTCAAATAATTATAAAAAAACGAATAATCACGAAAACCAATAAATAATTAAAAAAACAAAAATGCGTCGACAACCTTCACGGTCCGTGAAGATGTTCGCAGGCCGTGATTTACTTCTTTCACGGCCCGTGAAGGCTCTCACGGTTCTAGTTTTACGGCCCGTGATGTGTTTCATGATCGTGACTGGTTAATTAATATTTTAAATTTTCCATAACCCCTTCACGGCTCGTAAAAGTCTACACGGGCTGTGAAGAAAAGTCAAAATGCGTTCCTATATCACTTACCAGGTGTCAGTTTTATCCTCCCCCTTGATAATTGTATGTAGAGTAAGTATAATTTTGAGAAAAATAACATAAAATCATTTTCATAATGCATCATTGAGCAAAATGTCTAATTAACAATTATACATAGCTAGCTTTAATAAAATATTAAATATAATTTAATAATATTAATTAGAAAACAAGATTCATATAATATTATTGAAATTACGTATGAATAAGTAATAAAACAATAATATCAACTTTTTAAACTTTTTTATTTTTTTTCAAAAAAAATATAAACATTTTGTTTTAAAATAAACCGATAACTACAATTGTAATTATCTTTGGTTTATAATAAACTAATATTTTAAAAACACCAACTTTGAAGTAATTCATAATTTTAAAAAAGTTTAATATTATAGAAAAATTTCTTATTTTATAAAAAAACATTTCTTTAGAAACAACATTACTAAAAAGATTTCCTTTTAATTTATTAAGCTACTGTTAATAATTAAAAAAAATAATAATTGTTTTTGGTTTCAATATATGGTACTTGACTTGCATAAAGTAACATATAAAAAGACAGTCTCCACACTAACTTGTTAAAGTGTTGAGCCTGCTCCATTTGGAAGAAGAACAAGTCAAACCATATACATAATACAAATACCATCCACCGGCCTCATTCTACACAACCACATTCAAAACCCTTAAAATTATTATTCTTTCAACCCCATAATCAAATCCCAATCTTCTTAATTAGTGTTTGTTACAATAACAACAACAGTAATAATCTTTCACAGTTCAAATCAAGCGATCAAATTTTAAAATCCCCATTTCACTTTCACAGTTCCATCGTCTCCATCACCAATTCCTGCAAATGCAAGCGATCGGTTAATCACACTCTTTGTAAGGTTCATTTCAACTCATGGACCCACATGACAAGCTATCTCACAACCCACAATCTTTCATCACAAGTAACACGATCAATAACCTTTTATTCATCGATTCTTTCATCACAATTTGTTTCCCACTTGATTAGTTTTGTGGGTTTTAGTTATTTTGTTGTTTTGGATTCAAGAACATTGTAAAGATTAAACCTTTTGTTGTGGAAACCAATCAAAAAGGGTTTAAAGATTGAAGAATGGTTGGGCCGCCGACCGGTGGTAGATTACCACGGCAGGTTTTATCGGTGGTTAATGGGCGGCAAGAGCCGGTTAACCGGGTCGGGCCGGCGAGCAATGCGGGTTCGGATTGTGGGTCGGGTGATTTTACTAGGGAAGATGTTGAAGCATTGTTGAGTGAGAGGATCAGACCCAAGGATAAGTACAGTTTGAAGGTGAGTTGATGATTTTTTTGTGGGGTTTAGTTGGAATTTATGTCGAAATTGGAAGATTTGTGATGTTAATGATGTGGTTTTTTTTAGGAGAAATGTGATGTGATGAGTGATTATATAAGAAGACTTCGAATGTGTATCAAGTGGTTTCAAGAACTTGAAGGGGAACTTTTGTTACAGCAAGAAAAGAGTGGGAAGATGTTGGAATCTGCAGAAAAGAAATGCAATGATTTGGGTATGATTATAATATCAAGAAAACTATTCATGAATTTATTATTCTCAGTTTTATAATTTAGATCCATTTTTGTTATTTAAACTTGTTTTGCTTCACTTGTTCAAGAACTCCTACTGAGTGAAAAGGAAGAAGAATTGAATTCGATAATCATGGAGTTACGCAAGAATTGTGTAGGCTTACAAGAGAAATTTGCAAAAGAAGAATCAGATAAACTGGTATTGTTTGAATTTTGAATTCTTGATCTTGGTCAAGATATTGGGTATTTGTCGAATTTATAGTTTTAACGGTCAAATTTACCTCAGGCTGCAATGGAATCATTGTCGAAGGAGAAGGATGCTCGATTGTCAGCAGAGAGATCACACGTGTCTGTGTTGGAAGAGCTTGAAAGAGCTCAAAGAGAGAGTTCAAGTGCAAATCAAAAGGTTATTTATATTTGATCTTGATGAAAACCTGTTAAATTTTTATCTTATATAACGATGTATACCCTGAACTTTGTAGCAGTTTGAATAATATAAAAAAAATAAAAAAAATTGTATCTGAATCTAAAGGTTTTCCATTGGGTGTATTTGGATCTCAGATATTATCACTTAATGATATGTACAAAAGACTTCAAGAATACAACACAAGCTTGCAGCAATACAACAGTAAGCTTCAATCAGAGCTTAATCAAACCAACAAGATCCTTAAAAATGTGGAAAAGGAGAAGGTTGCGGTATTGGAGAATCTCAGTAGCTTAAGAGGCCATTGCACTTCTTTGCAAGACCAATTGACTACTGCTAAAGTTGATGTCTTAACTCTTTGATTTTTTTTTGAACTCAAATTATAATGTATAAACCATAAACGTTTCTTACACATGGATTTTAGGCAAGTAGCAATGAGATGATGAAACTAAAAGAAGCATTGGCAAATGAAGTTGGATGCTTAAGATTGGATCTACAACAAGTGAGAGATGAACGTGATCGACTTTTGTCACAAGTTCAAGATTTATCAGCCGAAGTGTTGAAATATAAAGAGTTAACCGGAAAGTCAGCAGCTGAATTTGGGAACCTTACAACAAAGTCAAACGAGCTTGAGGTTCTTTTGATGACGTTTTTTTATCTGTCACAGTTTATAATTGCGGTATATTTACCATTCTTGTTTTTTCAGGCAACATGTTCTTCACAAAGTAATCAAATAAAGAAATTGCAAGAGAAACTTACTGCTGCTGAGAGTAAACTAGAGGTTATCATTGATCTTACAAATATATATATTTATCATTTTGTTGTTTGGCTTTTATTTTAATGTTTTCTAGTTGATAATTGACTACTTCATTTATTTTTATGTTGTAGATGTCTGATTTATCGGCCTTTGAGACAAGAACAGGATATGAAGAACAAAAGAGAATTAACTCTGAGTTACAACTTCGTTTAGCTGAGGCAGAATTAAAACTCGTGGAGGGAGAATCATTGCGTAAAAAGTTGCATAACACGATACTGGTAAGTTTCAGTTGCCATTTAATTTATTTGGTTTTAACAAATTATCAAAATAACAGGCTTTTATTTTGCCACAGGAATTGAAAGGGAATATACGAGTTTTTTGCAGGGTAAGGCCTCTATTATTTGATGATGCAGCTGAAAATGAACCAAAGGCTGTTTCTTTTCCAACAACGACAGAAAATATTGGTCGTGGCATTGAATTATTGCAAAATGGTACTATAAAGACTTGATCTTTTGAGCAGAGTTGACTTTCTTTACCATATAATTGATGCTTATATCATTACTGTTCTTTTCTTTTGAATAGGGCAAAAACATTCTTTCTTGTTTGATAAGGTATTTGTCCCTGAATCTTCACAAGAAGAGGTGTTTGTGGAGGTCTCACAGCTTGTCCAGAGTGCTCTGGATGGTTATAAGGTGATGCATGTCGCTCATTGTCTTCAAAAATTTTTAGCACGACTAGAAACGGCTGAGTTGACCCACATACATAATTGTTATTTTTTTATAAAAAGTAATGCGTTATTTATGATTATGAAAACAATATTTTACGGCAATAATATAAATCTTTGAATAAAACAAGTTATGAGGTTATATACATGCATTAAAATGTAGTCTTTTTGTAATTCAACCTGCTTGACCAGTTTAACCCATTTGACTCGCTCCCCTTTTAGCTAAACCTTTTAATTTTACCCGTTTGAGATTAAGAAAAATCACAACCCTATTTGACCTGCTCATGGGT
Organism: Flaveria trinervia; assembly: GCA_025506515.1. Classification (NCBI taxonomy): domain Eukaryota; kingdom Viridiplantae; phylum Streptophyta; class Magnoliopsida; order Asterales; family Asteraceae; genus Flaveria; species Flaveria trinervia. The sequence goes on along the minus strand of CM046454.1, from coordinate 10,752,227 downwards.
GTTAACTTTGCTTTATTACCTTTTCAGGTTTGCATCTTTGCTTATGGTCAAACAGGGTCTGGAAAAACACATACAATGATGGGCACGCCCGGAAATTTTGACGATAAAGGATTGATACCACGTTCTTTAGAACAAATATTTGAGGCAAGACAAACACTTCAAAACCAAGGGTGGAAGTATGAAATGCAGGTATGAATTTTCAATCAAGTTTCTTGTTTTTCTTGTTTAGATTCCAATAGAAGGTATTTCACAAATATGGTTTTACAGGTTTCAATGTTGGAAATATACAATGAGACTATACGGGACCTGTTGACAACAAACCGATCTGGTTCAACAGAGTCGGGTACTAAGCAGTATGCAATTAAACATGATGCAAATGGAAACACACATGTTTCGGACTTGACCATAGTTGATGTACGCAGCAGTAGAGAAGTTTCATTTTTGTTAAACCGGGCTGCACAAAGCAGGTATTGATATACCCCTAACCTAATGGTTAGAGGTGCCACATCGGCCAGTTATGTCAGATGGGTAATATGTCAAAACGGGTAGTTTATGTACTACGGGACAAAAGAGGCCTGGTTGGGTAGGATGTGTGACACTTCAAAAGAGATGATTTTTGGTATGGGTCATAACGGGTCGGGTCGGATTGGTTGACGTGAAACATTTTTTCTTTCCAAGAAATTTAAGTGTTCTATAATTAGGGTAACTTGTATATTTTTACTGGTTTAAACAGGCTGGATGGTGCTGACCCAAGATAACTTTTACCCAAATTTTTTCTGTTATAAGCATATAGTGATTCCATTTTTCTTTCAGTAATAATCTTATGTTCTGAATAAAATGATTTAGAAGTTGTATCGCACAAGCTATATAATTTAGACCCATTCAACCTGTTTCCTTTTATGCTAATTCTTTTGATTTCACCATTTAAACATATAGCATAACACAAATACATTCATAAGTAAATGGATTGAAATTGTCACACGTAAGTAGCTTTATTAAGACGGTCAAGTTAATGTCTTCCAAATTTAGGTCTGTGGGTAAGACTCAAATGAACGAACAATCATCAAGAAGCCATTTTGTCTTCACTTTGAGGATCACAGGTGTTAATGAGGTATAGAAGTCTTGTATTCTTTTATTTTCTTTATTTCATCTTGTCAATGGTGTTTCCTGAAGTCTTGATTTATGCTGCAGAGCACGGAGCAACAAGTGCAAGGCGTACTTAACCTTATTGATCTTGCCGGTAGCGAACGTCTTTCCAAAAGCGGGTCGACTGGGGACCGGCTAAAAGAAACTCAAGCCATTAACAAAAGTTTGTCATCATTAAGTGATGTCATATTTGCTCTAGCAAAGAAGGAAGAACATGTACCCTTTAGGAACTCAAAACTTACATATCTTCTTCAGGTACACTTTTAAAGTTTTTGACTTTGACTTAATATAATTTGTTAAAGTTTCTAATGAATTTGATCTTGACTTTGAACTTGATCAGCCTTGCTTAGGTGGTGATTCCAAGACTTTGATGGTTGTCAATGTTTCGCCAGCACCTAGCTCGATCAATGAGTCATTGTGTTCTCTTCGGTTTGCTGCAAGAGTTAACGCGTGTGAGATTGGGATCCCTCGAAGACAGACCTCTGTGAAGCAGTTTGATGCTAGATTCAGCTATGGTTGATGATTTTATTGGACCATTATGTTTGAGAAATTCATGCATGTGTAATTAGCAACCACAAATCGATAGTTTTTGAACTTTTAACATCTTGGTGTTAATGTAATGATGTGCATAACAGATTGAAATATTGATGAATATATGAATGATGAGCATCTTTGAAAATTCATAATTTGATTGAACTTCTTGTTTAATATTTTGGAATTGTGCCTTATGGTCCCATTCGGTTTGTCTACTTGAGATAATTTCTTATGTCACCTTAAAACTTGGTACAATCTTATGCCGGGCTTAATTTCATTCATTTAATATAATGTTATTGGTTTTGATTCCCAACTGTAATCCGCAATTTAACACATGTGCATCGTTTGATCTGTTAACTGCAAGTATCATGCATGCTCTTGCAGGATTCAGGCTTCTTGCTTCCCATTTTTGTGTGTGGATGTTAGTCTCCCATGCAGCAAGCAAGCTTAAAAAGCTTAAACAGTCTACATTCCGTGTACAAATCCCAGTCACCGACCACTCACCCGATTCTTTATCAAATCTTGCGCTCCAAATGTTTGATGAAATGTGTTAAAATGAAAATAATCTAAAATAAAGATATCAATACTAACAGAGGCTGCCAATAGATTAGTATACGGGTCGGTTGAACATGTTGGCATTTCTTCACTGATGAATATGGGAGGTGGTGTAAACAGTTTTTAAAACTCTGCTGATATGGTGATGTTTTTGACACCAGAAGATTCACGAGTGGAAGTGATGGAGATGGTCACCAACTCTCTATCCAATGTGATTCATCCTTTTATGGGATTAGATGATGAGGAGAAAAGTCTTGGTGATTTTAAAGACTTTTGGGATCATTTGAAGTTATTAATTCGTTTATGGGTCAGAGGACTATTGAGCAAGAGAACGGTGCAGTCTTCAATTGTGTTAGAGATGGGGTTTTGAGTGGATAGATGGAGTGTGTTGGCTGAATAAGAAGGATAACCGAAAGTAGTTTCAAGATTCAAGACAAGACCTTTGATCACTGAAGTTGAGAATGTGTTATATAAGTTGATGGACATTAATTCTCCAATCATCAAGTCTGCAAAGTTCCTTAAATGACTGGTTTCTAATGTATCTGTAAAGAAGTAACTTCGACTATTCGACTAAACATGAACGTCTGGAGTCAATCTTTCGTTCTTTATTCAAGTTTATACCTTGCAACTAGAACTGCGAAGCAGTGTAATTTAGTGGCAGACTTGAAATGCAAAAAAACAAAAGAAAACACATCATAGCAATATATAGTTTCCTTTATAGGAGTAATCTTTAGACAAATGTGTATCATCATATACTTTGTTTGTGTCATTGATTTTACAAGAAAATGGGAAATAGAAATATCATATATGAATTATTCAACTGCTTATTGATAAAGGGAAAAAAATTACTAGGCAAGTTGGAAGAGAAAATTGTCACTTTATATCTCACATTTCTTTCATCTGCTTTGCTGATACACCAAAAGAGCAACAGATTTCAAGCAAGTAGAGCCTATAATGATTCTAATTTCCATCTTGTATCTCAATTTACAGATTAAGAATTGATGAAACAGATTCCTTTTCCTTGCTTTTCTTGGTGTCTCATGTACACGAAATATTGCCACATAATATTTCATGTACCGGTTCTAAGACGGTCTAATGTGGCAGGACTTGATGAATGTATCTGAAAAGTTAACATATTTGGTCCATAGTCCCCGAAGATGCGGAAATGCAATATCTAGCCATGGTTTTGCTCTGCCATTGAAATGAATTACTGCAGCACTTTGAGCATCAGCCTTGCTTGTATTCTCTTGATACCCAAGGCCTAACATATGCCAGAAAGGATCGATTACATGAACATGCCCGTGAAATGCTATCAAACCTGGAGGTAATGTTCCTAACTGCCACAAACTCAAATCTGACTTCAAATTCTGCATAAGAAAACATACCATTAGATTTCTTTAATCTTTTCTTTATTTATTTTTATATTTTTATCATTATTTTGGAATTACATACCTCTTCAAGCCAGTAATGGTAGTTTTGAGTTATGTTGGTATTTCTCCAAGCTTCAAGATCAAATATGTTCATTCCATAGGCCCAAGCACATTCGTTTGCATTGAAATTTTTTGATATCAACGGATGAGAAAAGTTCAAGTAGTTTTTGAACCGTTTTGACATTACAAATTTATCCTCTCCCCTACATGTTTCAACTGCTCCATTTACTTTTCCGTTCATATCAATGTCCCATAGAGGCGAAAGATCAGTTTGAACCACAAGGTCATCGTCTAGGAAGACTACCTTGTTAAGACTTGGGAACATCTGCAAAGAAAATTGTACATCTAGTCAATAAAGTGCATAAAGTTCATACTTTATGAGACATAATTCTAAAATCGAAATGATATCATGGCATGTGATGTATTAGTAAGTTCTGACCATGTTGACTTTTTTTTGGTGATGGGGACTTGAAAATGCGGTCATCTCAGGTAATTTTTGATCATTTACAACTTTGATGGTTAATTTTGGTCTAAAACAGGTTGATTACCATTTTATGCAATCAAATCTTTGGAGAATAGTGCTAAAACTTTACCTCTGGCAGATATATTCTAACATGGTTCATGAGTGAGTTGTACTTAGGACTCATAGCTTGCAGCTTTGCAGCAATAACATACGGTTTCTCAGTTTTGTTAGCCACAATGGCTGCTGACCCGCCTCTAAACTGCGAACGTGCCCTCTGATCTTTCTCCATTGCTTCCAAAACCGGGACCTTTCCCTTGGCAAACCAATCAAAATGATGCAATGCCTTGACCTCAATAACCGCAGGGGTTAAAGGATGCAAAGAAAACCACGCCTGCATCGGCGAGTAGGTCTTTCTGTCTGTAATTAGATGAATCACCACCATATCAGGACGTAAGGAGTTGAGAACTAGAGATGTGGCTACAACTGATGCTGCAAGAATATTGTCTGATGCAAGAACAAAGTGAAAGTACGAATTATCAACAAGTGTGGGCACGAGCTCGGGTGATGGCAGCTGAAGTCGAGCATTTGCATTGGTGGCGTGCTCGTTGGCTAGCTGGAGGGCTAGACAGTTTAGCTGTTTTGGTATGCTGCTCGACGCCACGTGGCGGTACAGATATTCTTGGATCTTTGCTTTTCTAGTTCTTTCTTCCAGAAGGGTCAGCTGGAAAACAGAAATGAAGCAATGATTTTTAAGTAATCAGTTCATTAGTTACGATTTAAAAATAGACATTGGACGACTTTCAACTTGTTGTGACGTGTTTTGCTAATATTCTTGATTGGACTACAATACTAATGTACAAGTAAAAACAGTAAATAAGTTGAACATAGTATATACCATGGATTTGAGTTTGATAGCAAAGGTCTTTGCATCTGGTCTATTACTGCCTTTCAAACTGGAAACAAAATCTTCCAAAGTTTGAGGAATGTCCGCATCAGACCCTCGTGGTATGTCATATTTACCAGAGGGGTCCTCTAAGACTTGGTATATTACTTCTGGGACCTTGCAGAAACCAAAAAATCATTGTTTAACAAGCAAATTGAACCAACAAAGTTCATCCAGATAGAATAAAAAGGTTTACAAATGGCTAAAAATTTCACTTTATATGACAAAAAACAAGGTTTTTGGAGATTACAGTCGATTGGTGGTTTTTACCCAACATGCTTGGTCCTAACTTCTTCAGACAACCTGTCATTTCAGCACATAAAAGGTTAGTTGTCATCTAACTAACATATATATTTAAATATGTTGATTGTTGACTTTAACTGATCTTTTACCATCCCATTAGTTGGTCTATCAATTTAATGTAGGTGGACTTTTGAATCACTTTCATTCTTCTAATATAGAAATAAATAATCTTTTTTCCTAAAAATACTGTATTAATGTAAATGAATGCTTTTTATCCATCTTTCTGTAAATATTTTCTTTTTCCTAAAAAACTGTATCTATGTTAACTATTTATTAACATATACTTGTAACACATTGATCAAAACTCTAAACTTGCAGATTTATTCTATATGCAAGTGAAGTAAGAATGGGATTAACCGTACCGATGGAGGAGCATCTGGTCTGACCATCAATGGTGTCGACTGCAGTTAACACGAACACAAACCGCAGAAGAAAAGTAAAGAATAGAAGTGTATAAAACACCATCCTATAAGACAACCTTCTTGATCCAACCTTAACTTTTATAAACTCCCTCACTCCTTTCGCGGGTAAGACAGTTACATGTCGTAAACTTGGTGATATATGCAACTGCATTTTGATCAGCTGCAGCCAACCAACAGATGATGCTATAAAAGGTTGTTTTGGTATGTTTGTGAAGGGACAAGAGAGATATAAAATGGAGAAGTTACAAGGTGAGAAGGCAACCATCTGTTGAGGTTTTGCCATCTCTTACCTAAACTTGCTTGAGGTTTAGGTTATTGTGGCTTCATTAGATTTATGTTGTATGTATCTTAATTTGTTTCTTCACTTTTCATTTTCAAGATGCTAACCCCTTAACCTCATCAGTCACATTATAATATATTATATATATAAAATATAAAATATACACATACATATATAGGGGATGGAATTATATAAGTAATATACAAAGTTTTTTTCCGTACAAAACGTACGAAGTTCTGTAGTGGAATTATCTAGTAACAACAATGATAATCACGCAAGAACAAAGTAATAATTACGCAATATGAATTACATTCGCGTGGAATTATCACATATAGATGGAATTATCACTCAAGTATAACTTATTGCGTAATAATTCCACATTTCCGTGATAATTTCATCTCTGTGTGATTAATTCTTACACTTGCGTTATAATTCCACCAGTAACGTTCATCTTGCCTGATAACTTTGTACCGAAAAAAACATTTTGTACCATAACCTTTCTCTAGGCGTGATTTCTACGATGAAATCCTTTTTAGTTTTATTATTATTATTATTATATGATTATTATAAGTTAAGCATATATATTTATTAAAAAACTATTCATTAACACAATATTAGTTATGTCCTAGTGGTTTGTGCTAAGTCTCTCACACGTGTTCGAAACTCATTTTATCTTGTTTTCACCTTTTTAAGGCTAGATCATATAGAATATTAGGTTAGAACCATCTTTTACATAAGTGAAATAAATAAAATTATTAAAATTATTTTTTATGAATATTTTATGTTTTAGATATTATTATTCATTGATGAAATAAATATATAATAAATATTTAAAAGTTATAACACATAATAAATTAGCAATTATTACTCTATAATAATATGTATTAATAAAATATTAAAATAACTATATTTATATTTTAGATGTTTAATAGTTTAGTTTACTTATTCACAATAACTATCATTTAATATGAGAGAGGCAAGAAACACAATATAAATATATTTATTTTAAAATATTTTAGTTAAAAATGAAAGTCAAATTAATTGTTTTTATAATTCTTGTCTTTTTTATGAAAGAAAGGCGGAAAAATAATTTTTTTAATATGCTATAATGATGACATGTGTCATTTGATATGCTAGAATGATAACACGTGTTTTAAAAAAACTTTTTTTATTAAAGGTCATAGATTTATTAAAACCATATTTTCTGAATACTATTTATATTGTTTAGCCGAGTTCTACTAAATCTTTTAACATACTAAAATGGCACACATCATTTCTAATTCTTTTCTTTCTTTTGTGTATAATATTTTTATCATGGTTTAAAAGATGTGCATATATAAATAAAAATTACATTCTGTTAGTAACAATTTACGACTCCTAAATAGTAACTTAAGTAGTTAAATTTCACCGCATGTACTATAACTTATATTTTTGTTTCATTAATCATCCATTCAAGGAGTAAGACGGTATATCAGTAATTATGCTAGTTAGAAAAAAATAGAACACTCATGTAAATGAAGAGAAGTTGCTATTTTTGGCGTTTTCCATTAATTACTAATTCTACCAGCTTCTTAAAACTAAATAAAACTTATATAAAATGAATTATTTTTTAAAATATTTATACCATAAAAGTAAGCATTTTTTAATCCATAAGATGAGTAACATTACAATTTAAAAAATTAATATCTTTTAGAAAGTTTACCGAGTGTTACTTTTTTATAGTGCTACTTACATGATTTACTAAATACTAGTTAAACATTACGCTTTTTGATACGATACTAGTTACATACTTTACACGTGCGTTGCTACTTACACACAATATTCCTTATATTTTGCTACTTATAACACAATGTTTATTTTTCATTGTGCTACTTAATACGCAGTGCTATGTTCTCATTTGGTCCATTCTCTTGGTTAAATTCATTTTATATATAGAGTATCTAAGATTTATGTATAATATAATAATAAGAAAACATTTATAAAAATAATATTTTTATCATTAACTATTTGCATTCAAATAGGATTAATATAACAAACTACTATATGGATTGCCCAAATTGTCCTTAATGAGTAGTCATTAATTATTTAGTACTGTGGCGTTTTTTTATTGATTTTCTATGGTTTAGAGAAAAAAGAGAGTTTTTAGATGATCATATTTCTACACACATAAACATGTACACATACACATATTATATATATATATATATATATATATATATATATATATATATATATATAGGTAGAGGTTTAAATAAAAAATAAGTTTTGTCTAAGTAGGCTAAGAAGAAATAAGAAGATTACATGTGATACTCTTTAAATTAGGGTTAAAAGGCATTTTGGTCCTAAACACACACCATTAGTCCTTTTTGTATTTTATCAAAATACAACATAAATTCAAATGTAATGTACTATATTTTTTGATATGCTAGATTGTGCTATATTTTTAATGTGTTAGATTGTGTTGAGTTATTTTAAAATGTTGGATGTGTTGAATTTTTTAAAGTGCGTTGTGAGGTAAATGAACATAATTCATGTTGTTTTGTCATAAAACAACACGCATGAAAACAAAAATATTCGAGTTAAAACAACAAACATCGTCTTTATTGTTAAAAACTAAACAAAACAACATATGTATTAACACAAAACAACACAAAACGTGTTACATTAATGCAAAATAGTGAACATTAAAATAGCAAAGAAAGTATTGTTTCTATGTTGTTTGATATTTTAACATAATGCACCATAGAAACATCACATGTGACCTTATTGTTTTGACGTAAAACAACATAGAACATGTTATACAAAACTACACAAAATCGTACAAAACTCACTACAAGAATATCACCCTATCACGACTAGACCTATGACGACGACACGGTGTCCTCGCTATAGGTCACCCTATCGCCACGACATGTCGTCGCTATAGGGTTGATTAGGTTTTTGGCTACCAAAACTCTATCGTTACGACATGTCGTCGCATTAGGGTCATTTTGTCGCGACGACTCAAAAGCCGTCGCCTCATTGTGTCGCCATAGATAATTTTATCGTAATTTATATTTATTTCAGATGACTCAAGAATTTTCTTTTATCTATGGCGACGACATGTCGTCGTCATAGGTAAAAAATAATTTTTTATTTTAGTTCCTCTAAAATAAATTGGCGGTAAAAATGCCCGCCTTTTCTGAAATCTCTATCATGTCGTCGCGATAGGTAAATTTTCCCCCTTTTTTCCCTTTAAATAAATTGAAGGGAAATAACCCCGCCTTTTGTGAAACATCTATGGTGACAGCATCTCGTCGCCATAGGGTGTGGACTTTTTTTATAATAATAATATAATATAATATAATATAATATAATATATATATATAATATAATATAATATAATATAATATAATATAATATAATATAATATAATATAATATAATATAATATAATATAATATAATATAATATAATATAATATAATAATAATATAATATAATATAATATAATATAATATAATATAATAATATAATATAATAATATATATAATATAATATATATATATAATATAATATAATAATAATAATAATAATAATAATAATGTATTAATATAATATTTATTATAATTATAAGTCATAATAATAATATATTTATTAAATATTATTATAGATAACATATCAGTTAAATCCAATTATAATTATTGATGTTGAATTATATACGTTGATAGTACTTTTGATCCAAATATGCTCTTATGACGATTAGGGTTGATTACATCATTGTTTATGTTCAACTCAAATGTTATCTTATAACGATCAGGGTTGATTACATACTTAAGGTGCTCTTATGACGATTAGGTTGATTACATCATTATTTATGTCGTACTCAAATGTGCTCTCATTGCGATTTGGGTTGATTACATACGTGTTCTTATGACAATTAGGGTTGATTACATAACACAACATAAGACAACACAACATAACACAACATAACATAACACAACATAACACAACATAACACAACGCAGCGCAGCGCAGCGCAGCGCAACGCAGCGCAGCACAAGACAACACAAGACAACACAAGACAACACAAGACAACACATGACAACACAAGACAACACAAGACAACACAAGACAACACAAGACAAGACAACACAACACAACACAACACAACACAACACAACACAACACAACACAACACAACACAACACAACACAACCACACACACAACACAACACAACACAACACAACACAACACAACCAACACAACACAACAAACACACAACACACAACACAACACAACACAACACAACACAACACAACACAACACAACACAACACAACACAACACACACAACCACACAACACAACACAACAACACAACACAACACAACACAACACAACACAACACAACACAACACAACACAACACAACACAACCAACACAACACAACACAACACACAACACAACACAACACAACACAACACAACACAACACAACACAACACAACACAACACAACACAACACAACACAACCAACACAACACAACAACACAACACAACACAACACAACACAACACAACACAACACAACACAACACAACACAACCAACACAAACACAACACAACACAACACAACACAACACAACACACACCACACAACACAACACAACACAACACAACAACACAACACAACACAACACAACACAACACAAACACAACACACCAACACAACACAACACAACACAACACAACACAACACAACACACACAACACAACACAACACAACACAACACAACACAACACAACACAACACAACACAACACACAACACAACACAACACAACACACACAACACAACACAACCACACAACACAACACAACACAACACAAAACACAACACAACAACACAACACAACACACACAACCAACACAACACAACACAACACAACACAACACAACACAACACAACACAACACAACACAACACACACACACACACAACACAACACAACACACACAACACAACACAACCAACACACACAACAACACAACACAACACAACACAACACAACACAACACACACAACACAACACAACACAACAACACAACACAACACAACACAACACAACACAACACAACACAACACAACACACACAACACAACACAACACAACACAACACAAAACACAACACAACACAACACAACACAACACAACACAACACAACACACACAACACAACACACACAACACAACACAACACAACACAACACAACACACACAACACAACACACACACACAACACAACACACACAACACAACACACACACACAACACAACACAACACAACACAACACAACACAACACAACACAACACAACACAACACAACCACACAACACAACACACACACACAACACAACACAACACAACACAACACAACACAACACAACACAACACAACACAACACAACACACACAACACAACACAACACAACACAACACAACACCAACACAACACAACACACACAACACAACACAACACAACACACACAACACAACACACACAACACAACACAACACAACACAACACAACACAACACACACAACACACAACAACACAACACAACACAACACACACAACACAACACAACACAACACACACAACACAACACAACACAACACAACACAACACAACACAACACAACACAACACAACATAATAATAATAATAATAATAATGTATTAATAATAATAATAATGTATAATAAAAAAAATTGTTGGACCTATCGCGACGACATGTCATTGCAATAGGGTCTTACAACCTATCGCGACGACATGTCGTCGCGATAGGGTCCATACAGATATAACCTCCCGCAACCAACCATTGCCTGTGGAATTTGATCATACATGAAAACAATTTAAATATGTGGGAGAAAATAGTCCATTATTTATTAGAGCATTATCCAATCATGTTGCCACTGCTTCTTTTCATTATCCCACTTGAGAAAAGGTCCCTGATACATTTAAGATATCATTGGTTTATTTTCTGGAGGCGAGTATTATGTAGTCTTTTATTTGTAATTTAGTAATCATAACTTTTATATATTTCTAACTATTTTGTTTTGCAGGAATATTTTGATTTAGAAGCTTATAGTGGTTCAGACCATCAGCATGGAATCCAACTTGGTATCCATATGGATTGCTAGCGAGCATGTCGAGATAGAAAATATAAATGAAACAACATTTCTAAAATCATGGAGGCTATGATAATATTTAGCATGCTTTAAATAATCCACCTGAAGGTCAAAGTTGGGAGGCATGGGAGCGGGTGGTTGAGTTTTTTTCAAGTGAAGAACATAAACGCCTTTCTGAAAATAGCATAGAGAATAGATCAAAACAACTCTATCCAAGTCTGCATGGTAGTTGATCATATGCTCAAAGATGATATCTTCAGGTAAGAAAACATATATTATTTAATTATGTATTATTAATTCTTTTCTGCTATTATGAATATTGTTTTTAATAGGAGCAACAAACGGGACCCCAAGTTACATCGAAACATGGAGGAGGTCGCATTACAAAGAAGGGTCAGGATGGGTCAACCAAAGGGCATAAGAAGATTGGGTAAACTTAATATATTAAGAATGTTATTATCATATGTTCATATGTATTTAATATATTGTGTTTGGTGATCTTGACCCAATATAGTCTATATGTTATACATATTTGAGAACTGTTTGGTTTTGATAAGTTGTGTTTATATCTTGAAAGTTGGAATTTTATGTTATATTTAGTTATGATTTAGCATGGTTTTTTCATTTTGTTACAGTTATGCTGTCGAAATCTCATAAAAATCTTAATACCTTTTCATTTTGATTATTTAAAATTGCAGGCAAAAATTGAAAATCAATACGCCCAAATGAAAATGGAGGCGGGAGAGTCGCCCGTTAATGAGATGCAATGTTTAGAGCTTGCATTAGGAGAAAGACGTGATCATACGAGAGGTGTTGGATGAAAAGTAAAAAATATATCTCGTTACGAACAATCAAGTGGGTCATCATCACATCCGAATGAAGAAATGGAAGCAATAAAACAACAAATGCGAGAAATGTAAGAAAGGATGAATGAATTTGAAAGAAGAAAACATAATCTCAATAACGATGAAGATGATGAAGATGACGACAATTAGGAAGTTAATTTGTTTGGGTTGTAAAAACTTAAGATATGTTTAGTTTGGTACTTTTTGTTGTTTGATATGTACTTAATTAGAATTGTTTGATTTACGTTTAAGTATTGGTAATATTTAACTTTTATTTCTGCGTATTTGATTTGGGTAAATTATTTAGATAAAAAACCTAAAAAAAATCAAAATTTAAAAAATAAATTATTTAATCAGGAACCCTATGTCGTCGCCATAGGTATAATTAGAAAATATTTTTATTAATCTAATATATTTTCTATGGCGACGACATATCATTGTCATAGGATCCCCGGGTTAGATATTTTATTTTAATTTTGAATTAAAAACTAGAAAAAAATTTAATAGCGACATGCCTATCGCGACGACATGTCGTCGCGATAGGTGGCAATGGCGACAAAGTCTACGCCGACGACTTTTTTTGACCAATTACGACATGTCGTCGCGATAGGCTATGGCGACAACATTAGGCACCTATGGCGACGACATTTATCGTCGCGATAGGGCAAAAATCTTGTAATGATTGTACTATTTGACAAAAACAACACAAAACCATAATGTTTTTATGAAATATAATACATTTTTATGTTGTTTTAATGAAATACAACACAAAACTGTGTTATTTGACACAAAACAACACAAAAATGTGTTGTTTTATGAAATACATCACAATTTTATGTTGTGTTATGAATTACAATATAAAAACGTTAAAAAATGCAGCACAATTTCATATAACTATACTCAATTTAAAGAGAAAAAAATGCTTAATTTTATGGTGTAATTTATATAAAAAATAATATTGTATGAAAAAGTTATTAGCATTTAAAAAATAAAGAAAAATTTAAAAAGTAAACAATTATGGGTAATATTATAAAATACCCAAACTTCCTTATTTGTTAATTTTCTCTACACTTTGATTCTAACCATTAATTAAATAATTAGAAGGATAACATTATTTCTTAGTATTTTTAAGGAAAACTTATTTTCTTAAAACTTCACTCCATACATATATTATATGCATTAATTAATGAATGAGCACATATAATACACACATAGATACATAAGTACATTATATGAAAGGGGAGGGTTCAATGGGGAGCACAAAAAAAGGAATTAAGAACCAGTCATATAATTTATTTTTAAAAAAATTCAAAGAAAAAGGAAAACAAAAAGAAAAAAAGAACGCAACCATATGAATTCAACGTAAAAAAGAAAAGAAAAGTAAAAACAAAAAATATTCACATATCATAAGTGAAATCGATATATAAAAAATAGCTATTTCACAAGTGAAATCAACTTGATGTTTTTTTATTTTCTATTTTATTTTTGTTTTTTCTTGATTGCGATGAAAGAAAAGTTTTTATTTATTTATTTATTTTGTTGAATTTTTTTGGAAATAAATGTGTAGCTATGATTGATTTCTAGTTGCCTCTTTTATATTGTTCCCTTTTAAACCTCCGATTATATAAAATAATAAATGAATAAACACATGTACATACACACGTATATCAACCATTATATACATTAACGCAATAAAATATGTATAAATACAATTCTTGTCAATTAGCCCTAGATAATTGGTGTAAGATAAGGTACCCATAGTTTTTCTTATTTTATTAGTAATGAGTTTGAGTCTCACTTTTAACAATATACTATAAGAGAGCTAGTGGTTTTATCACAATGGATTTTTTGGCGGTGGGTTTCTCTTGAAATGGTAGGCTGGACTAGTTACTAACGCTGTCTGTGTTTGTGAAGCGTGGGTGGCCTTTCATCAATAAGTTTACCTGGGTGACCGAACTTATAGTATTCGTTGACCGTTCAAGAAAAAACCACAAATTTCTAATAGCAAAGCTACAAATTTAGAATTAATAACCATTTAATGAAAAAGATGTTTGAAGATAGTTTGAGACTTTGAGTCACTAAAAACAAAACATAATATACAATCAATTATTTATAACTTAACTTTAATATATTCATATATTTAATAATAAATATGTAAAATGATTCAAAATTCCAAACCTAGCTTTAAAGATTTATTAAAGATGGAGTTGGCTGAAGAGAAGGGTTTTTTTATTTATTATAAAGATAAAACAATTGAAGATCGAGAGAAAGTTGAAGATCATAGAGAATTTAAACTTAAAACATAAGTTTAGATAAAAGAGAAGTAAAAGAAAAGAACAATATATTTGAGATTTAAAGAACACTAAACTTTTACCTTTTAAAACTTTTTTTTGAAACGCCTCTAAAAATCATCTTAAAGACCTATAATTCTATAATTACATTTTATCTTAAAACTTGATCATAATCAAGGGATTTTAAGCTTATAAATTATATCCATATATTTTTTGTTTGATTTCATCAATCCCACCCTTCAACCGTCCCTTCAACCGTCAATCTAACAAGATTGACACCGCTACATTCTCATATCCATATATTTTTTGTTCTGAAAACCTTCAAACCAAACAAATCCGCACATCAATTTTTTTTAATTTAACCCGTACATGTTCTAGAATTTTAAACTAATCTATATTGGTTTCTCATGAAATAATAACGATAGAACCCTATTTTGGTTGGGCTGAATTATCAAGTTTTAAAGTTATATAGTGACAAACCTAGGCTTAAATTAATAATATGACCAATTGCTTTAGTTAGCCTGGTCCCAACAGCTTGATTAATAACTACGTGTGTAAAGAGTACTAATGAATCGACAATTCCTGAGCTTGAAAGAAACATTTTTGAACTAATCGTATATGAGTAATTTTATAAACTTCTTTAAAAAAATATCATATATTTGTCGTGTTAAATGTAAGGTTTTAACCGTTGTTTAATTGATCATGATTATAAACCAAGAAACATTAAAATTACATGAGGAGACCAAATATACCAGAAGAATTATAAAACTCACCAAGTTCATGTAGTAAACTAGTGGATGAAATAGATTTGACAATTTGGATGTTAACTTGTGCTTTGACAATTTGTATATTGTCACAAACAACTCAGTTTTAAATAAAATGACTCCGAAACATAGATAAAAAATAAACAGCCGCAAAATATATTTAAAATTTTATAATATGTTATATTTTAAAAGTTATAACAGAAAAACAAAAAACAAAATAAAAAATAAACAATCACAACCTATATTCAAAATTATATAAACTTAATGTTACAATTTAAAAGTTATAATAGAACAAAACAAAAATATAATAATAAAAACTTTATGAGTGGGCACGTGTCAAAATTTGGATGGGCAAACAATACAATATAAATAAAAAAGAAAAGTATAAAGTTTAAACAGTAAGTCTACATGAAAATAAAAACGTCATATATTGAAAGATCATGATTCATGTAACTTTAAAAAATAATACAGAGACTTGTGCATGGTGCTTATACAACTTGTAAAATCTTAATGTGACAAAGTGAATAGTGTCTACCCACATTCAAAATTTTGTTATGTATATAATTTCATTTTAAGGAGAAAAAAGTAATTATATATGTAAGATGATGGGGTGTTGTGTTGTGTTGTGTTGTTTGGTGATGATGAAGTTAACTTTGCCAATACGTAAAGTCATGTCATTTTATTACATAATTCTCACATGCATTCTGCTGCTTTTATTATTTCACTGAATTCAATTCGATCTCTCATATGATGTATACAGACTACGACCCACCATCATCTCGTTACATTCTTTACCATGCGGTGACGAAGCTTGAACCAAACCTTACGGGAAGCGGATGTGAAAGTAAACTATTTTACGGGGCAGACTTTATATTTATTAAAAAAATTCACTACCGGAACAAAAATATACACTATTGAACCGAAAATTTACGAAGCCCCTGTTACCACACACACACACACATACATACATACATATATATATATATATACACACACACTAGAGTACAAACCCGTGTATTATATGAGTTTAATTAAAAAATATTAAATAATTATTAATGAATAATAAGGAATTGTAAAACATTATTTAGATATAAGATATAACTGAAATTATGTATAAGTAGTTACTTTAATTAATTGATAAAATATTTATATTATTTCTAAAACTTTCGTTATAAACAATTATTGTTTTGATAAATATTTCATTTTTTATCTATATTTTGTTGTTTAAAGACTTCGGTTTGTTTTGTAAAATTATTTTATATATAAAAGAATGATTTTAAAATAATTTCATTATTATAAAAAGTCTTGTTGTTTAGAAAAAAATCATAGTTTTAGAAAATTTTGATTTTGAAAGCGTGTATTTGTTAATCAAAGTATTTACTTTTTATTTAATAAAAAATGTCTTTTAGTATTGTTGATTTAATAAAAACTTAGATTTATAATATAAAGAGAAAAAATTAGAAATTAGTTATTAGATTTTTAAAATGAAATATTTAGTTTAGGCGGGAAAATAAATAAAAGAATGAATGTAGTAATGACATATGTCAAAAAAATGTAAAGGTTTATTAATATAATATATATATATATATATATATATATATATATATATATATATATATAATATATATATATATATATATATATATATATATATATTCTACCTCCTTCCAATCCTCACATGCACCTGAAATATATACTCCAATTAATTGATCAGGTAATGAAAGAAAAAAAACTAACGAAAGTAGACCGATGACTTGTATATCACGCAACTAGTTACATAATCACATCTTATTAACAAGAGTAACTTGTATGTCAAACAAATAGTAATTATGATTTGAAGTGATGTGTTGTGGTATATGCAATTCGAAAGTGCAAATCTTACATTTCATTGAGTATATTGATCTCTTTAGACACATAGGGTAAATGAATTCATATGAGTTCGGGTTTGGGCTGAATTTTGTTAACACTTGTAAAAATATAGGTCGTGTTTGGGTTTGATATTCTAACCCGCCAACCCATGACCCTAATCAACCCGACACAATTATCACCTTAAAAAATCAGCCTGAGAAGGCCTCGAACGAGCCTCTATTTGATGGAGTGCTAGAGTCTTATCGCTAGGGTGGGGTGCAATGGTTGCTATTAAGTGAAGAATCAATGCATTTATGGACACAAAAAATCCAAAAAAATCAAAGTTGAAAAAAAGGGAAAAAGGACCAGTGTCCATTAGGGGTGCATCTTTTGTGACTATAACTAATATGATGATCATAACTAGAAGTGAATGTCTTTTGTGTGTGTACACATAGGTGCAAGTAAATTACAAGGATGTTAGTATGTATTGGAACCTAAAGTGATATAAGACCCATCTTGGATCAAACCACAAGAATACAATTATACAAGGGTTGCAACCCGAAGCCTAAAACATTTGGGACATGTAATTAATGGGATAAGTATTCAAGATGGTTTCATGGGTACAAGAGGGGCATAATATTAGATGATACTCGGCCTGATTAGGCGAACATGCATACATGTTTACCTGAATCATACACGTAAACATTTTATTTATATTTTTCTTTATCCTTGGGTAATAGAATAATCAACTAACTAGTTCTTCAATTTCTAGTTTTTATAATTCTAAAATCACTAGATAATAAGATTATACAAAACTTATAATAGTAAGAAACGTATAAGAAAATGCCTTTGGTAATATTTACAAACTAATAGGTATACCCAATGCCCATCATGTAACAACTTGACAAATATTAAACTAGACATGACTAAATTTTATAATCTGGTATAGAACTGGAATCACCAATAAGCAAACATGGGTGGTTTAGTTAAAATATCGACTCGTTATGAACCAAATTTGTTGCTCTTTATGTGCAATATTCCTTTGAAGATAGTGAAAGTTATCCTTATGATTAGCATGTTTCATATGAGCATGAAAAAACACTTATGATTGCTATATATTGAAGTCTCAAACAAAAAAAAGAACTCTCTACCTTATAATAATATACAGGATGCTCATTGGTCACAAAAGCATGTAATTAGATATTAATTATTGTCTGATTACAAAACTAAATTCCGGTTAATTGAGATCAGATATTACTACTAGCATGAAGTAAATGTGAAGAAAATGAGTTTTGTTGCTTATAAAGAAAAGCAGTTTCAATCTCAAGTTTGGTTGTTAGATTATTATTTTTTTGCTTTTTTGAACGACAATCGTATGACCCTGCTTCAAAGGATATGCGTTATTTTAATCGGGCCATCTATCCGTTTCCCAGCTGGAACCACACCCCCAACCCTCTCAGGAGAAAACTCATTATTTAAAAAACCTTTAACTTAACTCTAAGCATTTTACTCAGAGTGAGACTTGAACCCATAACCTTCTTGTATATACATGTTATGGATACCTCATCTTAACCAATTGAGCTAAGAATCATTAGTGGGTTGTTAGATTATTTAGCTTAGAATTTAATAAGATTTTTAGTTGGCTATACAAACATGATACACATTACTTAATGATATGATTTAACCTAAGGCATAGTTTATGCATCATACCACTAATCATCTTCTCTTAAGTGAGCTAATTAATGTTGGAATTGCAATTACACGAGTGGGAAACACATTAAATATGATCTTGATGTCACCATGATCATATAAATTTTCTAATGTGACAAAATGGCCAATTATAAGTATAAATTATCATCTATATGGTCCCTCATTTATTTATTTATTTATTTTGGACCAACCATATCATGACAAGTAGTACGCCATTTTTATCTTTTTGTATATTTCTTTGTTAACTTTTTAAAATATGATGTTTTATAAATTTTAAATGTATTATTTTAATGTGCTTATTTTGGTTATGTATCAATATAAATTTAATTCAATACCGACTTGTGCGTAATACTGTATCAAAAAGAACAATTAACTAATTAAATGTTTATCAAAATTAAAATTATGATTGATACGTATCAACGTGTCATGATACTGACCCGGGTCCAACAGCTGCGAACATGACCCAGGCCCATCTGTAAGATCCACAAGACTCGTCTGGAAGCCCAAAAGATATGAATATTAGATTTATTAGCTTGTTCTTATTTTTATGCACGCATAATGCATGTTTACTTGGTGTCATTTAATTGAGAACCAATATACTTTATACGAGTTTATCGTTTGATTTTGGCTCGGTTGTAAACGAGCTGAGCGGTTTGGTTTGTTCACAAACTGAACCGAGCACGAGCAAAGGTAAGCTCGTTCGTTGCTCATTTGGTTTCGCATGAATTATTTTGAAATGTAATTTTTATATATTATATATATATAGGGAAAGTTTATGGTACAAAGTGATTAATTCATGCGAAGTGTACGACGTGATAACAAACATTGATCTAACCGATAAATGTTTTAGATTTAAGATTGAATAATTAAACAAAGAATGTGCTTGGAGGGTATATTTGAAAATATCCTACAATTGTTTGGTTTTTTTCAAATTCTCCATGTTTGTTGTATTTGAGTTAAAACTTGAAACTCTTGAATGAATGATTAGTTTTGTACTAAATTGTAATATGAAACTGAGCCAAACCGAACTCTTAGTTATAACCGAACTAAGTTCTAGCAAGCATTGTGTGTTGGAAATCCGAACCAAACCGAGCTGCTTGGTTTGTAAACGAACCAAGTTCAAGCGAACCTTCATTTGGTTCGATTCATCAAAAGGCCTTTTGTATAAATGAATCCAACATCCATCAAAAGGCCTTGTAGAGCTAGGTTTGGTCCGTCATATAAATGAATCTAACATCCATCAAAAGGTCTTTTGTATAAAATTATGTCATTTACTAAGAGTTTAAAAATTCAAGTCTCATGATAGATAATATTGTAAAATTAGGTGTGATTAAATTTCTTTTCAATAAATAATCCAACATCTCATCTTTAGCGTTGTAAACAAGCCGACACAGGGTGGACTCAGGCTCAACACATTTAAAAATCAAATCGAGCCGTCTCGTTTATCTTAACGAGCCTAAATTGTGAGCTCGGGTTCGGTTCTTTTATATATGAGCCAACTTGTTTATTTATAAAAAAAATAATTATGTTATTTTTTGCAACTATTGATATATCTATAAATATAATATAATACTTTTATATCAGTTTATCTTAATATTTTAAAAAAAATTATACATTATTGATATATAATGAATATGGATCATCCCGTATATTTTAATACTTCGATTTTTTTATTAAAAGTTATCAAATTGATCATGTCTGTGAATTATTTAGAGAATATAACATAAATTTGGTTTATACTTTATTAAAATTATAATTAAGTCTTTAGCTTTAAAGAACCAACAAGGGAAGTATAAGTAGAGCTGGTCTTGATTTGGACTCGGTTTGTTTACAAACCGAGTCAATTTCAAGCGAGGTATATTCAAACAATTTTCAAACAATCTACGAGCCATAAGCTTTTTGAATAACACTACTCACGACTGAGTTTAAAAACAACTGGTTTTATTAATTTCCCCACTCGCACTATTTTGATAAGTCTAAAATATTTTATTTAAAAAATTGTATGAGAGAATAATTTTGGTGTTGCCGACTTGCCGGCACTAAGTGTTGGATATGCACCTGGATACGACGGCCATTAGAGCAACGCATTTCAAAGGGAATTTAACATCATCATGACATCATATCAAATCCTAAAATCTATTCTTTTCTATAATCTTTAGTCAACGTTTTATAAATATTAAACCACTAGTTTAAAAACTTATGTATTAGGCTAAATAAAATAACTAATACTTATTTATTTATTAATATTAAAAAATTTAATAAGTAATATTTTAGATAAAATATGATTAAAATTACTATAACTAGTATTCAAGTCGCAACGCAAAGGATAAAACATGCTAAGCAGCATCAATGTCACACCGTTGCTAGCAACTATCATTAATTACTAAAAAAGCTCATAAAACAAAAGAAATAAAATCAAACGAAAATATATATGTAAAAACGTTGAATTATACACGTGCGTTATGGTGTGTTAATGTGTATAAATTAGAACGAAATGCAAAACACAATGCAGCCGTAAATAGAAAATAATAGATGTAAAAATGTTGAACCACATACGAATTTTACAATATGTTAACTCGAAAAATTTAAACTGAGACGTAAAATGAAGAAATCGTAAAAGAATATAAGCAATTGGGACTAAAGTTGAAAGTGAAAAAAAGTGTTAGTGTTAAATGTAAAGTTTGAAAAGTATAAGGTTAAAAACAAAAAAGATAGAAAAAAACAAAATAAGATACAATCTACAAAACAGAATGTACAAATCATAATGTCAAACTAAGTTGGTAGTTATTATTATATAAGTTAACTCTTTAAGTGATAAACCAATAACAATATTATTTCAAGCTTTCATATTTAAAAAATCTTTGCTTAAAAAATTGTCCATATTTAAAAACAATACTTTTTTAACAATGTTTTTTTGAAGAAGTTTTTTGTATTAAAAAATCATATTTAAAAAGTTTTTGTATTTAAAAAATTATGTTTTTTAGTATATAGGTTCATGTTTTAATTCATCGTCATTGCTTAACAACCCAAGAGCTGCTAGAGGGGGTTAAGGAGCAAGGCTCAAGTAAAGATTATAAAAAGCTTCGTGGTGTTATTTTTCTAATGGTAATGTGGTGTCTTAAGAAAGCAAAAAATAAACCACATTTTCAAGAACAAAACGATGAACTCAAATAAGATACCGTGAGAGATTAACTTTTAGCTTTCTTTGTATTACAAATAGATTAAAGTTAAAATGGATGTGTTGGAAATCTTGATACATTCTTTTATTTCGTACTTCACTTATAATTTTCTTACATTATTTGATTCTTGCTAGTAGGTTTTTTTTAATGAAATTCTCATGTTTATAAAAGTATTCACAATTACATTTTTTTTGCCTCAATTGCAAATAGTCATATGAGATAGATGTGTGACTAAGAATATGATCGCAAAAATCTTAGTGGCTAATTAATCTCAATTAACAAGGGATTTGCGATATAACGATTGTTTTTTCGGTTGCAAATCTTGTGATTTGGCTAGTTTACAAATGCCTTTTAGTAACTACCCTATTTTTCCACAGATATGTCGGTTTTAAAGACCAGCTTATAATTATTTACGTCCAGTCTGCCGGGGAAGGATATTTTTAGTTTTAATTATGTCATATTTTTACGACAAATTTGCTATATTTAGTTTATTTCTTCTCACATTTTTGCGACAAATAAATACTTCTTAACAATTTTGCAAGCGTGTTGCGTCAGAATTTATACAATCACAAATTTTGCAACTTTGTCATGACCGAATCAGTTTTGGTTGTTAGTATTGCAACCCTTTTTTCGATCGTAAAATTTATGACCCTCTTTTAATCTCTTTTAAAATTGCCCAACTTTCTAGTAGTTTTTATTTTGCTTCACAAATGTGTAGCTTTCGTTTACAGTGTGTTTCTACCCCATATGTCAAATTTAGTGTTTATTTGCCTATGACATCATGGTATGCTACATTATTTGTCATGTCATAACACCTTTTAAGCATAGTCCAGTGACAGAAGATGAGTCAAAACCGCCTAACGTCCCTATTTAACATGCACTGTTTTCCCAATCATCGAAAAAAGTTGAACAAAACGACCTTCGATGGCCCCTGATGGCCCCTACGATAACGAAAGTTGATGACATATATTAACCAAAACGATCATATATAATCTTGAATAAGTTCAACATGAATCAATCATGCATGTCATATTGTCATAATAGAACTTAATTATGTTATCAACTTATCAAAATTATAATCATAAATTTGTTTTATGCCATTTGGCACGTTTACATGTTGTGGAGCGGGTCAAATTAAACAACAAATAATAATGTAATGTCACTTTATCATTTAACATAGGATAAGTATATATGTCTCGTCACTTGTGGCCATACAACATGTTAAATTAAAATAAATGAAATCTATAAACGTATTTCTTAAATGTTTGTTTCTGTTTTGGGCTAAGATGGTTATCAACCAAATTTGAAAATTTCTTTTTATCATAATAAAAACTCGGAATATTTTTTCTATCAAATTTGTTAATTTTTTCATTATGTATATTTTTAATTACAATTTATATCCATTCACAATATATTAAAAACATATCTAGTTTACTAAAATAAATAATTTAGTTACATTAATGTAAAAATGTAAGACTCACATGTTCTTGTATAGACGATTAGATCGCTTAGATCTTTGTTTTTAGAAATAAAAAGATATTTAAAGCTGACATAACTTTATGTTATACAAGTAATTTAAAAATATGTGAGATGACATATAATTTAACAGATACAAATCATTTGCTCAATTAGCACCAACACACAAAAAATAAGAGGGTACGACACTTTTTACCTTTAAATTTTACGTCACATGTATAATTTATCACGTACTACTACATTACAAGACATATACAACGCGTAACGACAGATCTCAAATGAATTCCAGAAGCTACTCTTACGCCGGATCATACAAAATCTTTCTTAGGTTTAAAAAAAAAACTTTGTTTCTAGCCTCGGTTTGATATGTCAAACAACATCTCGAAACATAAAAAACAATTGCCAACACATAACATAGCTAATAATATTATTAGCCGGAGTTACAGATTCCTATTAACATCCAATTATACAAATTACATCATTAGCAGCCAATGCCGGCTGTCACACTTGCTTATTTAACATACACAACATATCATAATTAAACTCTTGAGAGTAAGTTCAACTGTTTAAGTTAAAGAACTCATTCGGGTCGGTGTCGGAAAATGAAGGAGAGTGGTGGTGATAAGAAAGATGGGTTGTTTCGCTATTCCGAAGGGTACGACAAGTTTCTGATGTTTTGGGGGACGTTAGGGAGTATGGGTGATGGGTTGCAGATTCCGTTAACGATGTATGTTCTTAGCGATGTTATTAACGATTATGGAGACCCCAACGCCACGGTCTCTATTGCCACTGTTAATAAGGTAACCGATGATTGCGTGATCGATCGATTCGTGTGGTGTCTGTTTGTTTACTTATGTTGTTATGTTGTTAATTCTATATGTTTGTGTTTTTGTTTCAGTATTCTCTTAGGTTGCTGTATGTTGCAATATTGGTTGGTGTAGCTGCTTTTGTTGGTAAGTTGGTTCATTACCATTTTTTGAATGATTCTAGGAAAAGGTGGAAATTTTGGCATATTTACTTAGATTGTAACGATAGTCGGTTGGTTTTGGTTGTGTTTTATCTTTATAAGACATAAACACGACAGGTAAATCTAAGATGTGATTGAGTTAGAAAGTCGTTAAAAAAAGTTTTATGTATACAATATACTAATTTTCTTTTCTTGTACAAATAAGATTATTTTTTTTGGTACTTGCGACTGCGATTTCAGTTGTAAATAGTTTTTGCAACTGGAATCGCGACTGCCAAAAACTCCATGGGTAACTCACTTTTTGCAACTGTGAATATTTTGCGACCAATATGTTAGTTTCTTAACAACCGATTTGTGACTGTTTTTACTACGACTTGATTATGACTGTCAATATTACTTTTAAACTAATAACAGTTTCTGATCGACTTTAAATAATCTGCAAAGTTGTGACCTTTTTGCCACATAGTGATTCGTTACAACTTAATCAAATTCGTGATTGTTTAATGTTGCAAAGTTCGATCAGAAATATTTATGTTTTAGTAGGGTTATATAAATAAATATTAAATAGTTAGTAATGAAAATTTATGAATAATAAAACAACGTATTGAGATATGATATTATTGAAATTACGTACGAGTAAGGAATTTAAAATATTAAAACAACGATATCATTTTTTAATCTTTTTTTTGAAAATTAAAAACGTTTTTAAAAGTGATATTTTTAAAAATTTCTTATGAAAAGTTTGAATTTTAATCAGTTTTGTTTCATAAAAAATTTATTTTTTAGAAACACAAGTTTTAAAATATTTCTTATTTTTGAAAAGGTTTGATGTTTTAGAAAAAAAGTTCTTATTTTATAAAAAATATTTATTTAGAAATTGTATTTATAGAAAAACCCTTTTTTTAATTTATAAAAAAATTGATCTTAAAATGAATTTAAAAACCATTAATAGTTAATGGAAGTAGTTATTAGGAGATAGAAGCGAAAAATAAGATTTAAAGACTATATAATTACAACATATGTCATTTAAAAACCTTCTTTTATTAATATAGATAGATAAATGTAAAAATTGATAGAAAAAATATTTAAGTTCAACTCAACCAAACTCACCCAACCAGTTTTGATCCCTAATAAACCAACTTTGATGTGTTTCCCAACCTAGTCATCTTTGTCACTCCTAACTCTTATTTTGTTATTATTTTTTAGAATGTTCTATTTCTATGTTTAATCGTCTTTAAGTTTGTATTCATGTTTATGTTTGTGTTTGTGTTTGTGTTTGTGTTTGTGTTTATGTTTGCAGAAGGACTATGTTGGGCTAGAACCGCAGAGAGACAAACTTCTCGCATGCGATTAGAATACCTAAAATCAGTACTTAAACAAGATGTCGGTTTCTTCGACACCCAAGAAGCCGGATCATCCACAACATACCAAGTTGTTTCAACAATCTCAGCTGATTCCAACACAATCCAAATCACCATTGGCGAAAAGGTTCTCGCTTTACTAACTTATTCACCTTCATAATTACACAAATAGCTAATAAACAACTAACTTGACAATGCAACAAGTCATATTCTAACTAGAGTTCAATTGTTTTGTATTTTCAGATACCAAATTGCATAGCCTACATGTCATCCTTCTTCTTCTGCCACGTGTTCGCTTTTGTTCTCTCATGGCGGCTTACACTAGCAGCACTTCCGTTCTCCATCATGTTTCTTGTTCCAGCTCTAGGACTTGGTAAACGTATGATGGACGTAGGAATGGCGATGGTTGCATCGTATGGCACAGCTGGTAGCATTGCAGAACAAGCGATTTCCTCCATAAGAACGGTTTATTCTTATGTTGGAGAGAGTCAGACCCTTGATAAGTTTAGCACGGCCCTTCAAACCACCATGGAGTTAGGAATCAAACAAGGTTTGGCTAGAGGACTAATGCTCGGAAGCATGGGAATGATATATGTCAGTTGGGCGTTTCAGGCGTGGGTTGGGTCTCTTCTCGTCACTAAACATGGCGAAAAGGGTGGAGCTATTTTCGTCGCTGGATTCAATGTGCTCATGGGAGGATTGTAAGTATAAATGAGTTTGTTGACACCTTTTTTGGATTTTTAGGCGGTCTAGATAAAACATAATAGTTTCAAGTAGTTTTTTTAATGTATTTTGGTTTTCAAAGCGTACGCTACCCTGGGAATCAAACCCTAATATAGTCTGACATGTGACAACTGATTTCAGTTGACACATGTTAGATTTCAAAACTTTATACATAGAAAGTATTATATTTTCTCTAAACCACCGAGAAATACAAAAAGCTCTCAAACTATCTTGTATAAGTGTGTTTTGATTTTATACTCATTTGCGTATAGAGCTTAGAAGGTTTTCGAATCTTGTAGGAATGTCTTGACAACACTTCCAAATCTAACCGCCATAACGGAGTCACAAGGTGCTGCAACTAGAATCAATGAAATGATCAACAGAACTCCAACTATAGATTCTGAAGATAAGAAAGGAAAGGCATTGTCGTACGTAAGAGGTGAAATCGAGTTCAAGGGTGTCTATTTTAGCTACCCATCAAGACCAGATACTACAATTCTCCAAGGATTGGATCTACGCGTACCAGCTGGTAAAACCGTTGGTCTGGTTGGAGGCAGTGGTTCAGGAAAATCAACCACTATCTCGTTGATCCTACGCTTTTATGATCCACAAGAGGGTGAAATCATCTTGGATGGATACAAGATAAAGAAACTTCATCTCAAGTGGCTAAGATCCCAAATGGGTCTGGTTAATCAAGAGCCAATTCTGTTTGCAACTTCTATTAAAGAGAATATATTGTTTGGGAAAGAAGGAGCATCGATGGATGAAGTTGTTGCAGCAGCCAAGGGTGCGAATGCTCATGACTTCATTGTTAAGTTGCCAGATGGATATGAAACGAATGTAAGTCAATATCTGCAAGGACTGTTAGTCATTGCGTTTGAAAACTCATTATATGATTATTATGACTTTGTATCAATTGGCAATGATACAATCTTGCTTATTTCTTGTCTTCACAGGTTGGTCAGTTTGGATTTCAACTATCAGGTGGGCAAAAACAGCGAATTGCAATCGCTCGCGCTCTAATAAGAGATCCCAAGATCTTGCTTCTTGATGAGGCTACGAGTGCACTTGACACACAATCTGAAAGAATTGTGCAAGAGGCCATAGATCAAGCATCGGTTGGGAGGACTACAATAATAATTGCACATCGCCTATCAACAATCAGGAAGGCGAATCTGATCTACGTGCTTCAGTCAGGGAAAGTAGTCGAATCTGGTTCACATGATGAGCTGATGCAAATGAATAATGAGTACTTCAAAATGGTGCAGCTGCAGCAATCTGCACCTGAAAGCCAAGTCATCGATAGATCTAGTAATCACACTAGTCATCACAGAACCATGGTTGCACCAAGCCCAGCAAGTGCAAGATCAAGTGCACCAGGCACTCCATCTCTGAACCCATTCAGCCCAGGGATGTTCTCCCTGAGTGCACCATATTCCGTTCAGTTTGACGCGTCTTATGAAAGTGATGATGAAGATGATTACTCAAAGCAAAGATCTTACCCAGCCCCTTCCCAATTGCGGTTACTACAAATGAATGCACCCGAATGGCGCAAAGCCTTGTATGGGTGCATAGGGGCTGTAGGTGCGGGTGCAGTCCAACCCATCAATGCGTACTGTGTAGGTGCAATGATCAATGTTTACTTCAGGCCCGACAAATCTACCATCGTTAGTCATGCAAGAATCTATTCGTTCATTTTCTTAGGAATTGGACTTTTCAACTTTGTCACTAGTGTCATCCAACACTACTATTTTGCAGTCATGGGAGAAAAGTTAACCACGAGAGTACGAGAGAAACTACTTGAAAAACTCTTGACTTTCGAGATTGGATGGTATGATCAAGATGAAAACACCAGTGCAGCTATTTGTGCTCGTTTGTCAACTGAAGCTAACATGGTTCGTTCACTTGTTGGAGACCGTTTATCTTTACTAACTCAAGCGTTTTTTGGGGCATTTTTTGCTTACACGCTAGGACTAGTGCTCTCATGGAAGCTAGCCCTGGTGTTAATGGCTGCACAACCTCTTCTCATTGGTAGTTTCTATGCTAGAAGTGTTCTAATGAAAAGTTTATCTGAAAAAGCACAAAAGGCCCAAAAGGAAGGAAGTCAATTGGCGAGTGAAGCCGTAATCAACCATCGAACCATAACCGCATTCTCGTCACAAAAACGGATAGTTGGCCTCTTTAGGGACACCTTAGAAGGTCCCCGAAAGGAAAGCATCAGACAATCCTATTACTCGGGTATTGGTCTATTTAGTTCACAGTTTCTTGCAGCAGCATCAACAGCTTTGGCATATTGGTATGGTGGTAAGTTGCTGAGTGAAGGATCGATAGCTCCACAGAGGCTTTTTCAAGCATTTCTGTTATTATTGTTCACAGCATACACCATAGCAGACGCTGGGAGCATGACTAAAGATATCTCAAGAGGAAGCAGCGCGGTTGGTTCAGTCTTCGCAATTCTTGACAAGAAAAGTGAAATCGATCCAGATACTTCATGGGGGCGTGATTCTATCAAAGGCACCATTCGGGGTCGTGTAGAGTTAAAGAATGTGTTCTTTGCATATCCGTCTAGACCAGATCAGATGGTGTTTAAAGGACTAAACCTTAAAATAAGACAAGGTACTTCAATGGCGCTTGTTGGCCCGAGTGGATCAGGTAAGTCTACCATCATAGCGCTGATCGAGAGGTTCTATGATCCTTTAAAAGGTGCTGTTTTTATCGATGAACGAGATATCAAAGACTATAACTTACGAGCTTTAAGGTCGCATATCGCCTTAGTGAGTCAAGAACCAACCCTTTTTGCTGGTACGATTCATGAGAACATTGCCTATGGGAAGCCAGATGCTAAGGTATCTGAGATCAGGAAGGCTGCAATGAGTGCCAATGCTCATGAGTTCATAAGGTACTAAACTTCTTAATACTTAATTTCAGTATGGGTGTCAATCGTGTCATGTTGGTGGGTTGACGGGTTGCATTTGTGGGTTGAATTGTTTAACCATATTCAATTACCATATTTTTATGTGTGTCAAAACTATTAGCTCTAACCCAAACACTTGAATAAATTGAGCATAACACTAATAGGGGGCCAATCGACACTAGCATGACATCAAAATAAGATTTAGGTTGTCGTGTCTAACGTGTCATATTTTGTTGAACTGTTTAGCCTATTTAATTTGACAGATCGTGTTCGGTTGAATTATTAAATCTATTTAACTAAATAAGACGACCCACCAGTCTGTTTAACAATTTAACTTAATTACAACTCGTTTAACTGATAAACAATTTGGCCCATTTACAACCCGTCAAACTGTTAAACAAGTAGACCATCAACCCATTTTGCATTAACTAACCATCTAATACAACTTTTGACAGTGGAATGAAAGATGGTTATGAGACATACTGTGGAGAAAGGGGTGTGCAGCTATCAGGTGGTCAAAAACAAAGAATAGCATTGGCTCGCGCAATGCTCAAGAACCCGAGTATTCTACTGTTGGATGAGGCAACCAGTGCTCTTGACACAGTTTCAGAGAGTCTGGTTCAAGAAGCGTTGGAGAAGATGATGAACGGGAGGACATGTATTGTGGTGGCTCACCGCCTTTCCACCATACAAAAGTCTGATTCCATCGCAGTGATTCAAGACGGTAAGGTGGCGGAGCAAGGGTCACATTCTGATCTACTCTCGGTTCATGGGGGAGCATACTGGAACCTTACGAAAATGCAAGGTGCTAATTCACCTTACCGGTGATTCAACATAGTGGTCAAGTGATTTGGTCATGGCACCATGGTTTTGTAAATCAAAGTAGTATGGATTGTATTTGAGATGTATCTTTTATATTTTTTAATGAAAAACTTTTGACAACAGAAATAATACATTTTACAGGTAACAATGATTGTGATTAGCAGCATATTCATGGCTGTTGTGAGGGTTATTATTATATTTTGTAAACTTTATACCATTTCATTGAATCAAGGGAGTATAACAGTATTAAAGACAGAACATAGAGAAAAAAAATTTATTTATAAAAGTATAACTCATCATCTTCCTCATTCATTATACACGTTAATAGTTTATATACATCGTCTAGAAATATAATCAATTATAACTGTACACAAATACATAATAGAACATTAGTCATTACAATCAAATTGTTTCCAACCACCTCCTTCTGATCATATTTCAAAACCACATTCATGAAGATGGCTTCTCCATCTTCACCTGCAAAACCCACACAAGTAAGCCAAATTTCATCGAAAATCTCACAAGAATTAATAAAGCGGACTCATTTACTGAATGTAAAGACGTTTTGACGCGTCACCTAACCCACCCGACCCAACCCGCCTACTTTGGGACCTCTAAAAATCAAGAATGAAGAAAATATACTTTAGAAAAATGCACCTTTTTCAGATACTTTTTATGAAGTTTCATGGCCCCCGAGCAAGATTTTCTGGCATCCAGGTTACCTGAAGTGTCATTCAATATCTGCAAAAGAAATTACGATTTAAAAAACCAATCTGGATCATGAAAATGTTTCAAGAATACTTGTTGTCTATACATCTTAAAGAAAGATTGACCTTGACACATCATCGAGTCCCTTGGCTTCTGTGAGCAATTTTACGCTTTTCTCCTTGAGCACACTCGCGACAAGAAACACAGAAATGGGGAGAGGTTCTTCGTTTTTGGCTCCACTTCTCAAGTATTCTCTTTCAAATTTTCCGCATTGGCGTGATGATTTTGGTTTTCCTTTGGCATCTTCAGGTCTATCAGAATCAGATTCCTCGTACAAAGTGTATAGATCTGGATCATACTCCAAAGCCCACATCATCTGTTTAAAATTCATTAATAAACAGCGATTTTGACCAACTTATATGTAAATGGTCGATTAGGTTAGTTTTATCTTCAATGGGAAAAGCTACAATATTTAACAATAAAGGTAATAGGCCAAATGGTTCACCATGTCAAACGGGTTGAAAGGAATCTGCAACGTATTCAAATGTCTGAAACATTGTAAATATTTTTGTTGAGAAAAGCTTTGATTATTCTCATACTAATGTTGTTTTGTAATAATGTTTAAGACATGAATTGTTTATTAACTATAAAAAAGAAGAAGATGAAGAAAAAGCAAGTGGGATGGCCCAACCCGACCCACACCGTTTGTTCATACTAAATATCCATGTTTTGACCACTGAACGGTTACCCAACCAGCCTGACCCGCCACATCATCGTACAACCTAAAGTGAGAATTCAGATAGACAATGAACTAAGGTTACTAATAGTACCTCCCATAAGTACAATGAATCACCAAAAGAAACTTCTCGTTTAAATAACACCATAAGCATCCTGAATGCAATAGATAATCGCCACCACCTATGTAGTCTGTGTTCAAGAAACCATATAATTCATTTAGCATGCATCATTGGAATAAAAAAGAAACGCATACATGGTTAGTAACTGGAAAATACCCAAATGCTTATGAAGTTTGGGGTCAACAACTTGAATAACATTTGCTAAATTGCAAAGCTGTGACTCCACCCCTACGGAACTGCCTATGCATTTGAAATTCCCTCGCTTCAATCCATAAAGAAATCACATTTAACTACTTGAAAACCAATGAAAGTTTATAGCTTTAGCAAAATATATGCAGCAAGATTTTGTATAGTACCAATCTGCGCATTAGACGTTCAAAGCACCAAAATGCATCTGCTTCATCTTCAAGAAGCATAATCATGGAGAACAAAGATCGCTCATCCCTATTGTCATAATAATACATCTAAAATTCAAAATCATAATCAAATAAGAATCTTAAACCTTCTGATTAAATTAAGATCCACCTTGACCATAGCCGACCTCTTTATCAAACCAAGCATATACAGAAAGAACATCCCAAAGTTTAGCCAAATTCTCCTGCTTCTCATAAAATACTAGTGTTCTGTCAGTGCGAACCACATCAAGACCTAGCATAAATATAACCCATATATAAATGTTACATGGTAATGACAAATTGCATTGTTTAAAAGAAGTATGAGTTGAAATTATAATATTAACCTATTTGATGGAGGTTAAGTTTCCATTGGATTATTTTCTTGTCTTCCTCCTTCGGACAAGACATAGCTGCATTTGAGCCAACTGCATATGTATGCCACTTACTACATTAGTAAGCATTAAACAGCTATTAAATCTACAAAACAAACAAAAAAGAACATTACCAGTCGCTTGAGTTGTTGGTGTCATAAGCATTTCAGGTTTTGCTTCTAGAAGGACAATAGGATCTTGGGTTGGAGAACCGTCTTCTGTGATGACCGGAGCAGTGATTAACTTGCCACTTCCAACAAGAGGGAACATATATGTGCATAGTTCTTTTAGTCGTATATACTCTTCTCTAAAATCATAGAGAAAATATCAGTTCTCTTTGATTCGGCAGGGAGAACAACCTTGAACTCTAGGCTATCTTAGTATGACTAGAGGTGACAAGATGTGTGAGACAGACGAGTTGTTACCGGGTTGGGTAACAGGTTCGGTTTAAAATAGGAATGTCAAGTTGGGTTGACCCACAAACACTTTTATATCCATGTTTTCTAGATAAGTATGCTTACAAAAATAATATTATTACAATAATAATAATCTAAGAGTTTAATAAAACAAATTATGAGGTTGCATGCATTAAAAAATAAAAGTTAAGCAACTTTGAACCATTTTGACCCGCTTGATCCATTTGTCCCCTTTCCTGATTGAATAAACTTTAGATCTGATACATTAGACCTGTGTGAGATTTAGAAAAATAATCCAATTCACCTTTTCAAAAGTAAATGGGTCGAAATTGCTACCTCTAAGTGACAAATTAAAAAGAACACAAAAGAATTAAAAATTATGAAATATATATACTACCTTCGAGTTAGTCGTATCTCTTTTCTCTCCTCATATGTGCTTTTTGGATCAAAACAACCAAGTAGAAATTCCCATACCTCTCCTCTAATTGTTGGATGTATCCCCTGATTTATCAATAATATTCATCAGGGAAAAATGAAGTACATTTAAATGTCATATGCACTATAATAAAAGAACAACATAAACAAATTTTCAAAATTGGCATTTAGGGTGAAAATATAGAACATACCCCACGATAAATTCGACCAAGGGTCTGCCCTATATCAAGATAACCTTCAGGACTGAATGCAGACCGCCACTTCCTTACACTAAGGGTCTTGCCAGACTGCATAAACATATCAAGAACTGTATAAAACTTCATAAAACCATACGAGTGAGCTTTAAAAACTAATATACTAACTTTCATCGGGCTTTCTTATAAATTAATTCTAATCACTCAAGTTCCACAAACTTTAACATATATAATTCTAATTTTTGAACAATTTACTACTAATCTGATTTGTTTATACTGTCTATCTCATATAAAAAGTCCTCCAATCGTCAAACGAAACCATTATTTTTTTTAGCTGCATCCTCATTTGCTAGAATCATGCATCTTTTTCCCTCTCAAGAACTACAATACAATATGATCATACAAATTGAATACATCTAGATTAAAAGAGGTCACATTCCACATGGTGATCTAAATTCGTAATCTTTCCAACAAGATAATCATTCTTAAAGGTCATTTATGCTACAAACATCAAAAATCCATCAAAAATGGCAAAAACAAACCCAAAAGCTCAAAACTGTCATCAAAATAGAGGGATTATTACCTTGATCTTAAACTTGGTTTTAGGCACATCAGTGCATTCAGCTCGAACCTCATAGAATGAATCGGTTGGAACCCCAGGATCTTTCCACAAAAGATTCATCCTTTCTCGCTACCCTCTTCTTCAATCTTCAAATCAAACACATTGATTCAAGAAACAACATCAATTGCACAGCCCCAACCCTAAATCACCTCAAGAAACAAAACCCAAATCAAATCTTTTCAAAATTGCGTTCTTTATTGCAATTCTTCCGTTTATTGCTCTGAACAGAGATGGGTTATGGGCGGAGGAGCTGTAGACGGTGGTGGGTGGTAAAAGCAGCGGTGCTACCGCATTTTTCGATGGGCTGAAGTTTCTTTGAAGAACAATAATAATATTAATTTGTTTGTTCGGAAGATTGTGAGATGTTGTTTTGTTGGAGCGTGAAAGACGTGAGAATGTGAGGTCTTGTGGGCGTGTTTCGCGGGGACGATGACTGGATGGTTTATTGTATTAAAGCTGTGAAATTTTGATGGAGGAGACATTGACATTTGACCGTTGACTTATTGAGGTCAGCATCCAACTATACTACCAGAGCACAAAGATACAAAGGCCTGCTTTATATCAGTTTAATATTACTTTTGGGATTACATTAAGTTTATTTTATTTTATTTTATTTTATTTTATTTTATTTTATTTTATTTATTTATTTAGGCAATAAAATTAGGTTTCTGCGTGCATTTCTACAAGAATCACATTAGAGTTCATATCTTTCATTATTTATTATTTATAAAATACAAAAATAATAACTCCATCTCATTATTTATATTTTTCTTACATATAAGTTATAAGTATTATATAATGGATTGAATAATGATTATTTTATATTTACCAACTCATTATTTTTTTTATAATATAGTTATAAGTGAAAACAAGAGAAAAAAATCAAATTGATTTATAGAATATTATTAATCGAACAATATTAAATATAATGGGATGTAAGGGGTTTTTTAAGAGATCAACAAAATCTAAAGATAAAAGTGTTCTTTAGTTATATTATAAAGATAAAAGTATGAACATTATGAGTCATACAAGCTCGAAGTAAAGATTTATACATCTCTAGTTTGGAAATCATGTGGCTTATAAATACAAACATGATCTTTGTAAAACGATATTGTGAATTAAAGTACGATTCAGTTTTGAAGTTGGTTTGATTTACAAAACAATATTATGATATTGTTTACAAATGAAATTTCGCTACAAATAAACCACTAAAAATGGTTTTCAGAATAGCATAATTAGTCGATCTCGACTGGTTACGCGGCCCGGAGTGACCCAAACCCAGGGTGTGACAAAATGTGACATGAGAAGAAATTGTAACCCATTGCGTAAGAAAGGTCAAGCCCTTGTAACCACAATGGAAACGAATAAGTGTGTCCGATTAAAATAACACATATCATCCGAAGCAAAGTCGTACATTATCATTAAAAAAATAATTGTAAAACGACATAAATAATATTTTAACCATCTTATCAAAGACAAGAATATTATTTAATGTCAACTTGTGGTGTGAAATCCAATCCAAACCGTCGGTTTGTATACAGGTTCGGTAGCCCCACACCTAAAATCGGTTTTAAAACGGGTTCAAATTTAAAAAAAAATGATTAAACTGGTAGAAAAACGGTTTATTTAAAAAAACCGGTTTCAAACCGCTTAAAATCGGTTTGACAGGTCGAGTATTCAATAAGTCAAACCGGTTTGTAACCCGAATCGATTTGAAAAAACCGGTTTGAGCCCATGACAAAAAAACCAGTTTGGTTTAAAACCCAAATTGATTTGGAAACTAAAACCGGTTTGTATACCTCTATTATCAACCATGATGGCTTTAGATCGATGTATTGCAAGTAGAAAGGAAATGCAAAGTTACATACGTATGTGAAGTTACATACGTATGTTGTCCCTTAGTCAATGTAGTAGTTATTATCTTGAGCACTCGGCTAAATAAACATGAACTAAAAATCGAAACTAAGTTAGTGACCTATGGTCGGGTACCATCATAAGGTTGTTGCGGTCCAGAACCATAAGGAGTCAGACTGTAACGCTCTGAAAGTTTAAAAAAGTTTAAAAAGCTTACGGTGCATTTTTATAAATTGCCTTCTTTTATATGGATGCATTGATGTTGCGTTTAGATTATTTATTTGGTATTTGGCGCTAAGGCCTTGGTTAAGTGGTAGAGGTGATGTGGTTGTTCAGTGTAGAGTTACGTACAATCCCCATCAAAGATAAGCATGGTGTACTTAAGGGCATTTATAATGTGTTAGTGAGTGTGAACAAAAAGTGTTGATATGTAGGTGCCAACTAAACAATCCTTAAGGTTATACTCAAACTCACTAAAGGATGTAATAGTTTGGTATGACTAGTAAACTATAATTACCTTATGATAAACATTAATTAATTATAATTTAATATATTTAGAAACTATTATTCTATGTATTTAAATGGAAAGAAACATTAAAAGTAGGTTTAATGGATTTAAATACTCTCAACTATTGGGAATTGGCCGCTGCCATCCCCCAAGTATTATTTTGACGAATATAACTCCCAAGTAAACACTTCGGTATCTGTATCACCCGTCGTTTGTTAGAACCCTAACGACATTAACTATCTAATGATATGGCACGCATACGTGTACATACCTCGCTTGTGTGGCAGTTGACGTGATTAATTAAAACTTCAGAATAGTGCGGGTTCTAACAAACGATGAGTGATACAGACACCGAAGTGTTTACTTGGGAGTTATATCGCCAAAATGATACTTCGGGGTGGTAGCGATCAATTCTTAATAGTTAGAAGTATTTAAATCCGTTAAGCCTTAAAAGTAATACCATGACTTGCATAGTACAAAAAGTTTATTAATATATCGATCACTACAAAGTTGTACACAAAGCTTCAACCGGAACGGTGTTGATAAACATGGTCAACGCAATCTGCTTTGAGGGTATCGTGTCTCATACCAACTAAGATGAACAATAGGTGGGTCATCAGTTTATAATGTTGGCATATTCTTAGCCTTCATCTTTTATGTTCATGTTTTGTGAAATAATAAAAGCATACATTGCGTTTCAAAATACAGTGCTTCAAGTAACTGTAGGAGATTACAAGAATTGTAGCACAGCTTCACCCATGTGAAATACAATGATGGTCACACTTTGATCATGTTAAACCAATCTGGACCGCATTTTTTCATCAGTGGGGTTGCAGACCACTGCAAAAACATGAGAAGGCGGTGATTGTTGTATTGGCAGACAGAAGCAACCACATTTCAGATTCTCCATCTTCATCACCACATGCAACGCCACTGGCTCTACCACCGGCTCCCACCACTGAACAGTTTGCCTCACCTCCACTGAGCCCAGGTGCAGCAGAACCCGACGTCAATCCAGCTCCAGCTCCTGCTCATTCAGAAGAAAACCTTCCACCAGCTCCTACTCCAAATGGTGCATCTTCAATGGTCGTGGATCGTAATTTCTTTTGCTTTTTTGGAGCCTTTGTTGGTTTCTCTTCTTACCGGTTTTCGAGTTTTTGTGTTCATCATCCAAACTTTATTTAAATAAGTTCGCTGCAATTGTATTATTTCGAGTATATATATATATAGTTATATACATGTGCACAATGTTTGCAAGTGAGCAATTCAACAAAAATGAACAAGTATATTTACAGCCCAAGAAAGAGCAATGCGCGAAAACAAAGATCAACGATCGCATGGATACATTGAACATACAAAACGGATAAACGAAATAAACTGTCTTTAATTTTAACCAGTCAATGTAACCATTTTCTTGCATAATCTAGGTCAAGGCTAATGGCTAACTACTAAAGCCCTTGTACCTGATGATGAATTTCTATGTTAAAAATGTTAGAAAGTTGAGAGTTTTAATCAACCAACTCGTATATACCAGGAATTGAGCTAAAAGTTTTTCCCCAGATCCACTTTTCTTGCGAGTTTATACGTGTTGTAAAGAATCGAATCCAATATTCCAGCAACCTGAAAGCGGTAGACAATGAAAAGAAGCCAAAAGAACATTTTAGCAACATCCCATTTACAACAGTTCCATGCATGTCAGAATGTTTTTAAGAAAGACATATACCGTGAATACGCCACCAATAATGGCACAAAGGTTGGTGATGAAATGAGAAAATGGCTTTGCGTTTTCAGTTATCAAAACCTGATGACAATATAAAGATGGGAATTAGAAACTAACTGCAACTCTCGTGAGAAGAAAGGTACAATGGGCTTTGAATTTTAAACCTGCATTGGTGAAAACTCAAGATGGAACTTTGCAGCAGGAATGGAATGCGAATGTATCAAACTAGTGTGTGCTGTATACTCATAGTTTTCAATCAACTGTTGAGATAACCCTGACACTTCAGTCTTCACTACTTGAAGATAATGCTCTATCTGCAATTTATATTCATGAATATTTTTACGCATAAAATTATGCCAAAAAAATATTTGTATAGAGATGTAATCAGTATTCAAGAGCTTACTGTAACATTTGCACGATCTTCTGGACTTGTCATGTATGCTTGGCCGTTCAACCTGCTGTGGCCTGCGCCAATATAAGGTCCTAATCGTTTCATATCATTCATCATCATTGGAGTTATCGTTGAACCAAAAGATAAAGTGGAAATCACATGTGACACATTCATTTGTGAAGCATCAAATGAGTGTGATCCTGAAGAAGCTGAAATGATCAGATTTCCTGGAACCTGTGTTGTATGTGACAAGATTAAGTTCTTATTAAGTTACAATTGTCCTTAATTCCATGCAGGGCGGACCCAAGATTTTGGAATAACAATACTCTTTTTTCCTTTTAATCCTTTTTCCATGTGGGTCCGCCCATGTGTTTTAGGTTCATGCTAGAGTTACCTTCTTGACCCATACAAATCCTTCAATCCTACAACCTTCTTGAGGTGGTGCGGGTCTAACTCTTGTAAGATCTGCAGTCCTGCTAAAATGCTTTACAGAATCCGCTCCAATAGATGATACCAAATTATCCAATTTCTGACAAAAATTACAGATTTTAAGTATCAGATAGATTGCATGTTTCCTTCAACATAATTCGAGAGAAATGTTATTTCTCTTACCATAACCAAGGTGTCTGTATCTCTATCTCCATAATATGATTCATGAACGTTTATACCAAGGTTATCCCTGATTCAACAAATACTTAGCCATTTTAGCAACATAAAACAATTCAATGGAAAAAAAAACTCGAACTGAAACACTCATGATTTGACTAGCTAGTAGCAACAAGATGAAATGAACAATGTTTTCTAAACATTGATCCATGATGAATGAATAACAAACCAGTTGGCATGTGTGGTAGAAAGATAACTTACTGAACACTGTTTCTCTGACGATAGATACGAATTGATGGATAACCTTGTATATGATGCCTGAAACCAGTAGAAAATCATGAAAGTTAGAAGATGAACCGAAATGAAGTATAAACCAGTCAAAATGAAAATTAGATAATCACTTTTGACACAAATCAGGTTCTTGAGTGCAGTCAATACTTCCAACAATAATGCGACCATCATGCTCCGGATTATATCTGGTAACAACTGCAAGTAATTAGCTAATAAAGACAGATACCCTTCATGCATGTCATTGAGGTTTGTTTTATATAAGCATAGGCAGAAGGGGAAAGTAAACCTTTGCTTAATAACTTTGGCCGCTTTCTCCCATGAGGGTCTCTGAGATACAAAAATAAGTAGAAAATAAACAAGTGTTAGACAAGTCCATACAGTTGATTTTATAAGCAACAACTGCTGGAATTTATTTTTCCAAGTACAAAAATACTTTGACAGGCATGAGATGAGATGTAAACTGAGACATCCAACCTCTCATACAAATTAATGTTGTCCACTTTGCAACAATTGACAAATTTGTTTTTTTGTTGCCAGGTTGGGGAATTCCTAGGAGGTCACCCATCAATTGATCACCCCCACCTGGGCACGCTTAACTATAGAGTTATCCTCTCATCCCTAGTCAACGCGACAAGAACA
The DNA here is from genome assembly GCA_025506515.1 of Flaveria trinervia. Classification (NCBI taxonomy): domain Eukaryota; kingdom Viridiplantae; phylum Streptophyta; class Magnoliopsida; order Asterales; family Asteraceae; genus Flaveria; species Flaveria trinervia. Next base: position 10,711,079 of record CM046454.1, on the reverse strand, counting down.
ACGTTGTTGGTATTTGAGACGGGACATTTCTTATGGCTCATATCTCTTGTGTAGACATAACAGAACAATGTGAGATTAGCCTAAGGTGTCACAAACACCACCTTGGAACTCATGTTAGGTATGCCCACCATCATAAAGAAAACAGAAGATGAGTGGCTTTGATACTATCTGTAACATCTGATCTCTCATACCAACCAATATTATCCCTTTGCCCACAAAGAGCTTATGGGTTTGTTTGATTGCACGGGTGGAGACTTCGATGGTGTTTGATTTTTACTAAAACCTCTTCCCCACCTCTTCATCTGCGCGCACGCAGACGCGGGAAGAGGTTTTGAGTGCGCAGAGTGTTTGTTTTTTGGAAGACATTTCATTAAAAAGCGTCTGCAGGAGGTCTGCATGGAGAAGATGTGGTGTTACCACTTCTCAGGTCTTCTCAACCTCTTCTCCTCTTTATCCCCAACCCTTTCAGACTTATCTTCTCATTTGTGTTCAACCCTTCAACCACCACTCCTCTCCTCTCATCACCTCACTACAACCCATCTTCGGCCGCCGCTGCCCACTCCGCCACAAAACCTCCGCCGCCATCAGCCACCTCCGCGCCATTCCTGGATCTTCGCCTGGACCCAGACTCGCTTCGTCCTCCCGGCGTCGCGCGTACAACCGCGTATAGCGAATGGCCCTTCTTCCAAACGACTCCTGGTGGGTTATGTCGAAGATGTGACCGCCGTCGTCGACTTCTTTGCGAATTGGGGTGAGATTGATGCAATCGTCGTTGGGTAGTGTTGTTGTGGGGATGAACGGAGATGGGTAGGCGTCGCCGGCGACGGCGGCGGTGGCGGTGGTGGAGACGATGTGTGTGATGAGTATTGTGAGAAGTATGGTGGCTGCAGTAGTTGATTTAGCCATTGATGTAAAATACGTATCTAGTGTTGTATATGTATATATTTTGAGAAATCATTAATCTATATTTATATTACTAGTGGGTGAAACTCGCGCGGTGCGGTGGGGTATAGATATTTTTCACACTTTAATTACAGTATATTTTAGCGTTCTGCAGATGTTAAAAAACAAACAATCTTCTTCTTGCAGACTGCAGACATTTGATCCACCTCTTCTGCTGCAGATGTCTGCAGATGTGGTCCGCAGACTGCAGACATTTTCCTGCAGAAAAAACAAATAGCACCTTCCTAGGAGTTCACCCATCCTTGGATTACACCCACATAAACACGCCTAATTGTGGAGTTCTCATCTAATCCACATCAATGTGCCTAAAACACATTGATGGTATTTGAGGCAGGATTTTCTTATGACCTAGTATCTCATACAACACATGTGGGATTTGCCTAAGGTGCCACATGAATGCATGTGTAAATCACACATGAGAAACTTAAAAACATTTAACAAATATGAAAACAAAACCATTTTAAATGTGAGCCCAGTGAACAATACCAAAAGATCTTTGTTATTAAGCAAGTACAGAATTCAATGTCGAATTGCATCAGGAAAAACAATCTTGCCAATAATGACTAGCAAGAAAGACATAAGAAAAAGAAGCATTTTGCATGTCCGGATCAAATGACAATCTTCTGGAAGTTTAATAGTCAAGAGGAGGAATAAACGTACCAAAAGCCTACTCCAGTGACACCACGGAGCAAAAAAATTTACAACCACAATTGGATGCCTGCAATTAACCAAAACATAAAGAGCTAAACGTCAAATGATCATTCAGTTAAGGGTTCTATCATGAGTGAGATTTGTTGAGTTTGAGAGTTATTACTTCACTTACTCACGAGTCATTTTATCAAAATTATGTGAATTTAGTGCGACAGATCCTTCACCATATGTCTCATCAACCTTCTCATCATGCTTAAGCGCATATGTAGGTGGCTCAGCAACAAACTCGTGGCCATTAGATTGCAAATGCCGATTGATTGGATACTTGCGAATGGTTTTTGTTATGTTTAGCCTGTTCTGCATATATAAGGAAAAACAATTTCAGGCCTTACGTCAAAGATCAAAAGAACATGACTAAAACCACATTTAAGTATCATTTAATGTAATGCTTTACTAAAATGGTCTCAATATACAAAATGACATGTAGCTAAAAAAATAGCAGTCAAGAAACTAAATTAAGATGATTTGAACTCACTGTTCCTAAGACATCGCTCACATCCACAGATGCAAACTCACATGATAAAAATGGGAAACTGCATAAAAATTTCAACAGATTTAGCAACACAACTAAAACAAGTGATGTTGGTTCTAATGATAGTAATCATGGTTATTATCTTATATTCTTATGTACTTCTAATTGGTGAAGATTTTCATAAATGTCATTAAGCATATACCTGATGTTAAAGTCTATCCGTACGGTGTCCTCAATAGAACTTTTGTCAATTATGATAGCGGTTGAAGTACTAATAGTCAGATAACTATGTAGCTCCTGCAATATAAAGTTTCACAATTGCATGACAAACAGACAAACCTTAAGAGCAGAAAGAAAAATGCGTAAATCTTCCATTATCATGTTAATGCATGCTTCAATAAGAAACTATAATGAACAAAAGGGGGAAGCTTCTTACCATTCCAAACAAAAAGATAATGAAAATAGCTGCTACAATCGAAATTCCAGCACCTGATAGTGATGCCTCTGTTAAATCTCTTGGAGTTTTCCTGCATAAAAAATTTAGGCAAAAAATCTTTAAAAAACATACATAAATGTGTATGATTTCATCAGTATCCCTTTTTCAAATGGTGCACATTCATTGAGAACATTCATCAAACACTTAGCATGCAACAAAACAAACCCCTCATAACCATGATCCACAAAAGGGATATCATTGAATCCACGATCAAATTCATCTTCCAAACTGAAACTTATCTTTAATTATGAATATAAACAACCACCCACCTGAAAAAATCTATAGATTTTATCTTCGCTACAGAAACCATGATTGCAAGATTAATCTGGGAAGTAAACCTACAAGATTGAATCAAGATATGATAGACGAATTGAATAAATCTGGGCTTCAATTCGATCTTGTTTTGTTGAGAAAAATCCTACTGCCATCCGGATTTCAATGCATTTCAGTGAATCTAATAAATTGCGCCTGAAATTCAGGGGTGTTCATTGAATAAATTCGAGCCCTAATTGAGGCCGATATAGAGTTTTGTTTTCGTATATACATGGGTGTATTTCATCCGAGGTTTATGGAATGTTATTGCATCAGTTTAATTGTATAAATTTACGAACTTTATTTGAGTTGTGCTGTGAGATTACTCCATCTGTTCATCTTTCTCCTCATATCCATTTACACGTGCATATCAAGATTGTTTCTATTGAACATGAACAACTTAAGGGATGATTCATGATTGCCTGAATGATTCGTTCTTGGATTGCAATCACTAACTACTTTTTAACGGCTCCTAGACTAATAAAAAGCCACACCCGTTTTAGCTTTCAAGTCGGATCGATTTGTGATCTGATATACGCAGTTTTACCCTACACTTTGTATAAAAAGTTATTTCTCACGATTTGAAAGCATAACCTTAAAGTCATAAAACATTAACCGTACCAGTTATTTTAAGGCCCATCATCTATCGAACAATTGTAGGAATTTAACTCTTATCCTTTAAGATAAAAGTGGTACCGATATCGCTAGGCTAAAGCCCTTTAGTTGCAATTGCCGTTTACTAGGTCAGTGTATTTATAGTTTGTTTATTTTGAGGATGACTTGATACAACTTTGCGCTCTGCTATTTACACACCTTTTAAGTTTCTAGTTAACGCCCATTGATTTTATTGAATTTTGAAGTAGAGATTGAGATTTAATCGGCCATATAGGAGTCATCATGGGTTAAACGATGTGTGAAACGATTGATATGATAAAGAAAGAGTGTTCTTGCAGTGACCTTTTTTAAAGATGTACGAATCACGCTATCCCCTTGCTTTATCCGTTCATGCAATTTATTATAGGTTTTGTAAGAGTGTGTTACCGATGAGTCGCACATGACAACAAATCCATGTTGAGCATACAATTGGGTTATAATTGTATATCAACTTGCACTTTTAATCTCACGTTCTAATGAAGATTAATGAACCATTATGAACCATTATCGACCCATAACCCATGTCAGTCAACTGACTCAACTTCTATTTTTCCTCCGCTGCCATGGCAGCAGCCACAATTCCCGCCTCAACCACCACCACCATTGCTCTCACTGCCGCCCCCACCATTAAGGGGTGGTATATGAGGCTAAGAAAAACAAAAGACAAATTGATTAACTTGAGTTGATCCAGCTACTAAGATTAGTTGGATCATATGGTCATCTAGTGTTAATGTTTTCAGAACCGGATCGAACATCGAACCGGACGCCTTACTGGTTTGGTGGTCGGACGGACCGGACTTAAGAACCGGATGACATCATAATTATATATATTGTATATTATATATATAGTTATATATAATTAAATATAAATAATTTATATATGTATTTTATAGTTATATATAAAACTTAACTATATTTTAATATCCAACACTAATCAACACTAAGTTTTTACCCATTAAAATCCAAAAAAAAATCCGGTTTGAACCGGTCCGACCACCGACTCGGGACGAACAGGCCCAAAACGTCTCGATGCGAATTGGACCGGCCACCTAGCCGATTCCCGGTTGGATCGGCCGGTCCGATCCGGTCCCAACACAATGCCTAGTTTAGTTATAAAAATGAAAGGGTGGTCAACTTCAAAATACTAAAATAAGAGACAAAATAATGCCATATTAGACCGAAATGGTACAATTACATTGTCAGATAGCTAAAAAAGGTGCACAAAACAATGCCAAACAATCAAAGAATATGGTGCAAAAACCCATGAAAATGAAATGAGAAAAAAAAACCAGATCAAATCTCTCCACAAGCAATAAAAAGGCATGGACAAGACTATACACTTCTCTGATTCTTTATTCTTATACATCAAAGAGAAACCGTTAGATTGTGGTATGATATAAAACCTGAAAGCAGTTCTAAGGTGCCTTGATTGCAGGAAGGATGTCCATCAAAGAGAAATCGTGATGAGGAGGACCTGCAATAGTCCAAGATATCAAAAAAAAAACAGAATTTATCAATAAAGCAAGAACCAACTCTTATGATTGCTCAAAAACCAGAACATGCATGTCGGTTTTGAATTAAAAAACATGTACTACTTTTAAAACTGAGGAAGCCTAATTACCTTCTTGTCCACCCAGAATGTAAAATGGGATGTTGGCGATTATTTTTGTTTTACCCTCACTCCAATTGATGGTCCCTGGCTTCTGTATGGACCCACTTGACGGTCCTGAGGGACCCAGTACTGACAAACAAATTGCAGGTTCGTTCATTAATCCCAAATAATCACGAGCTCGCTTCCAAACTCTTGCATCAGAAATTCGTGAATGAGCCACCTATAATCCGCAATCAACGAAACTTACGTTAAGTTTGTTTTTTTCAGACCACACAGGCTGTCTGAAAAGCAAAACTGACCTTGCCCAGTGACACGCGTGCCCGGGGTAGTAGTTCACGATGGTGTGTTGCAATTTTTGCAATTGCTGTCACAACAAAACAGAGTAGCCTAGACTGTGATGACCTTCTAACAGTTGTGCTACTGGAGCCAAGAACAGAATCTCCTATGCCTAGACGGCTTCTCAATAAAAGGAATATACTTAAAACATAATAGAACAAATATTGAAGTTTGGACATTTATATTTTCACATAAATGTAGATTTTTGTAGCATACCTTGTGGAAAGATTCTCATATAGAAGAAGTTCTAAACTCTCAAAAAGTTCACGAGCTGCGTCTTTGTGAGATGCACCGCCCCCTCCATGCTCCCCAATGGCCCAACATAATTGTAATGCCAACTCGGTCTGATGTTTAATAATGGGAGGCAAAAGTCAATACTCTACATGGCGAAATATTATTCAACATGGTGACAATCCACTACTTAATGTTGAAACAAAAATAACAGGAATACTCGACATGTGATGTTAAAACACTAACCTTTTCTGGACTGTCATAAGCTTCTCCAAGTCTGTCTACTATGGGCTTCTGCATAAGTAGCAATGGTTGACAACTTGACATCCTCATTAACAGCAATGGCAAGGTGCATTCGATGCATAATTATATTTATAAATACTAAACATATTATTTAGACAGAAGAAGCTATGTTTTGTTACCTAATATCTACTTCCCTTCACAAGGATTCCAAAATTATGATAGAAAATTAAGGATAATCCTTAGAAAAAATACCTTCAGAATTGCAACAAACTCTGGGGATTGATGAAATGCAGCCAGCATGAAATTTAGAAGCCTTTTTCGTATCTATATCAATCAAATAAAAAAGAAATAAGTATTATTGAGCAAATATTATCTATAAGAAAAGTCGACTCAGATAGCAGTTAGAAAAACATGGAGGAAACCAAGAATCAAAGCAAATGATAGGTTCATGGTGATAATTATAAGACAATACTTTACAAGCAGGCCATTTAGATATCCATTTGAGTGAACTTACTTCATAGGAAAAAACTTTGTCAGGAAATAGCTTCGAATTTCTGTCAAGAAGCATGGGGATTAAGGCGCATTTCAAAGCTGCAAGGAAACAAGTATATCAGACGTTCTAGAAATAATGATCTATTGCGTTAAGTTTAATATCAAAGTATAGATCGCATACACTGATTGACATCATGTAATGCTATTGTAAAATACACATCAAGAAGCCGAGGTGCCATTTTGAGTGCTTGTTTTAGTCTGTCAGATGGAGCAGATAATGCTGCCTGCAATGCTGCTTCCATTCCGGGAGAAGTCCAATGGCGTTGCTGCAATATCAATTGTATGAGCAAATCGCGTTTGGAAAGTTCCCCAAAAGGAGAAAATGCTACCTTTTTTTGCACTGAATTTGAATTTTTTTAGTCATGTGTCTTTATATATGATAAATTCTTTTAGGTGGTATTCCTTGGGAAACACAAGGCTACAGAATACAGTAAATTAAATTATTTAGGTACCTACAACTTTTACTTCTATATGACACCATCATCAACCAGTACATTGAGTAGAGGTGGCAAACTGGTTTGGGTTGTTGGGTAACTGGCGTAAGTAGTCATATTATGCAATTTTAACACAGGTCAAAAGAGGTTGGGTCGGATATGACTGAACCGTGAACATATCCCTTTTTTTGAAACTTTACAAATAATTAATTGTAATAAAATTTATAACAAAATATATTATTAAAATAATATATTATTAGAATAAGTATATTAAAAACATTCAAATAACTCCTTGGTTGACTTCCCCGCATGACCTTTTGATGTTTTATTTAGACAAGTTTTTTTTCAAATTATCCTGTTGGACAAATAAATAAAAAAGAAAGCTGACCCATGTCACATAGATAGGTTAAAATGGACACCCCTGAAGTTCATGACTTTTATGCTTAAAAGTTAGCAAGAGATGACCATACCGCAAGGCCATCATTTTCATCTTTAAGGAGTTCAAGAAATAGCGGGTCTGAAGTGATTGAATTGTCGTCCTCAGATTCAGAATCTGCACCTCCATCCCCTATGGTGGAACCAGTATATGCTTCATCCATAAGGGCCAACAGCATCTATATCAAGATAGAATGAAGGATCATCATAGATGATATACAAAGGTGCACACACAATTATATACACAAAAATTCCAAACAAGAGTACCTCTGGAGCTGCACTCTTCTGGATTGTAGCTATGCTGCTACCAATTAGTGGTCCAGAACTCCTTTCCACCTTTTCCAGTGCCACAGTCAACACTAATTAAGTAACAGAAAAAATGTAATTGCCGCATTGCATAATCAATAATTGGTCTTGCTAATCACAAACTATGGATCTCACCCGGCAAGTCAACAAGTGATATAAATAGAGGAAGAAATGACCCAGTAGACATCAAGCCAGGAAACACTCTTAGGAATGGTTTTTCTAATCTGGATGAAAGAACAGTATACGTGAGAGTAATATTAATAAAATTTCTGCATAATGTTACCACCATCAAACCAATTCTCACTTCAAATATATTCAAGATGAAACCATGCAATTAACGATTTTGCAAATAGAAATAACAACAAAAGAAAGTAAGCACTTACTTCTCCCCATTCCATGCAATCAACTTAAGCATCAGCGGATAAAACTGAAAGTACACAAAGAATAAATGTGAAATATATGTAATTACATAAACTACTACTTGAAATTAGTTTTGCTGTCTAACATTCACCCAATGAATGAAAATGTAATATATTAGTAACTAAATACTGCTCTTCAGTTTACAGAGCCCAAACCATACCTGAGGGAGTAAAGTAGGAAATGTAAGTAAGATTTTCTTCTTGTTCAGATTCAAAAAATCTAGAGTTGCTTCTGCAACAACAGGGTCGGCAAACTCACTGCAGTCAATATAAAATAGATTGATCTAAACACAATTTCAAATCTAATCACAGATATACCTTAGTAACTATCAAAGAATCATCATGAAGAAAAATAATGCATGAAAAAACAAGGAAAAAGCATGAGTAGACTGTAACATCCGGCTACTTGTATCCTATTAACCAATGTTTGTCAGTTATCCTGTCAAGAAGCTCATGAATTTGTTTATGGTTACCCGAGTGGAAACTTCACTGGAGGTTACCCGCCTAAGCACACTTAACTATGGAGCTTTCCTTTCATCTACAACAATGCACCCAAAACATACTTATGGTATTTGAGGTAGTGCATTCCTTATGACTAATTGTCAACAATGTCAGATACTAGGATTTGCCTAAGGAGTCGCATAGACAAACTAATGTTGTCACATAATTACAATTTCGGGCATTCAAAGAACTTTAGTAAACAAGTAAACAACAAATACAATTATTACCCAAATTGTACAGAAGCATCTACAACTTTCATTCTAGTCACAACATAACCTTCTAAACGGTTGTGTACATTACCGGCTCAAGCACGAACGTAAGAAAGTTCGTAAACTAGGATCAGCATCATGCAGCACAAATTCTCCATAATCAATGAAAAATTGAAGAATAGCCTGAACAACCAAAAAATATGACAATATAAATGGATAAAGTGATAATCACTAACCAATCCAATCCTTTTACACCAAATTAGTGGAATTAGTTAGAAATTAACACATAATTTACCAATAAAAGCAGACCACAAGAGGATCGAGATTGAGAAATAGAAGAAACCGAGCGCTGGAAGATCTTATTGAGTTGCGGATAACCCTAGCTATCAAATTCTCAGAGTTTTCACTTTTACAAAGCTGGATTAGCTTCCTCACCTACAATAAACGTCTTATCACAACAGAAAACTAGCGTAATTGTTCTGATTTTCAATCAAATGCTAAATTTAAACCGATTTGTGCACAAATGGTGCGGATTGAAAACGAACTTACGGAATGAAGGAGAGATGAATCTGAAGCGGGATCATTGGAGAAATTGGAGTCTCTAGCGCTGGAAGATAGTGTTCTTAGATGTATTCCCAATCTCCTGCTCCTCCTTCAGCCATTTTCAACAGAACTGTAGATAGAAAAGTGAATTTGCAGAAGAATCATAGAGAACTGAAGTTGTAGAAGCTGTGAAACTCGAGAATTAACCTGTGAATCGTCTTCTTCGTAATGGTGAATCAATTTCTGTATAGCATCTTTTTGTACGATCAATAGGTGAATGTATTTTGTAGAAGTGATCTATCTTCGGTTCACATGTGTTATATTGTTATGGATGTGACTTTGATTTTTATGTGGAAAATTACAATCATTTTTTATGTAACCACACACTTAATAAAGTTTTATCGCATGGTGTCATGGTTAACATAAAAAAATAATAGAGGATGAAAAAACATAATGTGGTCTTACGATATTTTTGTCTTTCTATCGTCTCACGTTAGGGTGATTGTATTTCTTCATCCTTTTTGTATGGTTATTAATGACAATATTTTGCATCTCGTTTTCTTATTTTATTGTCTTTTACATGATCGGTCTTTTACTTTCCTTTTAATTAAATGTTTTTATGTGGATCACCTACGATAGTTCGTACATCATGGACTTCTATAGATCATGGCTATGGATTCTATTAAATGCGTAAACGGTATATTTTTAAGTGTAAATTTTTTTTTTCTCAAACTGATGTATTTGCTTCAAACTTTAACTTTAAAGGGATCAAATGAATGCTTTTTGTATTGGGTTGATTCACTAATGTGTCCAGGGTGAAAGCATGATGGTGTGAATAAGAAAGTGATAAATTAGTGAGTTGTAAGAGAGAAATGAAGTAATGGTATCATAATATCTCATTAAAAAAGAATCAAAGAATGGGTATGGGGTGTGGGTATGGGGTGTGGGTATGGGGTGTGGGTATGGGGTGTGGGTATGGGGTGTGGGTATGGGGTGTACAAACCGATTTTTTTAGTCAAACTAGTTCGGGTTCAAAATCACATTGTTTTTTTGTAGTGGGGTCAAACCGGTTTTTCTTCAAACTGGTTCCAAACCGGTTTGGCACACCGAAAACTCAAACCTATCAAACCGGTTCGGACTGGTTTGAAACCGGTTTTTTAAACCAAACCGATTTTTCTTACCGGTTTTTAACTTTTAAACCGTTTATAAACCGGTTTTAAGTGCGTGGCTAGCAAACCGTATAGAAACAGGCGGTTTGGATCGATTCGAAACCGTTTGGGCCAAAACCGGTTTTCTTTGAAACCGGTTCTAGGATTTTTTTGATGAACCGGTTTTCGAACCGGCTTTTTTTCCATTCCTAGGTGTGGGAACACTACCCCCACCTTGGATACTGCATGGAACAATAGGATGGGGACAATGCTCCATAGTTTATTGTTTTATATACACGATTTTACTGTGAAAAGATACAATGATTTTTAAAGTAACTACTTTGAGTATTATTTGCCTTTTCATTACTTCATTTCCCATTGTAAAAAACGATATCTTGCATCTTGTTCTATTATTTCCTCGTCTTTTACATAATCATCCATATGTTTTTCTCTTAAATGGTTGTGTATGGGTCACCTATACTAGTAAGATCGTCTTAAACCTTTAAAAGTCATGATTGTCGATTCTATTGGAGTACAAAATGTTAAATGTTAAAATTTTAAATTCAATGAATTTTTTGATCTTACGTCATTGTTTCCAACTTTATCATTAAAGGTGTCAAATTAGTGATTTTTGTATTAGGATAACTTACGAACGTGTTCAAGTTATTTAGGTTTTATTGAGGTTAAACGTTAATGAATAATTACACTATATCACAATTATCAATAGATAGGTTTTATAAAAGAGGAGTTTGGAAGAGGATTTTTCATTCTTTTGTTAAAATTAATGATAATAATCTCATTCCTTTTACTTCATTGAATATAACAATTACCAACCATTATTTTCAGAACAGGATCGGACCGGTCAGACGAAACCGGTCATATAACCTGACAATTATGAAGCAACAATATTTTGTGTTATTTATCATAGCTCATGAAGATTAATACTAATACTTGTGGAGTTCTATCTTTAGTCCCTTCAAGGGTAGTTATTTTTATAGTTAGCAGTCTAATTAAAAATATATATCAAGAAAATGACAATTAATAAAAATCAAATACTAAAAGTATTTAAACTCTTGATTAAAACAAACTGCTTAGATGCATTTCCTACTACGGTTAATCCTATCAACATTCATATATGGTTCACTAGCATAATAAAAACCCTTAGCTTGTGCAACATGCTACCTACCAAAAAAGGCAAACTTTAACTAAATAAAATCATAATTAACAAAAACGACACTTGCATTTATCAGTTACCAGGGTTTGATCTTTGCAAGTAACTTTGATCTTTGCAAGTAACATTGTATGGTTAGATTTGTTGGTATTTGTTATTTCTTTTTTTATCATCATTATTTGTTTACTGAAATAGTATTTAAGTTTTTGTGTGCCAGCAAAACTAGAAATCATAAGTTAAATTTGTTAAAAGGTTTGATGTCTCTAAAGTGCAAACATAAACAAAATTGGATGGCCAAAGATGCATTAGATGTTAGGCCAACGAAATTTGAGGGGGCAATATATTTGACCATATCAAATCATGTCCTAATGGCTCTCAATCAACGTAAAAGAAACCCCGAAAGAAAAACATTCGGAATTTCTGTTGGCTCACTGGAACCCGAGCAAGATTGGTTCTTCTAGGGAGCTAAAAGAAATTCTGTTGGTTAGCAAATCTAAGAACACACGTTGGTGTTGCTAGGTCTCGTGATTCCCATCTGCACATAATCACAGACAAAAAACGCAACACCATCGTGAGTTTCTAGATGGATAAAGGAAAACACGAATCATGTCAATGACCCAAAGGGGGCGTAGTGGTGGCCGTCTGATTCATAAGGAGCATGATGGGTTGTTTTTGGTGTTGTATGACCCAAAGACGAGCCAAAAGGAAGAAAGGCACTTGTGATTTTATAGAAACAAAGGAAGAATCGTTCCCTGGTTTTTCTCTTGGAAATGGTAACCTCTTTGTCATTTGTGTTCTCGTAATATATTAGTTGTTTGTTCTAACTCGAATCTAACACGCAACATGTAGATAGCTTTAGAAGAAGGTACATAACGAATGAGATAGCCAAGTACGGAAAAGAAAACATTTCTTCGCAATTTTTCACATATGAGGACTTGTCTGCGGCCACGAACAACTTCAACTACAACTCGTTGATTGGAGAAGGCGGCTTTGGGAGGGTCTACAAAGGCCATATTGCCAACAAAAACATCGTAAACTCCAAACTCGTCACATGGTCATATCTTAAACAATAAAAACGTGTCCTAATCGGTCTTTTATTGTTCTTTTTCGGGTTCATAGGACGTTGCCGTAAAGAAACTCGACCGAAATGGTTACCAAGGCAACCAAGAGTTTCTAGTGGAGGCTTTGTTATTGAGTCTTCTTAAACACTCGAATCTCGTTAACTTAATTGGATATTGCTGTGATGGCGACCAACGAATTTTGGTTTACAAGTATATGCCCAATGGTTCTCTTGAAGATCACCTCTTTAGTATGTTTCTCATGATTCATAACATTTGTTATGTTTTAGTTTTTTGTGTCCCATTATAATGAGTTAACACTAAGTTTTAATATTGTTTTGTTGTTAAGACTGGGGAGCTGAAGAGCAAAAGCCTCTAGAGTGGGATACAAGAATTAGGATTGCAATAGGTGCCGCACGCGGGCTTGAATATTTGCACGATAAGGCCGACCCGCCGGTAATCTATCGTGACCTAAAAGCTTCGAACATACTACTAGATGAGGACTGGAACCCGAGGCTTTCTGACTTCGGGTTAGCCAAGTTGGCTCCAACAGGTGACCAAACTCACATCACAACTAAAGTGATGGGAACTTATGGGTATTGTGCGCCTGAATATGCATTGACCGGCCGGTTAACTAGAAAATCTGATGTGTATAGCTTTGGAGTCGTGTTTTTGGAAATAATCACAGGAAGGAGAGTCATTGAGGGTTCAAGACCAACTGATGAGCAAAACTTAATCTCGTGGGCCGAACCATTGTTTAAAGACCGAAGAAAGTTCCATTTGATGGCTGACCCGTTGCTCGAAGGGCGATACCCGACAAAGGGGCTTTATCAAGCGTTAGCCTTGACGGCAATGTGTCTTCAAGAAGACGCGACCAAACGACCCGTCGTAAGTAACGTGATCAAGGGCCTTGAGTACTTAACTTCCGAGATAGCAGAAAGTCGTTCCGAGAGATATTGAAAAAGACCAGGTGTAGGAAACAACCTTTAGAAACATGTACATTCCAAGTTTCATTTTTTCATTACACTTAGATGACGAATTTTGTAAATTTGTTATAAAATTTTGTCACGAGATGTTTATGTTGTTTGTGACTACGACTCAACCTTTTCAATACAACCTATAGAGGTAGAAGTTATTTCTTTAATTTGGCATCTTGTCACTTATCATAGTATGCCCTTATAAAATTTTATTATAAACAGATTATCTTTGAGTATTTGGCATATGAAATTGGGTAATATAACATGAAAAACCCTTTTCACTGAATCTATTACCAAAACCAATATTTTTTAGACCGGCCGGTCCGACCGGTTCGACCTGGATTCGGTGCCGCGTCTAGTCCGGTCTGGTGTGAATCGTTTTCTACTGGTCAAACCGGCCGGTTCGTCCCGAACCGCTAGTCGGACCGGGTGACTGGACCGGTTCGGACCGATTTTTGTTTTTTTATATTTTATTTTAATGGGTAAAAACGGGGTGTTAAACCATAAATTAGTACGTCGGATATACAAATATAGTTAAGTATTATATATAGCTATAAAATATATATGTAAATCATATATAAATTACTTATATTTAATAATCATATATAAATATAATTAAAATATAGTTAAATCCGGTCCAACCGGTCCGATCACAAAACCAGTAAGGCATCTGTTCGACGTGCGATCCTGTTCTGAAAACATCGACTAAAACCCTAAAAAGTAAGCAATATGACAATTAAGTTTTTGAACGGAAACCGAGTTAAATGCATTACATATGAGTGTTACAAGTTTTAAAAGGAAACCAAATCAATATAGAACATCGGACCATACAACGTGGAACTCGAAGAATCTTTTCTATGCTAAATTTTTTTAAACAAAGGCAAAATATAATAAAATAGATCATTTCCTAACAAGTCACTAGACATGGAAGAAAAAAAACATACACTAGATTATATGATTTATTAACCACTCCAGCCAAAACGTTTTACACTTTTACATTTCATATTTCTACTACTATCCAAAGAAACGAAAAGAATTAAACAAATGTCTAATATTGACGAGTTAGGATGTAGATTCGTTGAAAAGACAACATCATTCCATTATCTCTATGTGCTTTGTGGACTTAGGCTCTTCATTACAAAAGGGGCATAGAACACTTAACACATCAATTTGTTTCCGATCCAAGTTGACCCTTATTGAAAAACGATTAAGAAGGACCCTCCAAGAACAAAAGTTAACCTTCAAGGATATCTTTGAACCAAATTGTTGGTCTCGGAGCAGTAAGCAAAGTGAATCATCAATGAACATGGGACACCTTTAACCGAGAATTCCTTCATATCATTTAAACTCTAGCCACATGAACCCGATTGATCGTTAAGAGAAACCTGACCAACAACCACAAATTAACTTTTCGAAATGCATTTGTTTGATCCCTCCTCAGACCGACATCGTCAAGTTCTTATCCGTCTCCAAAAAATAAAGAGTAGTAAAAGAAGCAGTAAATCAAAATCTACAAACAAACATATTATTATCAAGTCTGTCGGATTAGTAATGCAAATGCTCGATACAAAAGTCTTCGGTTTTAGCACAAAGTAATGAGATTAAATCATATTTATTTAATATTATTGTAAAACTTAACAACAAATCAGAGTGGCGCAGCGGAAGCGTGGTGGGCCCATAACCCACAGGTCCCAGGATCGAAACCTGGCTCTGATATGGAGAAAAGCTTCCACAACCACTATTTTTTATTTTTGTTTTTATCATTTTACAAAACAGACCCTGAACTATTCCTTTTTTCCTCCTTTTGCCCCTCACACAACCGTTACTGTTTGTGGTTTAACACTTTAACTCATTCCTGTCTTTTATATTTTCTTGCTGTAATCAATGAATGAGATATTCATGACCATAAGCGATGAGCACATGAATTTTTGATTTTATTGCCTACATAAACTAGTATTTTAACAGAAGCTTTCTTACTAATACGATGAACAAAAAGGCTACAGTCATAATCGATGGAGGAGATGAAGTTTGATGAGAGCTACCTTCATAGTTCATAATGCTTCGATTAGATTTTCATATTGGGTTTCTTCTAATAATGGTTTATTAAGTGTATGTTTAACAACAACTTTTTAAAAGTAACTTTTAATTTATTAACTTTTTGACAAGTTAATAAGTTAAATAAGTATTTGTTAAACTCAAAAGTACTTCAAGTTGACTTTTTATATAAGATAAAAATAAGTTTTAAAAAGTAAAGATGTGTTACTTATTCATTTTTAAAAATTACTTCTAGTTTAATTTTCTATTATACCCATCTAATACCTTCTATTAACTTTCTTATTTTTTGAATTGACTTTTTTGATCATTTTATAACGTTTTAGTTTATAAGTTAATCCAAATAGTTTTTTAAAATCTAATTTTAAAAAATCATAAGTTAATAAGTTATTTTAATAAAAAATTTAATGATAATAAGCAATCCCAACTATGTCCTAAGATAGAGATAGAAGAAGAGATACGGGATTGAGATTTTATATATATATTCTTAAATTTAATAAATTTTAAAATAAATTAAACTATCATACACGCAACGTGCTAGGGTAACTTTTGTATTTTCCAATAAAAGTTATAAAAAACAAAAAAAAGTATTGCGGAGCAAAACCTCACTCCGTAATTGAATCTGGGTAAGTTCAAACTTGATATCCGCACACATATACCGCATTAGATTTTCAATAATCATTCAGTATTTTTACTCCAACAACAAACACTTTTTTCTTATACTATATATGCATATATAACCGAAGAATTTAACTCAATTGTTTAAAGTGAAATACTAAAAATAATTAAAAATTGAAGAGTCTTGGGTTCAAGTCTCGCTTTGAAAAAAAATATTTAAAGTTGAGCTGTAGAAAATAGTTATGGGTTTTCTCTTGAGGGTTTAGGGGTACGATCCCGACTAGAAAACAAATAGATGAACTCGTTTAAAATAACACATATTATTCGAAATAGTATTGTATATTTGATGTTAAAAAATATACATATATAAATAAGTATATGTGTGTGAGAGAGAGACCCACCCTTGGCTATCTGATGCATCTAAAATTTTTGATCATGATGCCTACAAACAAGTCCTCCAAGTATACGATGGCCTTCATTTGGTATCCAACAGGAGATCCTATAAAGATGTCATATACATGTTTGTGCAAGCTATAATTTATCTGATCTTATTAGTCAGTAAGGTATTAACATGTCGTGTAAAATTTATCGTTAATTTTTCTCATACTTTCAAAAGAAAAAACAATAATGATAATAACCCTAGTAAAATGTATATATATTGACACATGGTCCAGTCCATTTTTTACGACTATTATTTTATATAAACCGTAAACTATACCATTCACAACAGTTTGAGAAATTTAAAAACGACCAATCGAATAACAAAAAAAATCAACCGCGAAACCAAACCAAAGACTGGTTTGGACGGGTTCGTAGTTTGAGACCAAACAAAGAGCACCTCTAGTATCCTATATATATCCATTATATACCTACATGCGTTAATGCTTGGGGTTGTTAAAAAACATCATGGTAATTTAAGATTTTGGTCTTTGGATTGAAAAAATTTTTATTTGACAACTAAAACTCTTACGTCTCTTTTTCATTAGAATTTTTTCGACCAGCTTTATATAGATTTTAAGCAGATTTATGGTTGCATTTTGTAGGTTTTTGGGCGGGTTTAGAGTTGCGTTTTAGCAGGTTTTTGAATCGGTTTAGGGCTGCAACTTGGTAGGATTCTGGACCAATTAAGGGTTGCATTTTAACAGATTTTTGGATTATTTTTGAAAGCTCGTAGACCGCTTAATTTTTACGAGTTTATAAATCCCAAACCACGAAACAAAACTGAATTGTTTGGTTTGGTTTGATTTGATTTAGTTTTTACTTTTTAATGATAGAAACTGTTACTAACAGTTTAGTTACAGTTTGATTTAAAAACCATAAAAACCAGACCGTTGAAGACCTCCGTTCGATACAAAACGGGATAACGCGGTAGCGCCTATAAATACACCTCTTACACGTCTTAACGTTCTCCACGAATCAAAATCTGTAATGGCATTCTCCTCCACCACTTCCTCTTACATCACCAAACCCTCATCTTCATCACTCCCAAAACCCTACCTTTCACAATCACCCTTCAAATCCATCAAATTCACATCATCTGCATCAAAATCACTTTCAACTTCTTGTGTTATGACCCAACAATCAACCAATTCATCGGGGGAGGAGAAGCCGGCGGCTCATGATCGGCCCACGGTCCACCTCCGGCCCGATTCGCTCGGCCGGTTCGGGAAGTTTGGGGGAAAGTATGTCCCCGAAACCCTAATGTATGCACTCTCTGAACTTGAATCTGCATTTAGAGCCCTTGCCACCGACCATGAGTTTCAGGTTCTTTGTTTTTTTTAATCGTTTTGTTTTGTAGTAATTTTGTGCATTTTTTTAGTTAATTATGGTCTGGGTTGTTGTTCAGTAGATTAGAGGCATTGTGCGATGAGTAAAAATGAACCCTTGAAACAGAATTTATATGCATAAAAATCAACCTTTATGTTAGTGGTGGTGTAAAGTTAAGCTTGCTCATATGTTTATATAATCGCTCCTCCTTAGCCCTGTAAATGTTCATGTTTGCAATTGCTTATTGGATCAAATGACAAAAAGAACTTATTAACTCATGACATTTTAAAATAAGTTTTTAAAAAAACGTTTGGATTAGCTTATAATCTATTATAATCTAAAACTTTATATAGTGACAAAAAAGACATACTTTAGGAGGTTGTAGAGGGGAGGTTGTAGAGGGGTATAATAGAAAATTAAACTAAAAATAGTTTTTAAAAGTCAATAAGTAACTATTCTCTTACTGTTTAAAACCTTTTTTTTACCCTATATGAAAAGTGAAACTCCTTTCAGCCAAACACTTTTTTTAGCTGTTAACTTCTCAAAAGTAATAAGTCAAAATTAGAGAAGAAATAAGCAATCCCATATATGCACACAGACTACAGATAATGGTAGATATTTTTTTTGAACGACAATCTTTTTTACTATTGAATATCATTCAATTTTTATTTGTAAAATCTTAACTAACATATTAAAAAAAGGATACAATGCACTCACATCTCGTTCCCCATTCACATTATTATGATTACACTAAAATCACTATTTTTTTCTTTACTTTTTAAATAAATATTTTTTTTCATAACTTATTGTTAGTTTTTCTCTTTCCTACACTCACAACCACTTTAAAAAATATTAAAAATTTTATGAGGTTGTACCTTGCTTTCCCAAATATAAGGTTTCACTTACAATCACTTACAACCATCCATATATAATATAAGAGATGCACTTACATATAGTTAGAAAACTGGATATGAATGCTCACCATATTTGTAAGAGTCAATCACAATGCTTCTAGGGTCTAGGGTACAAGGCATGGGCAGAGCTAATAGTAGATCAGCTATATTATTATTAGGTTTTAAAATGATTTTTGACTTATTGTGTTTAAAGTTAACAATTTATTAGACTAAGATTATTGTCAGTCACAACATCGAAAGTCTCGATGTTGTGACTGCTACCGGCAAACATGTTAGTGGGAAGTAATATTGGCCTATAGTTAATAGTTTGGATTATTAAAATCTAAATTTCATTTTATATATATATTTTAATCGATCTATGGTACCTTAGTGAGAGTTTTTTTGAGGGCCTCCTAGTAAGTGGGCCTTGTGCGTGCGCACCCTGCGCGCCATTCCCTGTTGATTACTGTCATTTTGAATGGAACAGAATCAGTTTATTATAAGAGTTTACTTCTTGCACTGCAAATGCATATTGCTAACCTTTTGCAATGATTATTGCTAGTGCAGAAGGAGTTAGATTGCATACTAAGGGATTATGTTGGTAGGGAAAGCCCTTTATACTTTGCTGAACGACTTACAGAACACTATAAGCGTCCGAATGGTGAAGGGCCTGAAATCTACCTTAAGAGGGAGGACCTGAACCATACAGGTGCACATAAGATCAACAACGCAGTTGCTCAAGCTTTGCTGGCGAAAAAGTTGGGTAAAGAGCGTATTATTGCTGAAACTGGAGCTGGACAGCATGGAGTGGCGACTGCCACTGTGTGTGCTCGGTTTGGGTTGAAATGTATAATTTATATGGGTGCTCAAGATATGGAAAGACAGGCGCTTAATGTGTTCAGAATGAAGCTACTTGGAGCAGAGGTTTGATTATGATTAGTATTATGATTGTTATTTTCTGATTATTTAGGTTCAATGTGATCATATATGGATTATCAAGTAAAGACTAGAGTATGAAAGTTTATCATAAAGATGTAGAATTACATGCTATCCCTAGCTTTAAGCATTTGATTATCTGGTCATTTGATTCTTTTAGTCACAATAAGCACATTGGAAACACACTTACAAACACCCCCTTAGTTTTGGATATGTAATGAACCTGTCAAATTTCATCATCATGGTATGATATTTATTAATGTATATTGTTTATCCAACTTATATAAGGTGAATGTTCATTATGTACCTGTATATATTGTGTGTATGTATGTATATGTATAATTCAATTACTTAAGGCATGCTTGAAGGTAGCAATTGGATAAGCGGTGAGTTTTTAGGAATGGTTGAGAATTGAGATGGACCACTCAGGCTGGGTTGAAATACACACATTTTTGTCCATTTTCAACTCTCTTTTGAATATGTAATGTGTTAATTTTGGTTACAAAAACAATAGTTTTACATTATTAATAATCTTAATTTTTGAATTTTGAATAAAGTTATTCAAGAGGTTGTATGATTTAAACTCAGACTTTGGGCATCTTGCAACCCATTCGTTATGTTCCTCTTTTAAGTTCGTGATTCGGCTTGTTTGAAATAGAATACAATCCAAATCAACCCACTCATTAGTAATTTGGCCGAAATTGCCACTTCTCGGGATCACTCTACTTCTGCAACTAGCTTCAATGAGATTTTCACTTTCTCCCCAACTTTTAGGATGCCATTTAATGTCAATTTGAGATCTAGTATACATATTAGATTATTACCTAGTGACCTACAGATATGTGTGTATAAGTATATAATAAGTAGCTTAATGTTTCTTTTTATCTAAATTCACGGGTTTACATCATATAGGTTAGAGCAGTTCATTCTGGGACAGCTACATTAAAAGATGCTACATCAGAAGCCATAAGGGACTGGGTGACTAATGTTGAAACGACCCATTACATTTTGGGTTCAGTTGCAGGCCCACATCCCTACCCCATGATGGTACGTGAGTTCCATGCAGTAATTGGCAAAGAAACAAGAAAACAAGCATTAGAAAAATGGGGAGGAAAGCCTGATGTGTTGGTTGCATGTGTTGGTGGCGGGTCAAATGCCATGGGCCTCTTTCATGAGTTTGTTGACGATAAAGATGTTAGATTGATTGGTGTAGAGGCTGCAGGCTTTGGGGTAGACAGTGGAAAACATGCAGCCACCTTGACAAAAGGTGAGGTTGGAGTGTTGCATGGTGCCATGAGCTATTTGTTACAGGATGATGATGGACAGATAATTGAGCCTCATTCTATTAGTGCTGGGTAAAACGAACAAACTTTATGCCTTTTTAGGGTGTTTTTTGGATTTTTCAGAACTGGTTATTTGACTATTGTGACGTGGGAGTTGCAATAGCCGGTTTTCAGTGTTTAGATAACTGTATCATATGAATGACAACAAAAATGAACACCTAAGGGTAAATAGTATCACTTATTTACCCCTTCTTTTAATCTAATATTTTATATATATTTGTAAACATTTCACAAACTGTTTCCTAGTTTTTCACAAAAGGCGACATTTTTGGGCATTTCTTCTATTACTTTCTTAAACAATCAGAAATTGTTAAAACACCCAACATATATATTATTTATTATAGCAACTTAAACAGCAAGAGCGCATACGAACACTATGCTTGGCTGCCTGAAGTGATCATCTGATTTCGGGTATCAAATATCACGTAAATCGCTTTCAAAACACGCTTCAAAACACCCCTTTATACTTTGTGTTGCCTGACCCTTAATATATTCTTCTGAACCCGCGAATTTTAATGATTTGTGTTGTGTAGGTTGGATTACCCTGGAGTTGGACCTGAGCACAGCTTTCTGAAGGATATAGGCCGTGCAGAATATCATAGCATCACTGATGAAGAGGCATTGGAAGGTATGGAAGTATAATGTTCATAACTTCATATCCTCAAGTAGAATTTGTTGTCTATGTCTAGAGGTGGCAAAATGGGTGGTTTGGATAATGGGTCAACCCTTTTTTGTCTGCTTTTGCTTGAACTTTTTAAATGATTAATGTAGAATTTGTTTTGTCATATATAGAGGTGACAAAATGGGTCGATTGGGTTACGCATCAACGATTTTTTTTATCCTACTTTTGCTTGAACTTTTAAAATTGTTGATCTAAAGTTTTTTGAGGCCGCCCAATTATTCAAAAGGTAACAAAAAGGCAACCCAAATCAAGTGGAAAACATTTGAGTACACTATCGGCTGTCTTCACCAGTTTCAGTTTTAGCCAAGTTGAAAAATTACATGTATTTGACCCAATGAATAAATAATATATAATCAACATCAATTTATATTTACATAAATTCATTGAAATCGTAGCATCTTGTATATTGTTAACATAAATGACACCACTGGGAGTTGAATTTCCAATGTCTTGTCTTTCTAGTCTCCTTCTGCTAATTGGTTTTTGGGTGATTATATATACGCAATGAATGCAGCCTTTAAGAGACTATCTAGACTGGAGGGCATAATCCCAGCTCTAGAAACATCGCACGCACTGGCTTATCTGGAGAAACTATGCCCGACCCTACCAAATGGAACTAAAGTGGTTCTTAACTGCAGTGGGAGAGGAGACAAAGATGTTCATACTGCTATAAAACACTTGCAGGTATAATGTTAAGAAACTCAACCTCCAGTACACAACAGTTGAATATTCTGAAAAGATTTTGCAGTTGAATATGCTTTTGGAGATGTGTATTTATACATCAAAGGAAACTAAAGATTTCATAAACAAGTTTGTAATTTGTGCTCCTTTTACATGCTTTGCATCTTGCTTGCATTATAGACGAAATATATATGATAGATACCGAAACTCCGATTAGATAAAACAAATATGAACAAGATAGTCGGCCCAATTCGAGAGGGGATAGTCTCCGATTACAAGGTGTAAGAACCTAATTTAGATAAACAAAACATCCTCCTACTAAACTACATACTTAAACAAAAGGCAAGGGGAACAGTTATGAATCTGCCTCCCCACTCCCTGAAATCGTGGATCATCCCCCACCTCTTGAGCATTCAAATGTTTTCCTGCACCCAGTTTCCCTCCATTAATCGATTGACCCAATCCAGTTTGACCCAACCTTGGGTTTGGTTTGTATCAATATAGCACAGTCTCTTTCTAAAAAGATGATGTGAATTCATCTTGCCTTTGTTTATTCAAAGAACCACTGCTGCCCTTGTTAATGTTGTTATCATCTACATAATGGAAAGATTTTAGCTCTTGTGTATGGTACAAACAAAAAAACTCTTCTGCGTACAACTTTTACTGTTTTGCCTGAAAAACCAGAGGAAGAGAGTCAATGGTTAGGATGCATAGACACTTGGATCATATAATGTGTGATGTATCCCATCATTATTAATCAATGGCTTCTACATAAACAGGTGCAAACTTAATTTCTTTTTAGGGTAAAACCTTTTGGGTTTTAGCATAAAAGCATCATTCTTTTAAGAAGATAGATTTAGTTTATGATGCTTGGCTGTTAGTGGAAAGCGAATTTTAATCATATTGGTCGGTTCAGCCGGGTTAAGATTTATATGTACATTGCACACTTTACGGTTTAAAAGCCCCCAATTAGCTGTTTAGCCGACAGTTTATATCTTGAAACCAAACGTGTGAATTAAACCACCTGAGTTTAACTTCTATTATTTATATATTTCTGTTATAACTATTTTGGAAATATGCGGTTATGCATATATAATACTAATAGAGGTGCACGCGGATGCGATGAGAAACATGACACATTAACATAAATAGGTAACTATAATTATTGATGAAGTATTATATAAATTAGAATGTTTAGTAGAAGTTTATGAAATAAAGTAAAATTAAAACCATATAGAATAAAATAGATTTTGAAATTTTAGTTAATCAACAAATTGAGTATTTACTATTATTAGATTTTAATAGGACGTATGTTATTAATGTAATAGTTATAAAACTAAAGTCATAGTCTAGCTAATTTATGATATTTATAATAAAAAAAATTTAGATACTATTTTGTATGTAAACATATAATTGACGTGTATGTAAAAGATGATTAAGGTAGTTAGATTTATAAATGACAATTTTGTCCCTTTAAACTCTTGTACATAATGTAAAAAACAAATTTGTTCCTAAATGTATGATATAGTATGGATTATAAATAATATAAATAAACCATTCTACCTTTTTTTCAAAATTATGATTCAAAAAGCGCTATTGAAACCGTCAACCTAAATCATTTTTGGAGGGTTTGACCGCCCAACTAACTCATTTGGTTTAGTTTTTTGAAACTGTAGTTAATAGTTCGACGTATAATTTTTGTTAAAAATAGTCAAGAAGCACCTCTTATGTTGACTTTTATTGATTTGACATGTAACATGCCGGTTAACTTGCAAGATGTTACCTCAAACGAGACTTTTTAAAAGATTTTGAGTCTTTTATCGGTGAAAACAGAATGTGCTTCCAAAAAGACTACAAGCACTACTTTGTTTGTAGTCCCAAACATCAATATCAAAAGACAATTTGTTGCATGTGTGACCAAAAATAACACAAACCATTATACTTGTGGACAAATATATGCTCATACATTCAGTTGTCAATATCTTAAAGACAAATATAAGCCATTTTGTTGATGAAAATTATAAAAATACCTGAGAATACAAGAAAGTTCCAAGGACAACGATTGCAGCTCCAAGAGCGTTGACTGATTTGACGGGCGTACCAAAGATGATGATGGAGGAAACTATGACAAATATACGTTTCATCGTGTTCCCAGTGCTAAACGTCAAAGGTGAGATTTCATCAGGTGACATATGGGAAACTTGATTATACAAGTGGAAGAATATACTTTGAGTAGCCACCCACCTATCATAAGAAAATATAAACCACAAAACACTGCCGCTTAAGCATTCAGCCACGAATAAAGAATATCCCGAATGAAGCTCATGGCTTGATACTAATCTTGATTTGGAAGAAAATTCAACTCCAAATCTGACTACCTAAAGAGATTGAATTGAGCAAGGAGATTGATATTGACCAAAAAAGTATAGATATCAAGTGAATTACCAAATGAAATGGGGTCCACTTTCAGTGATGGCTTTCTGCCATCCAACTGCCCATAGCTTTGGACCCTCAACAGCAACTACAAATGGAGTAAGAATCAACAAAGAAAGTAGTGACAAACAAACATAATAGTTCATCACTCTAATTAACTTCCCCTTCATGCCTCTCTTAGGAAATATTGACTCTGAAAACTCATACACAAACATAAACATTCATAAACTCACCCCAAAACAGAGCAAAACTGCAAGAAATCAATGGTTACCGGTCATGTTGAAGTTGAGTTTAGTAAGAGCAGCAAGACCACACCCACCGATGATCGGCACAAGCAACAGATAAACCGGCATAGGAAGCGTTTCACCCAAAATGAACCTTGAAACCAATACACTGAAAGCAGGCTTACCACTCTTGTTTATATGGGTAAAAGAAACAGCAACTTTTGACACACTTACAGTTGCTACAACATGACCAATTGTATGTGCTAATGCAACCTAACATATAAACAAAAATTCAAGATTTTGATTTATGAAACAAACCCAGAATGATCTTCAAAACCCACAAAGGATATGATGATTCAAACAAAACCCAGATGGATAAAGATGTAATTCATGAATCTAAACCCTCAATTTGCTTACAGTGAACAAAGATTTCCAAAAGTCAAGATCAATATTGGGTTTTTCAACTACTTTCGCAACCCATGAGATTAACATGATGAGCGATCCAGTGGCAAGCGAAATATAATGGTACATGGCTATATAGTGGATTACAAGACTTAAGAAAAGACTAATTCTAGGAGAAATCACAGGGCTAATTATAGTGAGAATTACAAGAAGATTACAACAACCATAATATTCTAATACAATGATTTGAATTTTAAGTGGTTGTTTGACTTTCCTTATGTATATCTGTAATACGTCACCACAAGATGGAGGATTCATCGGATACTCAAATCTTTAACCGTAAAAGTTGGAACAGGCCACACCCTAAAGACTTTGTGAAGACTTTCACAAGTTGGTCGGTAGAGTGGACATGGAGAACTTGAAAAGATTCGTCCACTATTTTTTTCCGAACAAAATGATAATCCACAAACACATGCTTAATGCGAGAATGATAAACCGGGTTCGCACGCAAGTAAATAGCACCGGAATTGTCACGACACAAAACGGTTTTTTTGGCACTAAAATACCATGTCCAATTATAAGGTTTAAAACCCAAGCATGTTTGCTTGTGCTTTGTATTCGGCTTCTGTGAAGGACCGTGAAACCGGCTTCTGTGAAGGACCGTGAAACGGACTTCACAGAGCGAACAACCAAGAAAATATATTGGACCCGAGATAAACAATATAAACGGGCGTATAACATCCATCATGTGAGATTGTGAGATGGCACCCAATCAGAGTCGTAAAAGGCCTTTAGATCAAATGAAGAACCGCGATTTCGAGATGACTCATAATGGATTGTACCTTTCAAGTAATGAAACACCCATCTGAAGGCTTACTAATTTAGTTGTATAAGCGAATGATAAATTGAGATAACTTGTTAACCGCAAAGGACACATCTAGCGGGTAAAAACCAAATATTATAGTGAACCTGCAAGTTAGCGATAAGGTGTGGGACCAACCGAAGGAGAACCGTCCGAGGGTGAAAGTAAATCAGATGTACTTAGAGGTGTAGCCACATGTTTGGGTCCATCCATTTTGAACTTGTTAGGAGATTCTGTATGTGACTATGTTGTGAAAGAAAAAAGTGATTGTTTTACTGAAATAACCTTTATACCAAGAAAATGATTGAGCATAACTAGATCTTTAACTAGAAACAACGTATTGCGAAAAATGATTGTTATTGCCGGTTAGAACTATGTCGTCAACATACACCAAGAAGTAGCAAATATTTCCATTTCGGTTGTGAATGAACAAAGATGGGTCGGATAAAGAGTTGTAGAATCCAAAAACCACAAGAAGACTAGCGAGTTCAATATACCAAGCACGTGGCGCTTGCTTTAACCGGCTTAAGGATTTATAGAGCTTGCAAAGGTGATCGGGAAAGTTGGGATTTACATACCTAGGCGGTTGAGCCATGTTGACGTATTAATGTAAGGTTCCATGTAGCCATACGTTATTGATGTCAAGTTGTCTTAGTTGTCAATTTTGAGATGATGCAAGTGACAAGACCGTGTGAATTGTAACCGAATTTATAACCGGACTAAAAGCATCAAAGTAGCCTTTTTCATATTCTTGAAGAAACCCTTAGCAGCAAGATGGGGCTTTGGACATGTCAATGAATCCATCTAGTTTCCTTTTTACCCTTAACACCCATTTACAACTAATAGGTCTGTGAGATAAGGTCGTAAGAATATTTTGCAGGACCCGATTAATAAGATACATAGCAGTTTGGAAAGAGTGAGGCCAAAAGGAGAATGGAAGGTTAGCACAATGTAAGAAATCTAAACATGTTTCTACAATATGACGGTGGCGCCATTCAGCTATGCCATTATGTTCCGGACGAGAGTTGTTCAAGCTAACTTCAATCAGCCAAAAGAACCATGTGAGGCTACAATATTATAAACTGCTTCTTCTTGATGGAACCAATAATCTTCATTGGTATATTTAGTTTTGCGCTTTCCTCATCAAACTAGAGATTACCAAGGAACATTGATTCCAAATCTCTATGAACAACAATATCACCATGAAAAAGCTATCTTTTGATTGTGATTTTTGATCCTTCAAGGGAAATATTCATCCAACTATCCAAGGACAAGCATTGCGCAAACAAGAGCTCATACCTACACAAGATGAACTAGAAATTGAGCTTGTACTAGACGAGTCAACTTGTAGCTTAGTGAGTTGACTTGTTTTTAAAATTTTAATTAGTCGGTCTAAATAACAAATTTAGGACAAACTCAAATTACAAAGAGCTCAAATAACTAAGACCCTTAACAATAGATTCATTGTATATTTACATGTATGTTTCCTATATTATATAAAATGGCAATGAGTGACTATACATGAAAAAATATATTACTGTTCATCTGTATATGTTATAAGATATTGTTCATCCTTATTAACTTTTAATATTTTTTGAATGTAATTATAAGTGAACAAGTGAAAAAATGTAATATAAATGTATAAAAAATATTATTTAATTAAAAAAATTAGAGGGAAAAAGTAATGACTTTTAGCGTACTTAAAAGGTTAAACAAAAACTATTGTAAATGCTCTAACATGCCAAAAAAATATACAAGGAAAGCAAAAAATTGCAATATATACAACCAAGCTACATTTTGGCTTGAACTCAACTTGAAATACAAACCCAATCAACTTGAACTGAATTACAATTCAACAGGTTACAGAGCATGCCCTTAAAATGTCACAATGTCAGTAAAGCTTACAAGATATCATGAAACAACTTGAGAAAGCCATCATATCACTAAAAAATGCAACAAGATCCTACAAATGTTAGCTTCTATGTAAGTTTGGCTACATCATACAAAAAACAGGAGCAGCCCATATGTATACATGAACAAACTCAAAAGATGGGTCGGGTCGTGTTGTCAAAAGATACACCAAAAACTTAACTATATACCTCCATCACAACATTTGTCAAAAGATATGCCAAAAACAGGAAACACAGCGTACTCGCAGCCATCCTCAAAAAAGCAGAGACCCAGCTCACAAACTAAACAGACAAACAAAAATAGTCAAACAATTTCGCTACTTGTGGTCAAACCATTGTTGCTCTGATTTCCATTTTAGTAAACTCGTTTTCAAGAAACAACTTCATTTAGATCAATACAGTAAGAACTAAGATTAGAGGAAATACTTACATATCAACTAGAGTTTCATGAGAATGTGACAGCACAGGACTTAAAGCCCCTTGAAATCATTTGCAACGCCTTCTTGGACTCTTTCAGCCTGTTTGAATCTGCAAATAAATTCTCACAACATGAGATATTCATCTTCTTGAAAACAGATGCATGCTGCAAAACACATTTGAGAAAACATATTTCTGAATCATTCCCGTGAAAGTTCTTGAAGGTCAGCTTTTTGAGGCAGGAAGAAATGCATTTAGGTAGTGGCGACAAAATCAAGTCGTTCTCAACAAGGCATGCATCATGTTTAATCCCTGCACAGCATGTTGATTGAAACTAGATAAATATTTTGATTTTATAATGCTGTTTGGTACTTTTGAATATAAGTTTTAAAAGTAATTATTTGATTACAAATATTCAGAATTAGGTGGTTAATTGTAACCTTGTAATAAAACACTGTTTGGATGTGTTTATGTTGTTAAACAAAAGTTTTGAAGATGTAAAATATGAATATTATTAAAAAGTGGCAAAGTGTTGTTCTAATTATTTAAGAAAATTTAATATATAAAATGACTAAACATGACATTCTTGCAAAAAAAAGGGGAAGAAACACCAAGTGAGATGGGAGTAATATCCCTCAAGTTAAATAGGTACGTTTATTTTAGTCTTTGATAGTAAGTTCTGATGTTTATGGTTATGGTATAAAACTGATTATCCAAAATTCCAAATATTCATAAGCAAACTTGTTTATCCAAGTACTCAAAGCTAATTATTGCGACTACATGGCGCAATAATCAGATAATTAGTTTCAAAACACAATCCAAACACCCCTAAATATGGTAACTGTGTGTAATCTACCTCAGAGAAATATAAAGATCGTAGATTCGGACAACAGTTGAGAAACTTCATCAATGCTTCAAGGGTTGGTTTTCTGATTTCCATGGTCAACTCTAAATGAGTCAAGTTCTTGAAAACCGGAAGATTAGCCAGCATGTTACCTGCATATACAAGAGACTATACAAAAACACAAAAGTCAGCATGCCAAAATCATACAAAAAAAGTCAAAAATATATACACTGGGTCATTAAATTCAACTAAGTACCTCAATAGTATGATCAGATACATTCAAAAGCATAACTTTACTCAATCCTTGAAGCAGATTAACGACATGAGAAGCAACTTCTTTCTGCTTTTCATGTGGGGCCGGAACACTAATGTATGCTTGGACCAATGAAGATACATCACACATAAAGATATCGTTTGATGGATATCCAGTATACTTTAAGTATGTGAGATTTGATGTATAAATCTTGATCTTACAACCTTTAGGCCCATCAGGTGGCCCAAAATATGGTAGGTCGTCTATTGTTAACCGCTTCAAAGTGGGAATCGAAATTGTGATGTTCTCCAAGTTCAACCACTCACAGTCTAGCAAAGTCAACTCTTCAAGAACCGGGCAACCAGAGAAAAGTTTTTGTGTGGAGCCATCATTTGCAAATGCAACCAGAGATAAATGCAAGTTTTTAAATATGGAAGATAAATGATCATTGGGAATTCGAGAACACAATTCATTTCTACCTTCAGACTGGTCAAAGTTTGACTAGAAAACACGGAGGGCGGGAGCACAAATCGATCATCCACAAGAGACAGAGATCAAGCTTTTGGACATTGTGCATGATAGCATAAGAAATCCATGAACATATGCATGATGCATTAAAGAAAACACGACATGATAAACGGAAATCTTTAATACTTGATGCATCACGTAATGAGAGAACTCGATCTACAAAGTTTATGAAACAAGTCTCTTCAGGTGGGTCCCGATTGTCTGTCTCATTAGCATACAACAATGCATCATCAAAATCCAGGTTTGAAACCGAAGTCCAAACATTGTTCCATTTTTTTGAAAGTATAGCGGTCTTCACAACGTCTTTTGTGGGAATAAATGAGAGAATGTGATGAAGAATACAATCCGGCAGCTGGCTTATATCATCAACACTATCACCAGTATTTTGAATCACATACCTTGTTTGGCCTATGCCACTCATAACTTCACCTATATCCAAATCAAAGATCCAATAAATAAACAAAACAGAAAACACATAATGCTTCTAGCAGTTTTAGTGCATCATTTAACTCGTGTTAGCATGATAGCATCATCAAGATCAAAACAATTAAAGTGCAGACAGCAAAGATAATCAGAGCTATCAAAACATCTATGAACATAACATCACAAACATAATTCCATATGATACTAGATCAAGATAGATAGATTAGGAACCAATTTGATATATATTATATATATATATATATAATATATATATATATATATATATATATATATATATACATACATATATATATATATACATACATATATATATATATATTATTCTGAAATTTTCAAAATATTAAAGTATACCCAAAATATATACCACTATAATAATCAAAATCATACTCCAATTTTCAAACGGAAAACAATACCTAGTCAGTACTATATACCATATATGAAAACCCCATATTAAGATCTTCAACAAATTAAGTAACCATAAAACTGTTAGTCAGTGAAGTTAACTGAAATTACTACGCTAAAAATCACGATCAGTTCTTCGATTCATTAATCCTAACTGATTCTAGATTCCTGAAACACTAAAACCCTAACAGAAATCACTCAAACGCAAAGATAATTCCCATTTCCCATACGACATAACCACAAATCACTTGCAGAATCAAAACACTAAGCAATATTCAGCATCAATTGGATCAGAAAAACAACCAAAGGTCTTTCATTTACTAACTTTGATCCATCTAAACTTCAATGACACACAAAACACACTTACATACACGATCATAATCACATTACACAGGTGTAAACCAGATGTACAGAGAAGGAGAAAGAGGGCTAACGTGTGATCAACATTAGGGATTTAAAGAAATCAATGGGTGCTGATGCATCATTGAAAGGAAAGATGACTGCAATTCTGCAAATTGATTGTTGGGTGGAATAAAGAACGAATCTTTAATGAGGAATGATGGAGGGTTTTGGGCGAAATGATAATGGCGGTGTGTATAGAAGACGAAGAGTTGGTTTCTTTCTTCATTTTTTCCATCAAAAATCTTTTCTTTTGAATTCTTTTGGTTGATCTACTCGTAAGTAAACAAGTTAAACTTTAGAAAAAGTTTACTTTTATTTTCATTCATAAATGTTTTCTTTGCATATGTTTTCACGACATTTTAAATTTTTATTATTTTTATTCAAAAATGTTAACTTATTGATTTTAAACAAAATGACCTTTCAAAATACAAAATAAAAGCCTCCAATTACTTAACCTTAATCAAGAGAATTAAATCATGATATAGAGAAGAGGATAACAAAGGCGATGGTTTTAGTTAGACAACTCTTTCACAACGGATGTTCTATCACTTATAGAAACTAGTTTTATCATCCTTCCCGCTACTAAAGCCCAGAATCTCATGATTTAGTAAATAATAAAAAGGTTTAAAGATGAAAAAACCAAGCTGTGATGTAGGTTTAATGAATGAATCAACATTAAATGAATGAATTTTTCAGAGCAATATGTATATATAAATTAGGCTTTTGTTTTTTACATGCAAAAATATATAGTTGACCCATTTAATGATGGATGATTAATATTTTAAATTAACGGAATTAACTTTTTGGATTAAAATTGACAAATTTAAAAAACCTTGGAGAGCCGGAAGCAAAAAAAGTTCTTCATGGATGAAATTGACAAGTATGATCAAAACACAGATAAAAAAATGACAATTCACTCTAAGAAACACATGCAATGTAATCATTAATGTATATATTTATAAGGTATGATTATAGTAACAAACATATTTAATCTAAAATGTCTAAGAATAATGTCGGAGTAAATATTTTTTATTATTGTTTTAAAGGGGATGATATTTGCTATTATATTAAAAATATGTCAATTATATTATTTCTATTATTTTTAAAATTATGTTATATGTTTTAGATCATTTTCTATTATTTTATCATTGTTTATTGTGTATTATATACATTTATTATTATTTTTATTATGTTTACATATCACAAGTATACAGTGATATTATTTCATCAATATATTTTTCTAAACTAACTATTTAAAAAATACAAATGTTTTCAGTTAAACGCAATAACACATTAATTATTGTGTTTTATGTGTTTATATCATTTTGTGTTTTTTATATTATTTTTAATTGTTAGATTAATGAGTTATTATATTACGGTGTCTTTTACGTATTAAAATTACATAATGATTTTAATTCACTATTGTGTTTCTTTAAAAAAACACAATAGTGTTCA
Organism: Flaveria trinervia; assembly: GCA_025506515.1. Classification (NCBI taxonomy): domain Eukaryota; kingdom Viridiplantae; phylum Streptophyta; class Magnoliopsida; order Asterales; family Asteraceae; genus Flaveria; species Flaveria trinervia. The sequence continues at coordinate 10,677,748 of CM046454.1, read as the reverse complement.
GAAAAACATAACGAAAAACTGAAAAGACAAAATGATGAGCAAAAAGACACAATGACAAGAAAAAAAGACACAATGACATAATTTATTTAACTTTTACATATATTGATGTTGTACTCAATTTAAAGACATTGTAATTTTTTGAAAAATATAACGTCCTATGTAAAAGTTACAAGTGTTCAAAGAAAGTAGAGGAGCTTAAACAAAATTCAACAAAAGTAATTACAAGTGTTAAAATTTAATTTAAATTATTGATTAAAAAGATAAATGGTTAAAATTTCTGCTTACACCTTTTATGTAAAACAATCTTTTTATTTGAACTATTATCTTATTTCTATCATTGAGATAGGTAAGTTAACATTTCACATAATTCAAAACATCTAACGGAGACAAATTTTGTATCCACAACATAATTTTGTTATTTATAATTAACATATTATTCTTATACAATTTTTATAATCCAACTTATCTCATTATTTAGTGACATATTATATAGCAAATAACATTTTTTGTAGTAAAGATAATATAAAATTTCAATTTACAAAATAAAAGCATTAAGAAAAGGTTACATCACAAAATTGAAGGATAAAAAATATATAGTTTGTATATTAAGAACCTTTAAAAATGACAGAAAAATAAACTATTTATTTAGTTAATTTTATTAATTTGCTTAACTATAGAAGAAAATATGTTTAAATAAAAACCGGAAGAAATTTATAATGTGAAATTAACTATAAATGGCTTAATGAAAAATGACAGAAAAATAATTTAACTATTATAAAATGTGAATATGAATCGTGTTTAAGAGGTCATGTGTGTGTGAGTTACACTATTGTATGTATTTTTGAACTTTTCAAAGTAACTTTCAAATTATTTTGCCTCATGTTCGTAAGCTAGTGGTTCATCTTCACCACCTAATTAGATATGACATTCATTCGCTATAAAACTACATGCATGTACACTATCATATAGGACATAGTTGAATACTATAGTTGATTAGCACGTTAATGTTATTGTTAGAGCTCGATACATTAACATACGCATCTCAAACCCAAATGTCATGTGATACAAGTTATACAACCCCATCTACCATAACGGTCATATATCCTGATCACCTTGCATGTATTAAGTTTTCCATGCAAGAAACCCGAATGATTCCTAACATCTCATAATAACTTGTTTGGCTAAATGTACTTCTACTAATCGTTAGATGTCATTAGTGTTTTGCTTTATAAAATATTGTTCTAAGATAACTTTATTAATATCTATTGAATTTATATAGTTATACGATAACATTACTTTCACACATTTGTATGTATTCATCGCATTGATCACTGATCTATAATATATCAAATTAACATATGACACGTGTGCTTTTTTGTATAGCAAAAGCCTTTATGCCCACCCACATCTTTTCCTTGTTGAAAAGTATACAAAATAGTTAGACATACCTCCACAATTTGATAGAAAAAGTAGTTTGTTCATCCTGATTCATCATCTAAAACAATAGTGTTCATCCAGATCCCTCAAGTACTTGTATACGTTTTCAAATTATCATACATCAATTCACAGAGTTGCATTTGGACCAAGTCTCAAAATGATATATTTAAGGTGAAGTAGGCAGTGATTCACATCACTTGAACTTATGTTTGTGTGAGGATCAAATGAAATTAAAGCAGAACTGAAAGATGGATCATGAATGTTAAAAGGAGTTGAAGGTGTGAACAAAATGAAATGAAGGTTGTATTTATGTTGACTTTTTTAAGCTTGTCAAACTGAGTTGCCACATGGACAACCTGATAAGCTGATACTGCTGGTTGACATGGCAAACATATGAGACTATGAAAGCATGAATATGTTTTTAATGCAACAATGCATGTTTTATGCTAAAATGACCAAAAAAACATGGTATCCAATTTGTACTGCATGTGCCCTTAACAAGCTTCAAATATTCTGCTAAAACTACTTAGTACAGGTTAAGGTGTGGTTATTTGTATTTCACCTTGAAATATTGAAATGATTCAAAGCTTGTACAATCCCATACCAAAATCACATGGAATATACACACAATCAACACCTATTCTTCTTGGTAGAACTTTTCTTTGCTTTTTTATTATTAAATCCTCCTCCCCGTTCCTGTCAAAGTGGCAGTAATTGAATAAGAATTAAACATATTGCACAAGTTTTATGAAGCTTGAATATTAATTTGTAATAAGCAATGGCATTGCATAATTGAAAAACAAATTCTGAACATTAAAAAAATTGTGATTTAATGTGCCATTAACTTGAACTCCAATTGCAAAAGATAATTTAGCTCAAGTTATGTTCACAATCAAAAATTTTAAACATGAAGTTTTTCAGTCACATAATTAACTGCGGAGCAGAATCTTGTATATGAATCTTAGCACAACTGCACAAGTACCTTTTTATAGAGAACGTAAGCAGCTCGACCAGTCAACTCCTGCCCGTTTTTACTGACATAAACCTGAAGATAAAGAAGATTAATTTAGAAGTTAATGCTAATAATCTTGGATTCTCAATATTCAAAAAACTGATAATAGAAGATGTTTAAGCTATTAGCTAAAACAGCTGATAACCACCACTATAGACTATTGAAACTGCTATAATAATTCAGAATACATAAATGGCTATTACAACAAATCCAGAATGTTCCAACTTACTCTCTTCCCAGCTTGGTTTGTAAACCAATGGCCAGCACCAGCACCAGCACCAACAGCTTGACCATCTGCTTGAACCCTCCTTTTGCCGGCATCTTTTGGGATCTCTTTCTGGGTATTAGGCTTTGGATTTGTGAAACCTTGTGATGTTTCTTGGGCTTTTGATTTTCTTGAGTTTTTCCGTGAGCTAGTTTCTGCTCTATTAGTTCTAGCAGCTTGTTTAGACTTTTCACCATGGCTAAATTGACCCCTAGAAACACAACACACAATGAAAACCTATAAAACTTAATGAAATGTTATCAGTTATATAAGAGAGTTAACTTAGAACCATCATTACATGTAATCAATGTTTGATGTGCTGGGCTGCTCAGAATCTCTGTTAGCTGCATTTAAAGGGAAAAAATTGGGCAGGCGAGTTCGAACTAAATCTTGGACCCTTGGATCACTATGGAAGAAATACTTATGAGCAGGGGGGCAAGGATCATCCAAATCTATTACACTACTTGTAACATGAATATTTTGGTTATTCTTTCGAGTATTACTCTGAGATTTACTTTTATCTTTCATAGAACTGAAATATTCCTCACAAAGCTCATCAAGTGCAGGTGTTGGGATACGAGAACTCTTCTCGAATTGAAAATCCTCCCATAGATCTTTCCTGGTTGTTGTATTCACTGATTCATTTAATTTTCTCTGCTCGTTTAAACCTATATGTTGCACAGGATCAGGTTGATCCTTGTTCAAATATGATTCTGATCCATTACAGGTCTTATTAGTAGCACCATTGCTGATAAAAGGGTCATCGAAATCAGAGTCTGAATCAACCAACTGAAACCTTCTAAGAGGACTGACAGTCAGCTTTGGAAATGGTGGTTTATTGCAGCTCGTGATTACTGACTCTGGATCATTCAACACATTCGGTTTTCTCTTCCCTGGTTGTTTAGTCAAGACCCCATGACCATTAAGTGGGAACTTTGAACTTTTGCAGACTGAATGACGGTGCGTTGAAAGATGTTCATCTGTGATTATCAATAAAGTTAGCATATATCATGCATGAGACAATCAATTATCAATTAGTAGCACCCACATACCACGAACAAGAAAGCATAAAAATTTAAAAGATATAACCTATCGAACAAGTTATAACTTACAAGTAACAAGTATATTGCCAATTTAGAATAGCTACACCTAAGAAATGCTCTTATTGTGATGATTTTTAGTTCTTATACATCATTCATTTTGTTAATCAAAATGTTGAGCTTGAACATACATGAGATATTGCTTGGATACAAAAAAAGTCACAACTTTCTACAAGTTCATATGTTCAGGATAGTAAACCTTGCAAAATACAGTTTCAGGTTACAAAACATAATGTGTTACATAATACTCAGCATGCTCAAACTTATGACAATAATAATCAAGTCTAATTGACACCTGATTCATTAGGGTTGTAATGAGTGTAATTAGCAGCCAGATTCAACCCAATAAGCTACACCAAAACACAAACAATGCTATTCACCTACATTCAAACACACGTATCTAAACTAGAATCTAATCAATGAAAGGGAATTGCATCTTTAACCTGTACAATTACCTTCTTGTGAGGAAAAAACATCAATGTCATCATCATCATCATCATCATCATCAACAACCACAGAAGAACACAAATCCGCCTTACTCTTAACCGACGCCGATGCCACGGTTCCCTCCACCGCAGATCCTCGCCGGAGGCGCTTCAACTTCGGCGACGAACCCTGATTATCACAGTCCGAATCAATCACTGTTAGCGTTTCGAAATCGTCATCTTCATCATCAACTACACCTATGGAGCAATGGGTTGATGATGATTGAGCTTTATTATCTTTGTTTGCAGTGGTGATTTGGGGGTCGGAATCAAGTAGATCAAAATCTAACCCTAAAGAGAACGAAGGTGCTTCAAAATCCGCCATTGATAAGAACAATTAGCAAGATTTGCGATTAAAGAGAGGGATTATGAAGTATGAAGGGATTCTTGTATTGCAAGTTTTGATTTTTATCAAAGAATTGGCCATTGAAATTGGCATTGGCGCACTTTTCTTGAATTCATTTCTATGGCGCCATTGTTTGCATGTTTTCAAAAATATTAATTGCGCCTTGACTTAAGAATGCATTCTAAAAAGGGAATGATTTTTTTCCCTTTATTACTATCCTAAAGACACGTATAGGAGTCGTATAATGTTTTAGAAATTGTATAGTGGCAATTGTTTATGGCTAGCGGCTATCGTATGTGAATTATATAAGACTATCATTAGTCGGCATTGAAGAAGGGCGGAATAAATAATTGTTCAAGACATACTCGCTCAGATGGCACACTTAATATCAGATGATTGTCATCATAACTCGATATCACTAGTGAAATTCTATATTAAAATTGATAATACGACATGATGAAGTAAGTGAATAAATAAAGATATCGGTTGATTTGTGAGTTAAAAACAAGGTGAGGTGCGACTTAAAAACAAACAAAAATGGATAGCTAAGGGTTGTGTTTGTATAGTGTGATTTGTGAGTTAAAAACAAGGTGAGGTGCGACTTAAAAACAAACAAAAATGGATAGCTAAGGGTTGTGTTTGTATAGTGTGGGAACAATTAATAGCTGTAAAAGGTGAATAGGGTCATGACATCTCCATGCTATTTGACAAAGGGAACTAACATCTTAAGATATTGAGTGTGTGTTATGTTTTAAATTGTGAAAATAAAAAAATGTAATGTGTTACGGTTTAAAAGTCGTCCATCGTGTGATAATTAAATCCAACAATTTCATCACTTCTTGGTTTAGGGTGCAACATAAACACACTGAAGGGTTGTAACGGTTAAACGGCCTGCAACAGAGTTAATGAGCTAACCTTGTAAAATTCATTCTTTTTTATTTTTATTTTTATTATTCTAACAATAGATATGTTTAATTGAATGTGGTAAACAGTTATAAATACGAACACGGTTAAACAATTAAACATGTTAACCCAAGATAATTTTTTACTGGAGATGTCTAAAATGAGAATATTAAAACTGATTATATATCCCCCTTTTAGTCACTCAAGTCATCAAACAAAATTAGTTTTTTTCACCCCTCTATTTCTCTTTTAACTATCATCTCTTCCTTTCTAACAAAACTTCATTAGGCTTAACTTGAATATTTGGACAAACTTAACTCTTTTTTCCCTTCTCTTTTTCATCTAGACGTCACGTAGGCAAATCTCACATCTCGAAACCTTCATTAGAGGTGCTCCTACCATGCGATGGGTTCTTTAAATTTAATAAGCGACGTGAATAAATAAATTACTATGCAAAACAACAAATAAAAAAGTGCATTAATACCGATAAATTTAACAAACCAATATATATTCTACTGTAGGAGTTAAGTTTATTGACAAAATCATTTGAAGTTAAAAGCGCAGAATTTATCGTTAATATTAAAGGCTTGAGTTTTAGTTAAGACGTGTAAGTGTAAATCATATATAATGTAAGTTAGTTGAAATAAGATATATAGATAGAGTATCATATGTTATAAAAAAAGTAATATAAACCTAAGATTCTTGCACCTTTATTGGAGCAATAGGAAACAAAGGTTCTCATCGTCGATCATCATAACAAGTATTAATTCTTTCCTTCATTCAAACCCCAATAATATTATATTCTAAACAGTCTCAGGCCATATGGGTTCTTCATTTCCCTTCACAATCACAACTCTCTACAAAACTTTATAAAGATTCAATCTTTACTCAAAAAGATTCAAACCAAAGGACCCCAAATGGGCAACTCTCTGATCACAGGCAAAACCCACCCATCTCCGGCACCAGCACCGCCCGATCAGCACCAGAAACCGTCATCGTTACCGCGCACAGGTTCGATCCTCGGCGAACAACACAAGGATATCACCAATGAGTTCAAAATAAGTAGACCAATAGGCAGTGGTAAATTTGCAGTCACATACATTTGCAAAGAAAAAACAACAGGAAAAAAATATGCATGCAAACAGATACCTAAAAGAAAACTTGTTACAGAAAGTCAGAAAGATGATCTGAAGAGAGAAGTTAGAATTATGGAGCATTTAAAAGGTCAAGCTAATGTTGTGGAGTTAAAGGGTACATATGAAGATAATAAGTATGTGCATTTGGTGATGGAGTATTGTGAAGGTGGTGAACTTTATGAGAAGATGGAATCAAAGGGTAGATATAGTGAGAAAGTTGCTGCACAGATTCTTAGTTCTATAATGAAAGTTGTGTATTCTCTTCATTTCATGGGTGTTATGCATAGAGACTTGAAGCCTGAGAATTTTATGTTGGCGAAAAAGGGTTTGTTAGGGTTTGTTCCATGTTTAGTTGATTATACCACGTTGAAAGCTATCGATTTCGGGTTATCAGCTTATATTGATGAAGGTAATTGGATTTTCTTGATCATTTTATTTCGTGTATTTGACAATTCCCAAATTGATAAATCTTTGGTTTGTATGTTTTAGCATAATCTAGAAACCAAATTTTGTTTGGTATGGTATGGTTTGATCTGGTTGTTTAGTTTGGTTTGGTCTTGTGTGGTTGGGCTTGGTTTGGTTTGGTTTGGCTTGGCTTGGTCAAGTTTCGTCTGGTTCGTTTGGTCCAGTTTGGTTTGTTTTGTAATGATTTTATTTGTTTTGTAATGATATGGTATCGTAACTAGTTGCACACGGCCATTTGATAATAAGTTTTGTTACGACTAGTATCACATCAACACTTTAGAGGTTGTGTTTGGCCTCTAAATGATTTAATAATAAAAGGCGAAAATAGCTTACCAGAACGCTTAAAATCCACCATCATGACATGAAATTTCTGTTGCAAGATAATAAAACACGCAATCTTTTCCAGGAAAACCAAACCGAGAAGAGGTTGGAACCGCTTTCTATGTTGCTCCGGAGGTTTTACAACTTAAACCATATGGAAAAGAGGTTGATATATGGAGTGCAGGGGTGATTTTGTACATGTTACTTACGGGTGTGCCGCCCTTCAATGGTGGTAAGATCATGTTTGAGTACTTATTATGCAAGTACTAATTTGTAACCATAGCAATCACTTCACGCGCCATAACCACTTCTTATGATCACTTTACCCTCGGATACATGTCATACATGAGTAACATTGTAGCGAGGGTAAAACAATATAAGAAAAATGGTTATGGTGCACGAAGCAAGTACTGTGGTGACAAATCATATTTCTTTCTATTATCTTATAGAAGTCTTGTTTTGACCTGATGCACAAACTTGTAGAGAATGATAAGGAGATATTTGAGGAGGTAAAGAAAGCAAAACCTGATATGGAGAATTATCCATGGCCGTTAATATCAGCGAGCGCAAAGAAACTGGTGAAAAATATGCTCTCAGTTGATCCCAAGAAACGCCCAACTGCATTCGATGTTCTTAGTATGTCTTTGACATCGGTTTTTTATGTTTTCGGTAACAAAAACATAAGTACCATGATTTTGAACAGCATAAACATATCCAAAGATTTTAGTTAGTGTTACATAATCATTTCAACGTGCAAACAAAGCACCCTTATATAACATCAAAAGTGAATATTGCAAATTTCAAACGTCAAAAGTACATTTAGACGTGATGCAGCTGATTGTTTGATCTTATTATTCGTTATAAATTATCATCCAGATGATCAATGGTTGAAGGAAAATGGAGTAGCAACAAATCCGATAGACCAAACGTTAATTGATAGGATGAAGCACTTCCGAGCTATGAACAAATTCAAGAAACTCGCGCTCAAGGTATCTTTTTTATGATATGTTGAAAACTTGTGAATCACGCCTGCTAATAATCTGTTTTTGTACTTATACATGATAGGTACTAACGGAAATGATCCCGCAAGAAAAATTTGAAGGACTACAAGCAATGTTTAAAAACTTTGACACGAATGAAGAGAAAGCTATATCACGTGAAGAATTGGAGAAATCATTGGTTAGAATGGGGACGAATCTTGGACGAGAAGAAGCTAAACTTATTGTTGAAGCAGTACAAGTTCTTTATAAATGAAGTGTACAAACCTTTGTATAATTTGAAAAACTGTTATGTGAATTTTATACATCGAAATTTGCAGGCTGATACAGATGGAAATGGGTATATAGACTACAGTGAGTTCATTACAGCCATGATGAACTTTGGGGAACAACATAAAGAAGAACACCTTCGTAAAGCGTTTGAACATTTTGATAAAGATTCAAATGGGTAAGCAGTCGGTAATTTTTACACATTTATATTTTGGGTTGTAAACAAATCATTTATTAAGTTTTCCTGAAACAAATGGACGAACAAAAACACTGAAACTAGCGACTTTATGGTTCGTATTAGTTTGTCAAAGAAAATACTTTTGTTTGCGTTAATTCATTTAATAGACAAAACATACGTTAAAATGTATAAAATATTTAAAAAGTAATCTCTCAAAAACATATCAAAGTTGAACAAACAGGATGTTCATTTGTGTCAGAATAATTCAACTAAACGAAAATAAACTCTTGTTCATGTGAATGAACTCCCTGCAAACCATCCAAAATAGTTTGCTTACAGCTTAGTTTATATTCATAAGTTACTTTTTGATGACGCGGAATTGTATTTATCAACAGATGTATTTCAAAAGAGGAACTGAAATCAGCATTAAAAGAAAATAAAATAGGCGATGAAGCAATGATTGAAGAAATTATATCAGGAGTTGATACAAATGAGGTGAGTTTGTTGGTACTTACAGAAATTATATGCAGATTATGACCTATGATGATCATACACAGAGAAGCTCATTCTTGATTCTTGACAATTGCAGGATGGTCAAATCAGTTATGAAGAATTCTGTGCAATGCTCAGAAGCTAAAGCTCGGTCCATGTTCATGCCATTTTATCCGTTAAAAGCAGTTACTTATGCGAAATAATGCATACATATGTTAATTCTTTATTGATTCAAAACCACACATGCATCTTCAAACCATATTTCCATTAATCTCTTGTTAAAATACAACTAGCAACATCAGAATCATTCATTTGTATAAAATACACACGACCCAAAATAAAATACAATGTTAAGTACGATACTGAAGATACATCAAGAGCTTGGTAAACGGTTGAGATCCATTTCAACTTGATGAATCGTCCACTGCATATTCTCGAGTTTCTGCAACAATGCATTACTCTTTCAACATCTTATCAAGAGTAAGTTTTCTTGCCATAAAATACCAACATATACAAGTCACTTTTGTCCATTGTAGTCATTAGGCCTTTTTTTGTATATTTGCATCATTTAGAGCATTTACAATGGAATTCTTAAAAATATATAAATGTGTTTGGTATATTATAGGAATGGTTTTGAGTGGTTGTGAGTGAAGGAGAGAGAAAATTGTACTGTTCATCAGTATATTTAGGGAATCACTGTTCAATCCATATAAATATTTTAATATTTTTGAAAATGGTTGTGAGTGGAGGAGAGAGAAAAAAGAAATTATAAAGATATAAAAAATATTGAAAAGAGAGAAAATATAGTAATTTTTATTGTAATTTTATGGATAAAGATGAAGAATTCACTGTGAACGCTCTAAAATATTACTTTTGTTCTGTTTGAATCATTATGATGACTCGCACGAGACAAAAACTTGCAAGTTCATGTAATGACCCGAATGTTATAAATAATACACATAATGACCCATACAAAACAAAAGGCCATCGTTTAATGACTCAAATGCATACTAGCTAAAAACAAGACAAAATGGAAAATATGTTGGTATAATATGAAGAACAATCTTATAACTATAACCACATTTGGGCAAGACATGATCATGCTACTTACCTTGACCATATCCTGGTATTGCCTTGCAATTGTGTCAAAGTGCGGGTCAACCCCTTGATACTCACGAAGTCGTGTTACCTGAAAACAGTTGATCAAATATCAATTAAGAATTTAAACAGAACATAACTAGTGAAAACTGATAATGTGAAAAGTGTGCAAGATGAACGTACGGCTTTGTTATATGCAAGGGAAGCTTCTTCTGTAGCTTCAACTAAATATTTCCTGTAACAAAGAGTAAAATTGATACATAAATTATATTAGATCTTTATAATCAAGTTAAGAAAAATAATTTAGGAACTAATATTCTTTACCTTATCTTATGCAATGCCGGAACAGAATCTTGTGTGTAAGTCTCAAGCAGAAGAATATGCTCAAGTGCTCTGATAAAAAGAATCGAAACAATTTAAAATTACCTATCCCTAGTATTAATCATCTGATCATCTGATTTAAAACTTAAAGCATGAGCAAGTTTGAACATTCCAAGAGAGTAATATGACCAACCTCAATTTGGCACTCATCGTTTCACACCTTTTGCACAACCAAGTTTTCTGTAGTTCATCCTGAAGAAATTCATATAAATTATGTTTTATTATGCACCGGTCACAGAAAGAAAAAAAGAACATCATGCTACTAAAGAAAATCAATATACAGTTTGCTCACGTATTGATGTTGATGTTGCAACTTCAAATCTTTTACAAGTTTAATAAGCACACCAAGTATCTGCTCCAACACCTTTGAAAACAAATGAAATTTCATGTCAGCCAATCATTCCAATCATAGAATCTAGAGGTTGCAAAATGGGCTGGTTGGGTAAGGGGTCAAAGGGGGAAAGTTTTAGTGCGGCTTGAAATGGACCTGCGAACATTTTCTTTAGAGAACTATACTATAACAAAACTAATCTAACTTTTTAGTAAGGTGATTAGGTTTTGATGAATTGATGCATTTAAATATAGTTTGGTTGAGTTTCAACTTACAACCTATTCTACTGATCTGATACTTTTCCTTCTAGTTAAATTATGCTGCCTAACCCATTCTAGGTAATTGGGTCTAACTTGCCACCTCTAGTGAATTGCAAAAAAAAATCAGCTGATATGATGCAGTTCTTATTTACATACATTGTAATATTCTGCAAACTTTCTGTCAGCAGAATATAAATCTTCACGTAAAGCACCTTCTTCTCTTTCAATCTCCTCGATAATTAACTTTACCCTGTTTAAACAATTAACAGAATATATTTATATTCTCTAATAGAAATGCTAGTTAGAATAAAAAAATAAAAAGAAATACAAACCTTTCTGGAAGCCGAGCACTTGAATTTTGATTACCAGTTGATTTATCTGCAGCAGAGGAGAATTTCATAAATCTATACATTTTTCAGAACTTTACCACATAATATATAATGAAAAACTAACCCAAGTCATCTATAAAAGCATCAGCTAACTTGTCACATTTAGACTTTAAGCGATACTCAATCTCACGAAGAAGTGGCATTTGATACTCTGCCACATCCTACACCAATTGAAAAAACTTGTAAGCAAAAAAATCAAAGGGTAAAACAATGCATCCAAAACATATCATTAAGGGTAACTATCATATCTTACCATAGCCAATGGTGCATGTCGGACCTGAGTTTGCCACAAATAACCAGGTGTTATTCCAAGAAACCGATTAGGAACACCACCAACAGTAGGATCTCCAGTATCAGAAGCATTGGTAGGAAACACATTGTTTGTTGAACCACCCGTGTAAACTGAAGATATGTTTGTGTAATTACTTGAGTTTGAGCTTATTGTGATGCTGGTACTTGTACTATCAAGTGAGCTTCTTGATAGCACGCTCATTTTTTCTATTTCTTCCTCATGAACATCACCATCTTTTGATATTAGAGGGAGTCTTAGCCTTTGAGCAGCTTCTGCAACAACTAACCGATGCTCAAGTGCCTCATACACCTGAAAAATGATGTTAACTTAATACACATGAGACCCATAAAGGAACAAAGTTACTTGCACCTTACAAAGAGAACCAATCTAAAGGTGGCAAAATGGGTTAGGAAACGGTTCAAAACATGTACCCTTTTCTATGTGGAGAGACAGGCTGACCTTAAAACACCTTATATCCAAATAAATTAAACTTTTACTAGTAAATAATGTGTCCAATACGAACACAAAGTTCATATTATTTCAACAATAATCAATTTTAATATTAGGAACTTCAATTCATCAAAATTCCCATATCACTTGCATATCCACCTCAGGACAACATTAATAGTTCTTATTCCTAACACACACGAAACTACTAATAATACATGTAAAAGCACATACATTTCAAACCTAAAAGATTTAAAACCATACCTGAGGAGAATTCCTGAGGCCGAGATTGGCGTGTAGACCCGGTTTGTCACGAATTCCTCCAAGATTAGCCACAGAAACAGCCTGTTGATAATCTTCAACCATACCAATTGCTTCACAGTATATAGCCTACATTGTAAAACGCATATCCCATGACTCTCAAATTACAAAAGAACAATAATCCCCAATTCAAACTTCAACTGCCAATGCCATTCGTCAAACCCTAACATTTTCCCAGATAAAATATGTAACCAAATAAATAACTGGGCTCATTATCCACCCCCAATTCTCAATTACTGCTCACAACATTTCAGATCAAGAATCGTAAAACAAAACCGAACAAAAACCCTAATTAGAACAGATCACGAAAAGAAACGTAACCCAATTACCATGGCTTCCAAAAAACGTAATCTTTCTCTGCACATTTCTTCTCGCGCCTGAGACATCAATCAACAAATCATAACATTAACATTTCAACCTATTAAAGATAAAAGAAGCAAAATGAAACAATGTTACAAGTTGGAGATCGTTGTAGATAGATTTGGTGATGAGGGATCCATCGGGAGCTAAACAGTGACGTTCGAGTTGATCGATCAATTGGGTTACATCTGCAGGAAGATTTTGCGCACCTCCGGTTTTCGACATTTTGGGGGTTGGTGGGTTTTCAAAATTTGTGATGAATGCTTTATATCCGGTCCGGCTGCCGGTTTGAGTAGGTCGGCCGGCCGATGATTCAACCGGACGGTCTTTGAATTTGAATTCTAAAGTTAATTCAACCGGATGGTCTTCGAATTTGAGTTTAGGGGTTGTTTGATTACGTTGATTGAGTAAGATCTGATTGAGTTTGACTCAATTAAAAGTTCTGATTGGGTAAGCATCTGACTGAAACTTGGCTGTTTGATTTGGTATCTGACTAGAACCAAATTGATTCAGTATTTAAGTAACAAAACCCACCGGAGTCACATTACCGGTCAGAACCACCACACCACCACTATCATCGTACACATTCCGACCACCACCGCAATCCACCGTACACAAAGGCGAGCTGCAGGTCGTAAGGGGTTGGCGGGCTGCGGGTCACGAGGGGGTGGCGGGCTATGGTCGCGAGAGGGCCCGAGTCAACCGGTCAACAACTTTTTTTTCAAGGTTTGGGTCAGCAATGGAGACCCAGTCAGCCGGGCCCGAAGCCAAAATCAAACGGGCTGCCTGCTGACCGAGTCAGCCGGGTCAACCCAAAAACAAACAGCCCCTTAGAGATGTACAAACAGAGTTTTTTTTACTCAAACCGGTTCTGGTTTTTTCAAACCGGTTCTGGTTTTTTCAAACCGGTTCCGGTTACAAACCGGTTTAGCTCACCAGATACCCAATTGTCAAACTGATTTGGACCGGTTTGAAACTGGTTTTTAATATACCGGTTTTAACTTTTTTAAGGGAGGGTTTACCAAACCGACATACAAACTGGTGGTTCGGGTCGGTTTGGGACCGGTTTGGGCCAAAGCGGTTTTTTATAAACCGGTTCCAGTTTTTTTGCCCATGTCTAGATGGGTGATGACGATGAACTTGAATAGTTTAATACACGAGGATTAGAATGGATATGATAGATCGTGGGTTTGCCCCTTGCGGCATTAATTTTATGTATACTTTTTCTAAAAAATTAATTATCTCTTTACCCTTAGATTTATTACACTTTAACCCTAACCCAAAAGCCCTCTTCTAACCCACAATCGCAGCTGGGCCGCCCCTGATTCCAATCTCAATTTGAGATCTCATCCCTACGACCCGTCCATCCAAGCTCCAGCAGTCAACGACCCTCTCATCTGGCAACCTAGAGTCTTGCACACTCTAGTCAAGCTTTCAAGGTTAGTTTTCGAACTTTCCAGTCTCTTGATTAGTTTAGTTGATAATCTAGTTTTGTTTGTTTGTTTATTTAATTATTTGTCTATATTGGAAGATCTGAACATGAGATTTAATACATATTTGCATATTGATCTTTAACCTAGTAGAATAAAGGGCTGTTGATTAAACTAACTGGGTAAGATCTGATTGAGTCAGAAGCTTACCCAGTTAGAAGTTCTGACTGGGTATGCATCTGACTGAAACTTGGCTGTGTGATTCAATATCTGACTGAAACCAAAACGATTCAATATTTAAGTAACAAAACCCACCGGAGTCACACCACCGGTCGGAACCACCACCGCAAGGGGGGGGGGGGGGGTGCTGCAGGTCAGAAGGGTTGGCGGCCTGTCGGTCGCGAGAGGGCCGCCGCCTGCGGGTTAGTCGGTCATCACATTTTTTTTCAAGTTCTGGGTTAGCACTAGAGACTCGGTCAGCCGGGCTCGAAACCAAAATCAAACGGGCTGACCCGTTGACCGAGTCAGCTCAAAAAGAAAATGCCTAACATTTTTTAGAACCTTTAGATGAGATTGAACATAAGATTTAATATCGGGAAATTTACGAGATTGACCAATTGACTAAATTAGATTACAATGATAACCAATCAAAAATTGAATTAAAAAAAAAACAATTGTTGGCCGCCACGTGGCATCCCTCGCTGACGTGGCGAGGGAATAGTGAAATCCCTCGCTGACGTGGCGAGGGAAACACATAATCCCTCGCCCACGTATCATCCCTCGCCCAAAAGTCTGACGTGTCAACCAGTCCCTCGCTGACATGGCGAGGGATTATGAGTTTCTTTCGCCCAAATTTACGAAAATGACACTCCTCGTCAAATTTAAAAAAATCAAAAATCTGAGATTTTTTTAATATTTATTATTATTTTAATAGTTAATGTTTTTTAATACTTAAATTTTAATATAATTTTATTTTCCTCTATAAATACCATATTCACTCTTAACAAATATTACATTCTTTCAAAAAAACCTTCTTCATAAAATTGTTTGAAACTTGTACAAATGTTGTTAACAACTTCAAACTATATATAAAAGCAATGAAAAATAAAAAAAACAGTAGAATAAATTAAAAATAAAACTAACCTCGTGCTTCATATCACCACGATTTTATAAAGTTAGAAGATTTCAAAGCAATTTTTTAAATATTAAGTAAAAAAAGAGTAATCTTTCAAAAATTTCGATGACCCACATGATCCCCAAAATCCGGATTTCCCCTTTTAAATACCTCGACCCTCGCCTAGAATATCGTGTCCCTCGCCCACATGGCGAGGGGAGTGTCACATCCCTCGCCTCAAACGTTGTGCCCCTCGCTGACTTTTGCCTTTGACTCGGCGAGGGAGTTGTCAAATCCCTCGCCTAAAAGAATGTGCCCCTCGCCTCGTTTATTGTGTCCCTCGCCTCGATTAGTGTGTCCCTCGCCCACGTAGACAACCACCTCGCTGACATGGACGAGGATCCGGTCACCTCCCTCAACACCTTTTCTTGGTCCTCGCTGACTCAGCGAGGGAAGAGTCAAATCCCTCGCTGACATGGCGCCAACCCCTCGATTTGTTTTTTTTTCTAATTTACACATGGGCTACATGTGGGCGAGATAGTTACACGTGGGCGATGGGAGGCTAATTGACGTGAGCGAGGTATTATGCTTTTTCCTCGCCTCGCTGACATGGCGCCAACCCCTCGATTTGTTTTTTTTTTCTAATTTACACATGGGTTACATGTGGGGGAGATAGTTACACGTGGGCGATGGGAGGCTAATTGACGTGGGCAAGGTATTATGTTTTTTCCTCGCCCGGGGCGAGGGGTCAAAATCAACGGTCTCTTTTAGTAAATTTTTTAGTGAATGGTTATTTTAGTAATTTAATTTGGTTAATTGGTTACTTAAGTTATTTTCCCTTTAATATATAGTTCTGGCATTGGATGGCATGCTGCTGTTTGTTCTGATGGGACACTTATGGCTGAGCTTTTCTACATTAGATTTTCATCAGTTGATGGTAAGTTTACTTTTATCGTTTCATTTTATCGATTTTATTAAATGCAATTTTTATATTTGATTGTATCAAATGGCTTTTCAAAGAGTTGATTACTAGTTGAACAATAATATAGGATTTTAAGTGATATTTATATAATATTATTTAATAAATTTGTTGTTCATTATGGTTTGTATATTATGTTTTGTAGATTGTAACTTATTTTGTTTTTTTTATTCTTTTATTTTTACCTTTATAGTTTTCATCTTTTACATTTAACAGTAACATTTTTTTCACTTTCAACTTAAGTCTCATTTACTTTAAATCTTTTATAAAATTTTCATTTTACGTCTTGGCTTAAACTTTTCGAGTTAACATACTGCAACATGCGTATGTGGTTCAATATTTTACATTTATTTTTTATAGTTTACGTTTCGTTCTAATTTACACACATTAACACGTCGTAGCGCACACACAAGGTTCTAACTTTTTATGTCTTTTTTTAGTTTGGTTTTAATTCTTTTGTTTTACAAGTTTTTCTGATGTTGATAATTGAAACGGTATGTATTAATGTCACTTAGCATGATTTTACGGCTCCACTACAACGTGTGAAGCTAAATACTAGTTATCTATAGTTTACAATATATTTAGACATAATGTTTTGTTGAAGCGCTTGATACATACAAAATTACATATGATGCAAATTTCCAAGGGATGGTGTTAGTCATCACATGCTTTCATGTTTCAATTGCTTTTGCTTATTTTTTTGTTTCGTTTTGGAATCAGTTTGTGTTCAAATCACCTATATTTTGTTCTGTAGTTGGCAAATCAAATTTTGTTAAAGAGGGATTGTCGAATTGATATGATGTTTAAAGTAAAGATCTAAGCAAGAAAGAATAATGAAAGGGTTAAGTTGTAAGATACAAAGTGGGCCTCTGATCGTATTAAAGTTGTAAAATACAAAGTGGGCCTTTGATCTTATTAAAGTTGTAAAATACAAAATGGCATTTGTAACCTCTTCTATATCAATAACACACCATTTGTGCGTGTTTTCTATGTTTGGTGTCAGGTTGTAACAAAAGGCGTGGGTTGCAACTCGCAATCTATGATTGAATGCTAACCTAGACTTCTCAACATTGATCTCTATGGTTGTTACAACTACAACATTTCATTCTTTCATGTTTTTTCATGATCACAATATTTATGTAACCGTTTCTAAAATAAAAAATGTGTAAGACAATTATAAAATATAAGTTTTATTTGATTTTTTTCATATTTTTTATAACATTTTGATGCAATTTGATTATGTATATTCTGGCCCTACCCAACCTGACTGAGCGGACAACTAGAAACTTTTTATGTTATTTCATTATATTTTTAAAGGTTTCTTGTTTGATCCAAATCTTATATATAGACACACGTACATAAAAAAACTCACAAACAAATGATCCATCAACCATCATGAAACATGGATATTTACAAGTTACACTGCCTAAAATGGGTATTTACATATTAAAAGATATATGTATACAATGTTTTATATAAATACATTATTTACAAGGTACCAACGGTTTGGTAAAGTTTCTGATACAAGGAATATGCTAGCGTACTATTATCATGCATTTGTTCAATAATTACCTAAAATAATCTTTCATACATTTGATATTATGATGGGAATTCAAATGGATTTTGGATGCTTGATAGAAGTTATTTTGAATATTACAACAAAAACGGCAGTTATAATGCCGAATATTCATCCTAAAACCTAAAAACTATAATTTTCTTTAGTTACTAAAGGCATATGAATTCCATAATACTTCTACAAGTATGATATTTATGCTTATGCTATACAAATTTTTCGTTAATTTGTTAAGTAAGCCTTTACAAATTAAAGAACTCGTTATCATGGAATGTATTTCGGTAAGGTGTTACACAGCTGTTATTCAACACTGATTTACAACACAAATTCCTTATGCACTAGTACATAATGTATTATTTCTGGCGGTTCTAATTTATTTTTTGAGACGACCAGTTTTAAAAACCGCTTAAAAAAAGTTTGAAATTTTCAACCCATAACAAACCACTCATAAATATGTTTTTTGCAGCGAGTATATGTTTATAGAAAATTGTAAGAGTAAAATTATTAGTATTCATTATTATTATTATTATTATATTATTATTATTATTATAATATAAAAAATAAGAAATTTAGTATGAAAAGACTTACAATTGTTTCATGTTTATTTTAGCTTTTTAATAGATAGATATATAGGCTAAAACCCTATTAATTAAACGGATTATAGTTAGTAAAAATACAAAGAGTTAGATTATAATATTTTAATAATAAATATAATTAAAAAAATTATATACGTAATAGATAAAGAAATAAAACAACTATACTATTTGTAACTCTCTTATCTAAATAGTTTCATTTTTAGAGATTCGTATTAAGATTATTTTATTAAAAAATATTTTTTTTTATCAAAATCTTGTTTTTTTAAACTATGATTTGTAATTATTTTAGTTGTTTTAATAAGGTTGTTTTAAAAATTTCACCTTTATAATTTTTTAGAAACAAACGATTTAAAATATTTGCTTAAAAAGATTTAGTGTTTTAGAAAATTTTATATTATATAAAATTTTGTTTTTTTGTTATTAGTTTTTATTTAAAAGATGTAATTTTAACTTCTTTAATAAAATATATGTATTTTAAAAATATAGTTTGATTTCAAAAAATCTGGATAAAAGAGCGAATTATAGCAATTAATAAAACTAAGAGGTTGGACGTAAAAGTTGCGATTTTAGGTTACAAACGGGGTAGTTCGTAATTTTTATGCGTTCTGCGAAACTGTCTGTGCATCCAACAAAACTGGGTGTTTAAGCTACGAAACTGGGTGTTCTAGCTACGAAACTGCGAGTGTTCTGCGAAACTATAGTTTCGCAGGTAATTTCACAGCCATGGAATTCTAACGAAAGTTGGGTGAAACTGGCAGTAAAATTGTCAGCGAAACTGCCAGCGAAACTGCTTATCTGGTAGCGAACTTAGCAGCGAAATTAGGCAGAAATTAACTCTTTTAAGTGATATCTTATCTGCAGGCTGTGTAGTGTGATCCTAGCCTAAAAAGTTTAGTTTAGAAGTTACTCACGGTATCCAGGTGAGTTCTAGATCCCCTTATTTATAAGTTTTTCCATGTTTTGGGGTTATTATGCATACTAAATATACGTTTTTAAATAACTAAGATTTTATAAGGTTTTAACCGAAAGATCGATTTTTTTATAAGGAAATGTTTTTTTCCATGTTTTGGCGTTTCCCTTTGGACCCCACTAGGGGCTGCTGCCCTTAGGACCCCGCTGTCAGGGCTGCCACCCCTGAACTGTCACACGCCGACCGACGGCGTAATCATCAAGACGGACGAATGTGAAATGATTGTTCATAGCATATGGAACTAATAAGTTGAAATAATATTAAATACCATTATTCATTAAACAATACAAGTTAATTAAGTCATTACAATACACAAGAATATAAACAACAACATAAAAGTTTAGTTTATCTAAGTCTAAGTCCTATATGAGTAAAAAGAGTTCCTCAAGTATCAAACCTGAAACATGTTAAAAATAAAGGGTCAACTTTGAAAGTTGGTGAGTTCCTATGGGTTGAACATACATATATATAAAAAGATTTACAAGTAGCAATTCATGTTAATGGTTATGAGTTAACAAGTTTGTAGAACACATATAGTTACAACCAAATCTCGACTTGATTACAAGTTATAAAATTGGTAAGTGTACATGGTTCACATGATGAACAAGCATACGTCATCAGGAGCCGACAATACATCGGCTTTAGCACTAAATAGGCTTGTCAGGCCCAAATATCTAAGACGTCGTCAGGCTAGCAATAGTTAATGATTGTATACAAAATATGTATCTTATATAGACCTACAATAACACAAATAACCTGACAAAAAGTAAAGATGAATTGCATGTGCATTTATAAGTATCAAGATGTTTACAAGTGTAAATTTATAAGGTTAAAATGTTTCACCACAAAAGGTGTGAAATAAAGTAAAAAGGAGACATGGAGAACTCACATGGAAAACTAACAATAATAGTGATGGTTGTAGAGTACAAAAGAAAGCTTGGATGTCAAGAGTCAAAGGTGATGTCCTAAATAAAAATAATGAGGTTAGAATTCATTACAAGAAGTTACGACGCTTAGGAATGCCAATAAGCGAAAGGTAGATTGCAAAACGATTATTGTACCAATTTTAGATTCTGGACAGAATGTTTGGTATGCATTTAAACAAGTTTTTAAAATAGTAAACAATTTCATAAAATTATAAAAATTTACATTTTACTAGTCAAAGTCTCCCAGACAACTTTCGTTCAGAAACATTTTTCTGAAAAGATTCGTAAATAGGTCAAACAAGTAGCATATGACAGAAGATGCTGAAATGCACACTTATCTTGTGAAGACTATTGTTAAGTCGTCCGATTGAGTTTGAAAACGTATAAACTGTCCTTGAAAAGGTAATTTAATGAACTTAATATTGGAGTCTTATTTTACTCAAATTTAGTTTTTTATGATCAAGTTATGGTCGGTTGAAGTCAGATTATATTCTGCCAGAATTGTAGTAAGGCACTTATATGCACTTTTAAAATCGCTAAAGCATGAAACGGGTTAGAACAATTTATTATGTCATATATGGTATATTAGTCTTCATTTGAGTTACAAAAATATTCTAAGACTTGGCATAGCTATCATTTAGAAAAATAATCTTGTGGAATAATCGAATGCGGCGGCATAGTCGTCCATATGCAAACGAGATTCTTTGTTTATGTTAGTGTGTTGTTAGCTTGATTTAAGAATGTTAGTGATTATTATAAAGGTTAGTGAATGTTATAAGGTTAATGATCAAATGATAATGATTAAAATTAAAATAGATTTAGTAGAAGAAAGAATAAAAGTAAGAACATAAAGTCACGAGAACAATTGAATGTTAGGATGATTGAAATGTATAATATAAAAGCAATATAAGATTACCTTCGTATTAAGAATTATTAAAATTTCTTGTAAAATAAAATTCTTTAAATTGATCATTACCAATGGATGAAAGAAAGACATGAGAGTGAGATTTTTAGAGAATGAGCAAATGAAAAGTGAGGCCTAAACCTTGTTTTTATATTTGAGGTTAGGAGGAGGTTATGAATAGTGTTAATGATGATTTATAAGTCTTTTAAAAGCGGGTTATGATTGGAATTTGAAATAAATATAAAATTAAATAATTTAAATAAATAAAGAATACTTACAATTTAAACTTTAAATTTATTAAAACTTTAGTTTTAATTTAACAACTTCTTTTCTATTAAATCTTTGTAGACTTTATAAATCTAATAAGAACTTTTAATTTGATTATTTATTTAATTGAATATTTAAAATCTTATAAATATTAATAACATTTTATAGACCTTAGATATTTGTAAAAATAATGATCTTGTATTTTAATCTTTTAATTTAGTTTGATAATTAAAACTCATAAATGACAAATAAACTTCATGAATATATAAAATTTTATTCTATAAATCATGAAATTACCATAAATTAATTTAATAAATAGAAGTTGAATAAATAGTATTGTTATTGTTTTTGAAGGATTAAAAATAAATTAAATTTCTAACTAACGTATTTGATTTTTCAAAAAATTGACCCAAACGGATTTTGGTTTGGGTTTCTATTTTCCAAAATGGGCAGATGTTACATGAACACCCGTTGTCCCGTGGAGGGTTGGTTATGTTTTATGATGACTAGTACTTGGTATGTTATGTACTTAATAAGTTAAGTATTATATATTAAATTGGAAGATAATATTAATGAGAAATGGGACTTAATGAATGTTCCCCGGGCCCGTTTGATGATGAAAAGTCTTATAAGCACTATAATAGACTTCACTTATATGAGTCTGATGTATAATGATGGATCTGTATTCATGAGCGGGCTATGTGCCTTGTAGTGTGGATCAACTATTGGGGGTTAGCTATCATGATGATGTGTATCGATGGGGATCGACATTTGTTGTCGATCAACATGGAGCTCTTGCTTTGTGCAATCTCGTTTATGATGGAGTGAAAGATAATGAAAGAATGAAAGATAATGAACATGCTTATTATGATGTAAGAAATGCTATGTAGTATGATGTATGCGTGGTCATTATATGGAGGATAAAGCTTATATTTTCTTATTTATTTAAAACTAGAACTCACTCAATAAAGCTGACTTTTATGCATAATAGTGGGCAGGTAAATGCTAATGATAAGGATGATACCAGTAAGCTACTTGGAGAGTAATAGATGGTATTCCTGTTTATGAAATCTTTATTGTAATTTCAGACAATGCATTATGTTTTATTATATTTAAAGACAAATGTATGAGTACAATATGATTTCAATTTTTAAATGAATATCTATTTAATTCTGCTGCAATGTTTTGGTTATTAAAAATAATTTTATGCTATGATTAACCAACTGTGAGGTTTCCTGGGAACGGAGCCTTACAGGTATGTTTTTGGCAGTTTTGGTATATTTTTGGGCATAGAGTCGGGGAATACTAGACTTTTTCGTTTCGGTTTTATTTTTTTCTGTTTTTCTTTATTTTTTTAATACGATTTTTTTTGATGTTGGTGGACACTGCCGATTGTGTGCCATTGGTGTCACTTGGCATGGTTTTACGCCCCCACCGAGCGCGGGGGCTGAACATTAGTTTTACCTAAAAAGGCGTGAAACGGGATTCGGTAAAAGTTGGTGCTAAGATAGCTACTTTTAAGAGATTTAATAAATTTACGTATTTGTTTAAACAAATTTAGATAAAACACGTGCAATATGCTAGAATAGATAAAAGATTTTAATTTAGTTTAAGTTTATTATCACTCTTTCATGATACTTGTGGCTTCATATTGTGACATATATTAATTGATATTAGCTGTTCTTCATTTTTTTCTTATAACAAATATGTAAAACAAACTATGGCTAGCATGCAGGTATCCTAATTTACTCTTATATCAAACTTAAGATAAGTTACCATACTATATATTACCTTAAACAATATAATATACCAAATTATTAATATGTAAATACATAAAATAAGCACCTCAACCAAGGTGTACACAAAAACAAAATAAAGACCTATATATTCAGCATTCTTCACCAAATGTGTTAGAAAACTAAATGAGCATTTAATGATTGCAAAACTTGTATTTTCTCAATTCATCTTTACGACCTTCTTAACATTTTCTATAGGAGCAACCATCATCACCACTATCGTAGAGGACAATGAATATGAAACACTGATGGACACACTGGCCAACCCTAGAACCTCCCAGAAGCAGTGCCCCAAGATATCAGGCGAGACCGCTTGTTACACACACGTCAGTGATTGGTGGAATTCCCCCAAATCAACTATGGGAGCTCACACGACGCGCACGATTGTTGTACCGACATAAAGAAAGCGATGGAGTGTCAATGCAATGCAATCCAGCAAGCGTATGACAAAGCTCAACAAAAAGTTGTTAATGAAGTGAAAAAGCGACGAATGTTTATCAAGACACAAAACCTCTAATGAAGTGTGATTCTATCTGCTTACGTGTGCATGGGAGCTGGTCAAGATGTTTTTGAATAAGTCGTATCAGTGTTTTTTATTTAGGTAGTTAATATCCACGTTTTTATTTGAATAAGAGCTGTTAGGCTGAGTTTGTTGATTAGTCCGGGTATTAGGGTTAGTTGCTTTTTATCCGGTACTTTTTCTATATATATGTGATTGTTTCTTCTTTGTATCACACACTTGACAATTAATAAAAAGCTACCAGTTTCCTGATTCAATAGTGAACACTGTGTTTATCCATAATACCAACAGTTTTGGTATCAGAGCTTGGCTCTATCAATTCTGCCTTTTTATCCACCCGTTTCCATGGCTGACTCCAACTCCACCAACCCTAATGCAACCATTACTGTCCCCGCTGTTCCGGTGTTTCGAGGTGAAGGATACGAGCATTGGCACCTTCGTATGAAGACCATACTTCGTTCCCGTGAACTATGGGATGTCGTTCATCAGGGAGTTACCGCCTTGACAACGTCTGGTGATTTGCGTGAAGCGAAAAAGAAGGATGCTCTCGCTATGGCGATAATCCAACAAGGAGTCCACGATCAACTCTTCTCTCGCATTGCTGCTGCTGACTCCGCCAAAGCAACATGGGAAATTCTCCGGTTGAGTATCAAGGTGATACACAGGTTCAGTCTGTCAAGTTACAAGGATTGAGACGAGACTTCGAAAATCTCTCTATGAAAAATGACGAGGCTGTCGGTGATTACTTCTCTCGCGTCATGGATAATGTCGGTCGTCAGCGATCATATGGCGAAGAGCTCACCGATCAGAAGGTCGTCGAGAAAATCTTACGAAGCTTATCCCCAAGGTTCGATTATGTGATCCCTTCTATTGAAATTGTCTTTGATCTTGCTTCAGTTACTCCTGTGAAGCTCATGGGAATCCTTCAGTCTCATGAAGAACGGATCAACAGTCGTACCACTACTCTTGAAAAAACCACAACATCTGTTGAAAAACAGGATGAGCAGGCTCTACAGATCTTCTCTGATCAAGGTAATACGCGAGGACGGGGACGAGGACAATCGGGGTCTCGTGGTAGGGGCCGAGGTAGGAGCACACTTGACAAAAGCAAGGTGCCACAGTGCTATGTGTGCAAAAAATATGGCCATGTAAAAAAAGACTGCTGGTATAATACAGAAGATGAACAAGCTAATGTAGCTGAAAATGAACTGGGAGAAGAGCCTATTGATCGTGACAATCAACACTTACTTATGGTACTTGTAGAGGAACAAGATGAAAGTTGCAACCAACAACATCTCATGATGTCTAAAGCCGATGAAGGAAGCTCTCGTAATCATCTTTGGTTCATCGACTCTGGTTGCTCTAACCATATGTTGGGCTCCAAAGATATTTTTGTCTTACTGGATGAAAGTTTTAAATTACATGTACAGCTTGGAGATCGGAAACGGTTGGCGGTAGAAGGCAAAGGTACTGTACAAATCACGACCAGATCAGGTGAATCAAGGCTACTTTCGGATGTTTACTATGCTCCAAGACTTGAGTATAACCTTCTTAGTGTGGGTCAGCTCATGAGAAGGGGATACTCTCTTCACTTTGACAATGGGCTATGCAAAATACAACACAAAGGGTCAAAACAGGTTGTACTAGAAGTGGCAGTTGCAAACAATAATATGTTTGTGTTGGATGCTACTAGTCTCTTCACCACTCAAGACAGTTCAAGTACAAAGGCTGATCATGAAGCACTTCAATGGCACTGTCGCTATGGCCACCTTCATTTTGATGGGCTGAAACAATTGCATGACAAAAGAATGGTGATCGGCCTTCCTAAGATCTCTACTTCAATTACTTGTGAAACATGTTTTCTCGGAAAACAGACAAGACTTCCATCAAGGAACCTCAACTCGAGCCACCACAAAACTTCAGCTTCTCCATACGGACCTCTGCGGTCCCATGCAAGTTAAAAGTCTAGGTAACAGCCTTTACTACTTATTACTTGTTGATGATTTTACTCGTATGTGCTGGGTGTACTTTCTTTCTAACAAAAATGAAGCACTTGACAAATTTAAACACTTTAAAAGAACGATAGAAGCTGAAACAGGTGCACGAATTAAGAATCTTCGGTCAGATAGGGGTGGGGAATTTTGCTCTGGTAATTTCAATGCATTCTGTGAAGCTAATGGAATTAAACGAGAGCTCACAATTCCCTATACCCCACAGCATAACGGGGTGGTGGAGAGAAAGAATCACACTGTCATGAATCTTACAAGAAGTATGTTGGCTGAACGTAACCTTCCAATCTCATTTTGGGCAGAAGCGGTTTCAACAGCTGTTTATACCATCAATAGATCTCCCACAAAAGCTATGTGCAACAAAACACCACTTCATGCTTGGACAGGTAAAAAACCTTCCATAACACATATGAGAGTATTTGGGTGTCTCGCTTATGGTCACGTGCCTTCACAATTAAGACGAAAACTTGATAATAGGTCTGAAAAGAATATTTTTATTGGCTATTCTAATGTAAGTCATGGATATCGATTGTATAATCCAGACACAAACAGGTTTTCTGTAAAGAGAGATGTCATCTTTATTGAAGATGGAAAGTGGGATTGGAAAACACACAAAAGTACAAGTGGTGATAGTGACTTCTCCTATCTAACTTTATTCCCACGTGAAAGCATGCATGATACTATGCATGATAATGGGACCACTCATACACATGAGGCTACCCCTACTACTGATACTTTTGAACATGTAACCCATGAGCCTACCTTCTCACCTAATTCCATGCACCATAATGTGTCCCCACAAACACCTAGTTCCATGCATCCAATTCCATGCTCCAATTCAGCCAACACTTCATATAATAATACCCCACTTTAAACCCATCTATTTCCAATGCTCCTATTAATATCCGTGATCCTTCTAAAAGATCAATCAAGACTCCTACTTGGTTACAAGACTATCATAGTCGAGAAGGGTTGTCTGATGTTGAAGAAGACGAATTTGCAGGGTGTCAATTTGCCTTGGTTTCTGAAGATCCTACCAGCTTTTCTGAAGCAGCAACCTCTAGCAAGTGGATGAATGCAATGCAGCTTGAAATTCAATCAATAGAAAGAAATTGTACTTGGGAACTGGTGAATTTACCTCCTGGTAAAAATGTAGTTGGCCTAAAGTGGCTTTTTAAAACAAAAGTTGGACCTGATGGGAAGATAGCAAAACACAAGGCTCGTTTGGTTGCCAAGGGATATTCTCAGCAACCAGGAGTTGACTTTCATGAAACATTCGCACCTGTTGCTCGCTTCGAGACAATTCGAGTCATTCTTTCGGTTGCTGCAATGAAAGGCTGGGTTCTTCACCAACTGGATGTAAAATCAGCTTTTCTCAACGGGGATCTTACTGAGATATTTATGTCAATCAATCGGAAGGCTTTGAGGTTGATGGGAAAAGTAAGATGGTTTACAAGCTAAAGAAGGCCTTGTATGGGTTAAAGCAAGCCCCTCGGGCTTGGTATTCTAAAATTGATGGGTATTTTCAGGAGCATGGTTATAGCAGGAGTCTCAACGAACCAACTCTCTACATAAAGAAATCGAGTACAGATGATATCATTTATGTTTGTTTATATGTAGATGGTATTATTTGTACTTCATCTTCTTCACAATTGATTCATGAGTTCAAGACTGGCATGAAGGAGGCATTTGAGATGACTGATATGGGACCCCTCAATCATTTTTTGGGTCTTGAAGTTCATCAATCTAACAAAGGTATTTTCCTAAGTCAAGGAAATATGCTCGTGGGCTTTTAAGCAAGTTTGGAATGGCAAGTGGCAAAGCTGAAGCTACACCTGTTAACTATAATGAGAAGTTGAGTCTTGAAGATGGTGCTGAAAAAGTAAATGAAGAAAAGTATAGAAGCTTGGTAGGTGGTTTAATCTACCTTACCCACTCACGTCCAGACCTAGCATATGCTGTTGGGATTGTTTCACGGTTTATGCAAAGACCATCCAAAATTCATTGGGAGTAACAAGAAGAATTTTAAGATATATTTCTGGTACAGTTGATTATGGTATTTTTTATCCTAGGGGTGAGCAAGTTAAGCTGAAAGGATACATCGATAGTGATTGGGCCAGTTGCTTGGATGATCGCAAAAGTCTTTCAGCATATGTTTTCTCATTAGGTAATGGTGCAGTGGCATGGAGTTCGAAAAAACAGCATACAGTAGCTCTCTCAAGTACAGAGGCTGAGTACATATCTGCTACAACAGCAACATGTCAAGCTATTTGGCTTCGTCGTGTTTTAGAGGATTTGGGTCTCAAACAAGAAGAAGCTACTACAATTTATTGTGATAACAAGTCTGCCATTAACCTTTCAAAGAATCCAATTTTGCACAGCCGGTCGAAACACATTGAGTTGAAGTATCATTTTATTCGTGAAATGGTGTCAAAACAACTGGTTAGCTTGGAATTCTGTGGTACCAATGATCAAGTAGCAGATGTGTTAACTAAAGGACTCAGCCGTGAAAAGTTTGTTTATTTCAGAGAACTTCTGGTGTAAAGCAGTTTGAATCATGGGAGGGTAATGAAGTGTGATTCTATCTGCTTACTGTGCATGGGAGCTGGTCAAGATGTTTTTGAATAAGTCGTATCAGTGTGTTTTTATTTAGGTAGTTAATATCCACGTTTTTATTTGAATAAGAGCTGTTAGGCTGAGTTTGTTGATTAGTCCGGGTATTAGGGTTAGTTGCTTTTTATCCGTACTTTTTCTTATATATATGTGATTGTTTCTTCTTTGTATCACACACTTGACAATTAATAAAAAGCTACCAGTTTCCTGATTCAATAGTGAACATTGTGTTTATCCATAATACCAACAACCTCCCCAAAAATTGTGGATTGGAAGTCAAGGATTGCCACCTTGTAGGGCCAAAGATTTGAATAAGATTTTAATTAATTAAGATTAATATGATATGAGAATAATGATCGTCATTAACTATCAAATTTTTAGCTTATGATATGAAGCAATTAAGTTTCTAGCTTGTTGTAAATTAAACACATAAATCTTGTGCAACTGTAACAAGACCTTCAAAATACTATCAGCTTTCTGTATGATATATCGTCATTACTATAAGCTAATTTGCAAGTGTAACAAGAACGTAACATTAAAATAATATAACGCCATAGACAACCATTTCTTTATGTTTGGTCCATTACTTAAAATTAATGCAATTTGCAACCCAGAGCAAAGTTAAAATGTAAATGTCAATATATTGATAGAACTCAATAACGTTCGATCAATTCATGTAAAACTCTAAATTTCCAATTCTCAATTTATAAGTCTAAGGATCGTGATTTCTCTAAAATCTCACTCATTCGATCAAATCTAACGAAATTACATAATGAGCTAAAATGTGTTTTTATTTTTTTTATGTTTTTAATATCAATATTATACACGTTTTAAAGATAAATAAAATACAAATCAATATAATACATATTTTTTATAGGTGAAATTTGAGAATGAAGAACATTACTAATTTGCCCTTAAAACCTAATCTTAATAAAATAGATACATGTTATCACCTTAATCCTTCTTACAATTTATAGTTTTTATAGAATTTATATATGAATATTTCCCCACCCTTGAATTCGATGGAGTTGAAACTAAGACAACTTTTTTAAAAGCTTTATAAAAATTGAGTTTTAATCTGTTTATTTTATATAAATTAAGATTGAGATAAAGCAAATACAAAATCTGGCTTGTATGTGTATGGATGTTTTAGTCGTTTTGAGACCTAGAGCCTGTTGAAATTTTTAGTGAAAATATGTTAATGAGCTTGTATGCGTATGGATGGAAAAATTTCACTTGTTTTGTACATTAATAATAATTTATGTTTGTTAATACAATAATTATTTATTAGTGAGTTTATATATATATATTTTTTTGTGAGATGATTACAACGAATTAAACCATGTTCAAAACAAAGCTAGATGAATGATATATCGATACTCAAAACTAATGGAATAAATGAAAGTGTTTGGTTTTATCGATCTTATAATGATGGAGTGATAAAAAGACCTTTGAAGTGATAGAGTATATAAATAGTTTTTTGTCACACTGAAATACTAATTAATAAACCTCTGGTATAATTGTTTTAATAATTACTAAGGACAAGATTAAATCAATGTTAACGACGATACTTTTGGTATAACCTTATTAATGAGACCTTTAATATATCCTCTGAAATTGTTACATGATCATACCATATATTATGGATATGTTCCTTGTTTTTTTGGATAAAACTAGGTTGCACCCTACGCATCACATGTTGTATCAAAGCATTATAGCTATACTCCTCACTGAAATTACTTTTTAGCATAACTAGTATCAAGCCTCTTGCTTTGCGGCGAGGGCATAAAACCATACCAAATAACACTAATGTCACATCACCATCAACGTCCATCAACACCGAAAATACTTGTGACACCCTACACATATCCCACATCGACCGTGGACAGGAGAGATTCCTGGTTCATAAGAAATGTCTGGCCTTTAACATCAACAATGCGTTTTGAGCGTATTGGCTATGGATGAGAGGAGAACTCCGCAGTTAAGCGTGCTCAGGTGGGAGCAATCCAGGGATGGGTGACCTCCCTGGGAAGTTTTCACCCGGGCAACCAAAAGCAAATCCGTGAGCTTCTCGTGGGCAAAGCGGACAATATTATTGATGCGAGGGGCCGGGTGTGACAATACTCATATAAAAATAATAAAAGAAAAGAAAAGAAAATAAAATCGAATGGAAGTAAACGTAAAACATTACAAAGCAATAGCTAAGTCAATCTAGGACTCAGACATTGTAACGAGGTCGTTAAGTAGGAAAAATAAGCGTAACAATATTGAACTATACACACATGTTATGGTGCATTAAGTCTCAAAATTTAGATCGAAATGTAAAAGAAAATTTTGTAAAAGAAGAAAAAGATAGACGATCAAAGTTAAAAGTTAAAATTTATATAGGTTAAAATAAAAATATATAAAAGTATTTGGTTTTAAATAAAAGAAATAAAAAACCAAAAGAAATGTACAACCTTTAAAATTTAAAGTACAATCATCAATGCAACCTAAGTTGCTAATTAATATATATTAAATTTTAATAATTCACAAAAACTACACAACTCAAACCAAAGTTATATACTTCTACTTCCATCTTCTAGATTACCATCTTCTTCATATTTTTCCATCTTTCAAGACACTTCTTATCTAGTATGACATTGGGTGCAAAGATGTTTTCGGTAGTATACTATATTTTTGATTGTTGTACCTTGGAATACAGACATGTTCTTCTGAGAAAAGGTGTGAAATCTAGTTTAACAGAACTTTATTGAACAGAAATCCTCAACCACCACTAAATCCGTTGGTGAAACGATGAAGAATCTCTATGGTTACAAGATTCAAGTGAAAGAAGTTATATCTGAAGACTACAGTTTGAATTGGTTTTAATTATTGTTAAATGTGTTATTTGGTACATTGGGTTAGTATGCGGCATTATAATTATGTGTTTCTCATCAATTATGTTATTATTATTTGATGAATTATTAATAAAAGTGAACTAATGTCCTACAAAATCAACTCTAAAATTGAAAAACTTTAATGAAATTATTACTAGTTTATCAGCCTTTTCTAATTCAACTGTTGATAGTATTATATAGAAACACACGATTATTAAGGTTGGTGCCCTTGGAATATCATTGTTATTGTTTACTTCCTTTTGATGCGTAAGGCACAACCCCTACTTGAAACTTCTTAACTTTTAAATCTAACTAGTAATACAAGCACGTGCTTTAGTTACTGACAAAAGTAGTAACGAGTTTCATTACATTGGTTCACCTTTTTGTTCTCATACAAATTTTAAGAATACAAGACTTACATGTAGCTTGTATATTACATAATAAAAACCAGAGTATTTTACCTGTTTTATATTCATAAATTTTAGAACTATATAATATAATTCTTAGAGAACATCGTAATTGAAACATTCTGCACTCAAAACGAACATGATCTGCAGAAAGTCGATGCTTTAACTTGTTGAATAGTTTTACAACCATCTATACAAATGCCTAGAATTTAAACTTGTCGTTTTACCCAGAGTTTGGACTCCCATATGCATACTTGAATCCGAGAGATGCAAAGTTGGAGTTGAGCTTTTCAGAATGGGCAATGTCTTGTATAAATTTTTATAAAATGCATCGGGACACGAAATTACGACTTATGAAAAAGTACCTACAATTTGTGTGCAACCAAAATGAAAATTTTACGGGCCAAAAGTGACCCAATGCAAATCCGGCATCAAAGCAATCATAATAACTACAAACAACTATTTGTCATTGGCAAGCCACTAACCTCTATTTCATCAAAACACCGGAAAAAGTAAAAGTTTTTAATGTTTTTAAAGTGGTTAGGAGTAGAGCAGAGTAGAGAGAAAAAAAGTAATGATAAATGTATGAAAAAATAATTTTTTAATGTAATTATATAGATGAAAATAAGTAATCCATGCCCTTTATGAATACGATTTTGTGGTCCACAGTCCACACTTGACCAACGTTTCTTGGAGATGTGTTTTTCTTAGATATGGGTCAACTCGAGGATAAGGATTTAATGGTATTCACTGAATCGAATTCGAGTTAATCGAATTGATTACACTGCATTTTTAATTTTTTAAGCATAATGTAAATTCGATTCGATTCAAAAAAATAAATATAAGTCGAATTTGATTCTCTACATTTTCATACAGGGTTCGAATTCGATTCGTATTTGAAAAAAATCAAATTTCGATTTTTTCAAGTCGTATTAGTAAAAAAATTTAATTAAATAATAATTTCAAAATACATTTAAACGATCAAATTTCAAATGATCGAATAATAAATATAACTTTTTATAACACACAAAATATTCTAAGTTTCAATTAAGTTAAAAGGTACCAATTATGTTTAAAATCGTAAATCAAATATATTTTGAATTCCTTAATATTAGTTTCTCATATGCACATCTCTAAATTAATATATGAAAAAAGCAAATCTAAGTGTGTGTATTTCTAATTCGAAACTCCAATCGAATCGAATAAATATTTTTTATTCGATTCGTATTCGAATTAAAATTTTGAATCAAATCTCAAATTGATGATTTTTGAGTCAAATTAAAGTGAATTTCGATCTTTCGAATTTGATTCGAGTATGTGTTATCTTAAAATTATTGAAAATTTAAAATATATCTTAAAGTGATGCTTTATATACGGTAATAAATAATAGATAATATAGATCCAAAGTATTATTATCATTAAAGAAGAGAACCCTCATTACTACCACCCATTTCTTTAAGACTTAGAATGATAGACGAATACACATCGTGATGAAGATAAACTTCTTAGCCCCAGAGTCTTGAAACTTAGCGCTGAAAGCCCAGTCAGCTAAAGAAGCTCAGTCAGTTGATAAATGTAACCTTGAATCTAGCCAATTTGGAAAGTTCAGTGATATCAAGAAATTGGCATATCTTGAATCTAGCCTACAATCCGATCTTGCTTCTTTGTTAATATCATTTGCCAAAAAGCAAATTATAAAAGTATTTAATAAGTATATAGTCAAGTATTTAAATAAATAATAATTTTTTTAAATTTCAATGATAATTTAAAATATTATATATAACATAATATTTGATTTAGTGAATTAAATAATCTCACATTATTAACTAATGTGTTAATAATATATATTAATCAATGTATTAATTTTAAGAATTTTATTAATGGTGGGTGAAATAGAAACGATTACATTAAGCACTTGTACCTATTGCTTAAAAAGTTGTATAACGTATCTTAATTTTTTTATAAAATTACACTTGTGTCTCAAAGTTATGTTTTATATAGTAATAATATAGATAAGCATGATAAAAGGATAAAATTATCATTTTACTCAACTTTAAGGGACCGAAACAACTTATTAAGCATAAGATACATGTTTTATATAATAATTCTATTTTGCTCGCATTTATAAACTTATTCTAATTAATACATCATTTAATTCACACTATTAATACTTATTCAATATGATGAGATTATTTAATTTACTAAATCAAATATTATCTTAAATATAATACTTTAAGTTTACATTTAAATTTATATTATATATTATAACTAATTGGTATTTAAATTTATATTATTTATATATTTAAATTTAACCATATTTTGAAGACATCTTAGCATTTTATTTCTTTGATTCTTTATTATATTACCAAAATTACCCTTTAAGCATAATGTACAAGTAATTTAAAAATATTAATCCTTCATCAAATTTTTATATTTTTCTTAAGTTATTTCAATTCTATATAAACAACTCTAATTAATTTTATAAATGATAAATTCTCTACATACTTTAATTTGTACTTGTTTTATTTTTATTTGTGTGATTTTTATTTAACGATTTATCAAAATCCAATATTACTATGAAATTATGAATAAATAAAATTTAAGACCATGACTACTAAAAGGCCATGTTTCAGGATGCATACGAAAAAGACTAATCTCTTCTGCATCTCAGTCAACCCAACTAATTTCTTTGAAATTAAGCAAATATAACTATGATATATATGTTCTTATGGTTTTTGAATTTTAGCTACCATAAGACTGTACATATATATGTTACTTTTGGTTGAGACTTGATTACTAAACATTTGATTTTACTGCTAACACGTGAAATTACCCGTAGCAATACGCGGAGCTTTCGTACTAGTATTATAGTTATGATTGAACCAAATATGTATTTGTAATTTCTAGGGTAATAAGAAATATTCTTTGGTTAGAAAGCAGACTTTTTTGTGGTGCTTGGAGATGTGTTATTGGATTTTGGGATGCTTCGTGACCTAGAATATTAATGTTGTCTCCTATCTGTGTATTAGTGTGTCATAGTGTTATCTTTTCACGATGATTATTAAGCATTTTTAAATTTG
Source organism: Flaveria trinervia (assembly GCA_025506515.1). Classification (NCBI taxonomy): domain Eukaryota; kingdom Viridiplantae; phylum Streptophyta; class Magnoliopsida; order Asterales; family Asteraceae; genus Flaveria; species Flaveria trinervia. The sequence continues at coordinate 10,642,398 of CM046454.1, read as the reverse complement.
TTTAATTGCTCGGATATGTAGCTTTGCAGTAGCATCTACTCGTCATCACACAGATATATATTTGTTATTATAGTAGTTGTCACTTGACGATGGATGTGTTCAAAATATGAAACTAAACATCTTGTAATTACACAGGTGACACTATGCTCGATCATAAGAATTAATGAATATTTGAATTTTTTTATAATATTTTATTTGAAACCTTAGCAAATACTTTATGGTTTAAAAGCTATTAACATTTGATAATTTTTTTTACCTACAAGACGTTAAACAGAATTTGTAAAGGTTAGTGCTAACACAACTTTTAAAAGCTACAAAGATCTGTGCATTTGTTAAAAAAATTGAGATAAAGCAGGTGCAATATGTGTAAATATATATATTTATAAAAAGTTTTTAATTTCAAATTGAGTTGGTTATTATTCTTCTGTTTTTCGTAACAACCAGAATTAATTATACTTTCACGATACTCAAAGCTTCATCTTCAAACACATCTATAGTACTATAACCAATAGCTTGTCTTGATCATGATGATTTTATTTTAAGTAATTTTTTTAAAAGAAATAAGGCTCGTACGTGTTATATATTACTCTTACGTACGGTGAACGTAAATTAAAATAAGATATTTATATATAACTTTAACACTACATTATCTCAAATTATTAACATGTAAAGATATAAAATAAGCACCTTAAGTGAGGTTTACACGTTAACAAATAAAAAAATCGGCCTATATATTCCATATTCTTCATCAAACATGATGGAAGAAATTAAAGAGCATCCCATGATGGTAAAACTTGTTTCTTTTACATTCATCCTTACAACCATCTCAACATTTTCTATGATTTCCATCTATGAAACCACTATCGTTACCACCAACACAGAGGAGAATATACATGAAACATTGAAGGGTGTGTTGGACAACCCCATAGTCTTTATTTTATGAGATAATCCAGTAAGAAAAATTATATAAGAAGTCTTTATTTTATATATCACTTAACAAGCTTTGTGTTGTATTTAAATTTCATGCATTTATTAGTTTCTTGTGACCAAGCATCAATTTGATATTTCGTAGCATATGTATCATGCTTGTTTTTGCATATTATTGACAAAAATATAACATATCATATTATAAATATTTTTTATCTTTGACATTAGGTTTTTTATTTTATAAATAAATTATATCATATTATCAATAAATTAATAATTATTTAACATTTTATCTTTTCTTCAATGTAATATCTGACTCATTATGTTATGTAAAACCGAACTCATTTTGACAATCTATGTTATTGAAAATTTAATATTTAATTATTCTATTATTTTGGTGTAAAGATAGAATACTTAGATCATACTATTCAATTTATAAAAAATTATAATTATTAAAATATTTTTAATTTATAAGGTTTTATCACAAAATTACAATACTTATATTAATTAATATTAACAAATCAAATTAAATTACAAAGTTTACATGATTCATAAAATTGATAACTATTTACATGATTTACCAATTAATATTAACAAATTACTAAAATCAGGGTCTTTCTATTTTAGGGTGTAAATTGTAATGTTTAAAGTTCAATTTGATGTTATTACATAAAATGATAAACGCATAAAACGTAGGGACCAAGTAGTAATATTTTAAAATCACTTTTCTTTCCATCGACAACCACTATTCCAGCCACCTCTTGCAATCACCAAACCCCAACTTAATTTCGACCAAATTGACCCAATGAAACCGTTCCCTTCTCTTCGCTACTAAGATTCGAACCTATTATTCGAATGACTCAACCACATATCCATATTCAAACTCAAAACCGATTCCCACATTCAAGTTAAAAACTATTTTAACACAAAAATTTAGTAGTTTGATTCAAACACACTAATTGAAATGCAACTACAATCATTTAAACAATGGCAACCTAATCAATTGGGTCAACTTGGATTAGTCTAAATTCTAATTGAAATAATCAAATAAAAAATCATAACTCGATTGATATGAAACTGTTGAAATTGATGCTATATAAGAGAGGAAAAACATTCTAATCGATTCTTTTAATCTATCTTAACACTCGATTAAACTTACAACACACACACACATCGTATTCGATTATCATCCTCATTGCGTTGTAAAATTGTTGAATTCGACATTGTAGGATTTCACAACTACAATTGGTAGGGGGCTATAGATACTCACTATCTCAGGAAGCTTCATGCATAAGCACTTGGATTATCATCATAGGTATCATCTCAAACTAATTTCATTCTCTATCGCAACCATTTTCTTCTTGTTAATAATCAATTTGATCTTCATCAGGTAATTCAATACACACACACTCACTCGTTTATATGTAGGTAAACAAACTCGTTCCCTAAATCAATATATAGTCTTTAAACATGATATTATTTTAGTTTAAGACACCATTCCTTATGTTAAACCATGTGAAATCTTGGTGAATATTCTTGCATTTTCTTACCAAAGCACATACAATTATCAATGTGAGTATTCATATTCTATTTTTCATGTGTTTTATATATTGAAAAAATCATGTGACAATATTCAATATGTTGTTGTGCATTATTCATTTTACTAAAAATTCATTCAAATCATGCCACATTATTAGTCACAATTATGTGTTCATAGTTAGATAAACTTTGATTTTAGTATAATCATTAATTTATACAAATCATAGCAACATTGATACATCTACTAGCTTAACAAACCCATTTGATTATTTGAGTGTGATTTAAACATGATTCATACATAATCATAAAACTTACTTTGTGGATTGAGTCACTGGTCAATAGATTTGAATGTTTTTAGTTTATATTTTATATTTCACTATTTTCTTATATGTCTTGACATGCCATTAGAACTGAATTCTTCTAATCAATATATGTAATGCTATGAATGATAACTTATGTTTAATCAACGACTAATTTTTTAGAAGACTTATTATTTTTCAAATGATTTCAGAAATGCAACTTAGATGGGCTTCATATATGCTCACATCTAAGATTTTGGCCTAGATACTAAAAGAAATTTACTTATTTTTTATTTGGGTCTAGATCATGTGGACCCTAATAAGTTTGAAGCAGTAATGCAATGGAAATCCCCAAACATGCAACTCGAGATTTGTAGTTCTTTGGGTTTGATGTTACAGTGGATTTATTCAAGAATTCTCAAAAGTAGCTTCTCTCTTGATAACGTTGACATGAAAAGATATGAAGTTGAATGGGAAATGAATCAAGATGTAAGTCCCATGTTAGTTAAGGGCGGAGAACGAAACCCTCCTTATAAGGTCTAAAACCTCCTTTACCAAGACACATTTTGCTTGGGCTAATAACTCGTCGGTGAAAATAAACCGTGAGCTTCTAGATGGGCAACCCATTGGGGCAAAACAGCTAGTATCTTAGTACGTTTTACATGGGCAATTACAGATGGTATCAGCGCCAGGGGCCGAATGATTTGCCAGCGAGGACGCTGGACTCCATAAGGGTGGTGGAAATGTAACTCCCATATCAGTTGAGGGGAGAACGAAACCCTCCTTATAAGGGGTGGAAACCTCCTCTACTAAGATGCGTTTTGCTTGGGCGAGCAACTCGTTGGGTGAAAATAAAACCATGAGCTTCTAGTTGGGCAACCCACCGGGCGCAAAGTAGACAATATTTTGGTACAGTTTACGTGGCCCGTTACACAAGAGAACTCATTTCAAGAGCTAAAGACAAGGTTAAGTCAAGCTTATATGTTGGCGATACCTAAAGGAAATGACAATTTGGTGGTTTATTTAGACGTCTCATACTCTATTGTGGGTTGCATGTTGATGCAACAAGTGTTATAGCTTATGTCTCAAGGCAATTGTAGATTTATGAAGTCAATTATCCTAAGAACAATCTGAAAATAGTATCTATGGTATTTACGTTAAAGATTTAGATCCACTATTTGTACGGAACCAAGTGAACCATCTTCACCGATCATAAGTATTTGAAGTGGTTCTTTAAACAAAAGGATACTAATATGAGATAGAGAAAGTGAATAAAATTAATTAAGGATTAAGAATATGAGATTCACTATCACCCAGTCAATGCTAATATGGTTGATGATGCCCTTAGTCATAAAAAAGGCTTGAACCAATTTGGTTGAAGGCTTATTTATTGATAGTAACACATGATGTTATAAAACAAATTAGAGAATTTCAAGATGAGGGCTTGAAGTAAGATCAGATCAATTTAAAGAAATGAGGGGATTAGTTATTGATGAAGTACATAAGACTTTGTATTCCTAGGTTTGAAATTGACTTGTGAGGGTTATGGAGTCATTTTATTTTTGTTATTTTGGTTAAATTCTAATGGATATGGTTCGCCGGAGGTAGCTGGAGCGTTTTGATTTGGTTATTTTGTTGGTTCTTGTAAGACCTCATAATTCCAATGATAATCTAACGTCAATTTCTAAATGCTTTAGTAGTCAATAAGCAATTTGAGCTCCCATTGACAGCACAAGTGTTTCTTGTAATGACATAAATAGAGTCATAAAATGGTATAGTTATGTAGCGTATATTTTCAGCACCTTTACAACGAGATATAATTCAAATTCATAGAAAGAGATATTAAATAACCGCGTATCAGTTTAAATACGCTCCTTAGATATACTTTAAATTTTCTTTCCCATATGAGAATGCTAAACATCTTTTGCATAACCTCTTCTTCCTTTTAAGAGATACTTTCATTATGCAACAAGAAACATATTACTAGAACATAAAAAACCATCTGGAAAAATAATATGGCTGAGCTTCAATCATCATGTCTGCAAAGATATTTCAACACATAAAAGAACCAACCAATCATATAGGAGTTTGTAAACTTATGATTTCAAACATATTTTGACTTGTATGCCTGGCTTATCAAGGCTAAATTTCTAGTTTAGAGAACACAATGTTTTCACCAGATAAAGACTCAATAGCAAAATTGTAGCAGTTAACCAAAAATGATTTATGTAATTTCAGGATTGTTAATATTTAGAGCAAAAAAACAAAGGGGCTGGCCCCTGGCCCCAACACTTCGCCCATGCATATATAAAGCTCACTGTTATAAATTCCATCTTTATTTTGAGGAACCTGATGGAGAACATAAACTTATAAAAACTTTAATCTTTTCTATATAATTTAGTGATAGGGAAATAATACTAATACTAGAGGCTACGTAATATTGGAAAACCTGGCTAAGTTTGACAAGTGCGGGAACAAAGTGGAGTATCCTCCTCAAATTTTGAATAGAACTATTAACAAGCAGAGACACACGGAACCTATGGAACCGACAGCTACGTTCCATGGTCCGAGACCAAGTAGTGGTCGTTCATTGAAGGAAGTTCTCACTGCCAACGAGAGTTGTTATACCATCCGTATCGAAAACGAAGTTTCTGGGCTAAGTCCATGGAAAAGGATTTCCGTTGTGGGGAAAGTATCGGATATGATACGCCTATGTAACCTCAAGTCCCAACTAGAAAGTTGTTATACCCTATGTTTGGGGTCTATTTCAATTGTAATATTGCTGTTCTGCTTGTTTATTCCCTGCTAGCTTCTTGCTAGTATGGTCGAGTAATAAAATTTGCTTTCAAAAAAAAAAAAATCTTCATTAATAACAAGAACAAATTCATCTTTTCCTAAGACACAAGTTAAACACGCTTTCAAAATAAAACATCATCAATTTGCTAACAAAATGCTATAAACAAAATGCTAACAAATGAAATAAAGAATATACAAATTAAATTCTTTTACACTTAATTGTTCACCACTTCACTCTTGCTTTTTACCTTGGCTATAAATTGAATCCTTTGGTTTTTAGCTTCACCCATCACAAATGAGACTTAAAAGTCGCCAAAACAACAATTGAAGAACCAACAAGACAACCACATAAGGAAAACCAAAAAGACCTTTTGCACGTAAACTACTTGGTGGCGGTATGTTCATGAGATGCAAGTGACATATGTGAAGCAGCAGCAGCTGACTGTGGAAGGACTGAAGAATAAGGAGCATTTAATTTTATTTTAACAACAATATTTTACTCTAAACACACCAAACAATTCATTTGTAACAATTTGAACTCACGTCATATTTGTACGGAGGCAGTTATCAATGACATTAGTCTACAAAACCAATTACATGAGGCTTGAACCCAAAGCAATAAACAAGAAAAAACTCATCATAAGTGAAAAAAATTTCTAACCCAACCTGTAACCTTTTTTTTGTTATATATGTGACTTGAACCCGAAAATTTTCTCTATTTTAATTTAACTTTTGAGTACCTTGTTTCAATTACTTGATATAAATATCATTGGACTAAATCTTTTAATAAAATTTTGATATTATTTGAAACTAATAATATTTTATTTGAAACCATAGCAAACAATTTATAATTTAAAATTTAATATAATTTTAACTGTTTTACCAACAAGGACTTGAAACCAGAATTAGGTAACGATAACGCCAAGGTAACTACTTTTAAAGTTAAAAAAGAACTATTTTTAATCTAGGTATTATTAAAGAAGATTGAGAAAATAACCATGCGGGTGCGATTTAGGTATTAATTAAGGTGAGTCGCATAATCAAAATGTTTGAGTTTTTTGTCACATCATGCATGTGTGATCGAGTTCACACTAGAAAATCTAGTGTTATTGTTAAAAATAAAATAAAAGAGATAACAAAGAATTCGTAACATGCAAGAATAGAAACATAAAGTTTTAATTAATTTCACTTTAATTGATTTATTCTTTTATGATACTTGCAAGTCAATGCTGTGACAATCTTTGATATGTCTAATGGCTTGTCTTGGTCGTCATGATTTTATATTATTTAAACTGAAAAACTATATACAGTTAATACGTGAGTGTATTATTAAAATCATATATTATGCTCATGTGTTTTAGTTAAAGTTAAATTAAAGTAAAATATTACATAAAATTATATATATTCCACTTTGTTTCATTTTTCATCAATTAAACATTTTAGAAGATACGAAACATCACAAGATGGTAAAACTTGCATCATATGCATTCACTATGACGTTAATCATAGCACTTTTTGAGGCAACTTGTGCCTACAAAACCACGATCATCACCGCTACCCTAGAGGACAATGAACACAAAACGCTAATCGAAAATCTCGAAAATCCTAGACCTTCCCAGACGTGATGCCCCAAGATTGGTAAGACCCATTGCTACTTGCACCTCACTAAAGTGATCATGCCACCCCCTGATCCAATGAAGGAAATGAATGATGAAGCCGTCCTTCGAATGTGTTGTATCGTTCTAAAGACATTGGCTAAGCAGTGCCAATGTAATGAAATCCAGCAAGCGTATGACATGGCTCGACCGAAAGCTAAAAACGAATCAGAGAAGCGAGAAATGTCAAGTCGGGTTCAGAGGCTCCCAAAGGACTGTGGATTGGAAGTCAATGAATGCCACATAATGGGCACAATAATGGTTTGATTAAGATAATAATTATGTATGACAAATGCATGTCAGAATAATAATCTCCATTGATTAACGTTTTAGTTCATTCTAGTCAACCCAAATGGCAGATTGTATAGTATCTCTCTTTGAAGTTTCTATAATGAATGAATGAGGCTATATAGCCAAAGCTTTACACAATTACATGAGATAATATATATAGGAGTAAATATGGAAAATATAACCAACGTTGACTACAATAATATTAAAAAAATCTCCTAATTATTAGGATTTGAAATTTCTTAAATCATATAGCGGTTTGGGAGTACATGGTTCTTATACGCTCTCGCAAGATGGATAACGTTATGATAATAAAGTTTCATGTACTTGAATTGTGTTTTCTGTTTAGTGGCGTGATAAGTCGATCGGAAGTAAGAGTTTCGATCTTCTTCGTATGTTTCGTTATATATTTAGCACGTGATATATTTGTATTTATAATTTATGGGTTGTAACTCATATATTTTTCTTATATCAGTATCATGCTCATTTTTACATGTTATCTCTCATTTCCCAATAATTAATTTTTATTTTGAACGTAATAGTTTTCTTTTCTTTTTTTCTTTTGTTCAACATCAATTACCTTTTCATTCACTTTAAGATAAGTCTAAAAAGTTTGAGAAATTACTAATTAATAACATTTCATTTTTATTTGGCAATTGCATTTAAATAATTGAAACTATAATACATTGACCGATAATAATGTATAATATTAATTTGACATGTAACAATACTAACTTTGACTTTTATTAACAATAACAATCACAATAGCATAATTATCAAATATTTAAGCTTTATTTGCACTCAATGAACATAATGAAAAAAAACATATAATCAAAATCAAGTGGGAAATAAATATAAAACAAGCTTGAATTTATAATAATTATGACATTGGGATTTACTATTGAAAATAAAAATAAAAGTTGAAAGTATTACCAGCTAAATTGATTGAATCAATTATTATTGGTAATAAGTAATTGTTTGAATTATTAAAATTTAATTTATTTTTTTGTTTTTAATAAATTTGTTTACATGGCTATTAAATCTATGCTTGAGACCGGGTCACGTCCTTTACGAGGTTGTTACTTATATGTGCTTTGTTATTGTATGACAAAAGACACAAATTAAAGTGAATTTTAACAGAGGAAGTAATTTTGTTTGGATTATTTTCACGCATAAGTAAAGATCAAAAGTATAAATTAATGAATCATTGTGATGATTTGTAGCCCATTTACGTAAGAAGTTTGAAATCTAGCATATGCCCATTGTTCTATTAGATAACACAAGAATAATAATATAAAATTATGGATTGAACACTTAACTTTGTATAGTGAAAGATGTGAACAAAAAGGTATTGCTACACTTAACCAATTTAAATACTAAAATGATTGTACTAAATAGTATTGCTCACGATAAAAGATTTGTACGCGAGTACGCGTCTTTAAGGTAAGAAATTTTCTTTTTACATTTTTTTTTCGATATATTGGTGTACACATAATGTTTTTAAAACATGTGGTTTTAAGCCAACAACAAATTTATAAATATCAATGTGTGACCGTCCAGAATTTCAAACAATTCAGAAAGATAGTAATGGCACACGTATTAATTTCTACACATTTTTTATTTTTGTCTAGTGAAAGGTATGAACAGAAGATATTATTGCTACAATCTGGCCATTTGTATACTGAAATGATGGTACCCAGAACTGGATAACAAAACCTATCGGAAGAAGAGCCTATCATCTGTTCATCCCACACATTCCTGCTACTATACATGTTAATTCTTTGTACAACTACTATAATGGAAATAAGAGGAATTGTATATTGAAAAGAACAAATGTTCATAATGTTTTCAGTGTGCAACAATAGTTATATAAGCTAAATATCTATACAAGGAAAAGATAAATCATAGGAGCTAAATAAAGGAATACAATAATGACTCTTAACCACCTTTGACTATTCACAATCATATAGAATATTTCATATACATATTTGATGTCATATAATTCAAATTCAATTGCTCCTTTTAATATTGGTCGTGATACGCCCTCGCAAGATGGAGAATCCATCGGAGACTCCAATCTTGAAACGTAGATAAAGGAACGTGCGTCGTCCGAGGGGTTTAGTGAGTGAATCAACAAGTTGGTCAGTAGAGTTGATGTGTAATACCCGTAGTGACCCATCCACGACCTTTTCTCTTACAAAGTGATAGTCTAGAGCAATGTGTTTTATCCGAGAATGGTATATCGGGTTGGCACATAAGTATGTGGCACCGGTGTTGTCATAAAACAGTGTAGTGGGGCGAGAGATGCTTACACTGAGGTCGGTGAGCAAGTGTTCGACCCAAGAGGCTTCAGCTGCAACATTTGCAAGAGCCTTATATTCAGCTTCTGTTGGTGATCTAGATACAGATTTCTGCTTGGCGGACTGCCAAGAAATAATATTCGACCCAAGGTATAAAATGTAAGCGGTAGTAGAATGTCCACCATTCGAGACCCCTCCCCAATCCGAGTCTGAAAATATTGTTAGATCAAGTGTAGAGTTACGCTTAAGGAATAAACCATGATGAATAGTCCCCATCAAATATCGAATTACCCTCTTTAACGCTTGCCAGTGAGTTTGGGTGGGAGAATGCATGAATTGAGAAAGTCGGTTAACAACAAAAGAGACATCTGGTCTTGTAAAAGATAATATTGCAATGATCCCACTAGTTTCCGATAAGGTGTTAGATCGATCTTTGGGGACCTGTCCATGGGAGTGAGACAATTGAAGAGCTTAAAGGAGTAGCCACCTCTTTTGCACCATCCATATGAAATTGGGTTAGAAGGTCTTGAATGTGCCGATGTTGTGAAAGAAACAACCCTACTGAAGTTAGGATCACTTCGATGCCTAAGAAATGATGGACAAGACCTAAATCTTTGATAGAAAACCTTTTTGCAAGAGTGTTAAGAAAGTGGAAAATGAATGGAGAGTTGTTACCGATGAGTACAATATCGTCAACATAGACCATGAAGAAACATGTGACTCCATCATGATTATATATAAAAAGAGACACACCAGCATGAGATTTTCGAAAACCAAAACCAAGAAGAAAGGAAGTGAGTTCCATATACCACGCTCTTGGTGCTTGTTTGAGACCATAAAGAGATTTGAAAAGTTTGCAAACATGATTCGGGAATTAAGGATGAGTGAAACTCGACGGTTATGTCATGAACACTTCCTTTTTAAGTGTGCCATGGAGGAAGGCGTTGTTTACATCCAACTAACGTAACGGCCAGTTGTTGGCAAGAGAAATGGAAAGTACGTATGACTTGAATGGTTACCGGTTTAGTGACCGAACTAAAGGTGTCAAAGTAATCCTTTCCGTATTGTTGAACAAAGCCCTTGGCAACTAAGTGAGCCTTACATTTTGCAATTGACCTATCTGGATGTCGTTTAATCCGGAAGACCCATTTGCATACAATAGGTTGACAAGATGCTCGCGGGACAAGTTCTCAAGTGCCATTTTGTAAAAGGGCATTGAATTCAAGGTCCATAGCTTGTCACCAGTGAGGGTCTTTGAGGGCCTGATGATGGGTGTGAGGTTCTAGGCTCGGGTGAAGAGTAGTAGAGTTTACAAAAGACGAGTTGTAGTACTTTGGGTTTGGTTTGCAAGTCCGAGTTAGTATCGAAGGAGAGGTGGTTGATGTGGTGGTTGTTGGTGTTGGTGGAGAGGACGATGAACTAGAAGTAGAAGGGTGTTGGGTAGTTTGTTGAAGTAGAGATAATGGTTCTGTTAGGGTGTTGTAGCATGAAGGTGGGGAAGTTGAGGAGGAATGAGATGTATAGCTAGAAGCATGTTGGTTGGTTGGTAAAGATGAGGAGGTTGATAAATAAGGGGATGATGAGGTTGTGTTGGTGGAGGATGATGAAAATTGCATGGGGGGTGTGGATTGCATGGATGGGTTTTGTGATTGACCCATGACATTAGATGTTGGTGGATTGCATACGTGGGTTGCATGTGTTGGTGAGGTAACACTTGGATGTTGGTTTAAAAAATCATTGGTAGTAGGTATGGATGAGGAAGAAACAATAGGAACAGATGGAAAAATATGTTCAATAAACTCCACATGTCTTGAGTGATATAAGCGATGAGAGGTTGGGTCAAGGCATTTGTAAGCGGATTTGGAGGTTGAGTAGTCAAGGAAGATACATGGTGATGATCATGGTTGTAACTTCGATGTGGTGTATGGTCTTAGCCAAGGATAGCAAAGACAACCAAACGGTTTGAGTTTGGTGTAGTTGGGTAATTGGTGAAAAAGGCATTGGAAAGGAAAGTGATTATTGAGAATAGGTGTGGGAAGTCTATTGATGAGAAAATGGCAGTTTGGAATGCATGAGTCCAAAGGTGATGGGAAGTTTCACATAGTGAAGGAGTGCAAGACCCGTTTCAACCATATGGCGGTGACGACGCTCGGTAACTCCATTTTGTTCAGGAGTGTGAGGGGATGTTATGTAGTGAGAGATACCATGTGCTTGAAGAAATGGAATTAGGCCGATGTACTTGCCCCCGTTGTAGAGACTAAACGAGTTTGGAAACATTTTCAACAAGGAGTTTAATTGTGGGAAAATCGTTTCCACATCTGACTTTTTTCATAGGATATAGCCATGTATACCTAGAAAAATAGTCAACAAAGATGACATAATATGTAAAATTGTCAATAGATTGTTTGTAACATCTTGTAATTTTGGGTTAATGTAAAGTTAACATTGTTAAATTCTTGCATGTACTAATTGTGTCATTCATGAAACTTATGGGTTGCTTATGAATATTACCTTAATTGGTCTCTTAATTTGTAAGGTTACAATGATTATATAATAATAATAATAATGATAATAATAATAAGAGTAATTGTAACAATAATAATAATAAGTTATAAAAAATTTTAAGCTAAAAGATGGTTATAACCTGGATTTAAAAAGTTAAGGGGGCCTTGTTGTCATTTTGTAAACTTTAAAAGAAGAAAAAAAGAAGTTTTTGCGTGAAATAATAAAGACGGAAATCTTCAAGGACCATAAGTGCAAATTCTTAAAAACCCAACCCATTCCCCCTTAATCCCCGTAAATCCGGCAGCCGTCGCCGGCAGAGTTCCGGCGAGCTCCGGCGAGGCTTAAAACACCACAAAAAGCCCTTAATCAATACTCCAAATCATCTCAATCGCATCATTAACATGATTCGAAAGCCGTTATGAGCCTTAAACTCATCTAAACGCCGATTACAAACACAATTAACCGAGTAACCGGCAATTCTTAAATCATCAAGTCGTTCGACATCTAAAACGCAATAATAATAAAATTAATTGCACCTACATGATCGTCTAATCGTACCTAAACTCCTATGCAACATAATTCTACCTGAATCGCACTTAAACAATCCAATTTACTCTCACTTTAACCGCGAACCTGCAACCACTCGAACACCACCATACGAGCCTGCTAACTACGAATTGGCAGAGGGCTTTTCATCTCAGAGATCATTTGAAGCTACCTGTGCAACGAATTAGATTATCAGAAACGTTTGATCATCGATTGGGCATAGGAAGTGCGCGACCTGTTCTTCGTGTTGAATACCTCTGATTTGTCATCAACCGGGTAATTAATCACATAAACCCACTCGTTTAATCACGGGTAACAAAAGCCCCATGATTGTAAAGGTTAACAGAATCATCTAAGGTTGAATTAGATCAAAGATTGATTCTAGGTTTATGTAATTTGAGGGTTTTCTTGTGATTATGTTTTAAGTTCTTAAAACCAAAGTAAACCGCGGCTGGATGCCTTGGTTTACTGGTTACACACTCGTTTGCCAATCTAGAGGTCCCGGGTTCGAACCTGGGCATCCTCAACCTATTTTTTTAAGGCTTTTTCAGCCTTTAAAAAAATATTGAAAATTTTATGAAAATTATAAAAAGTAGTTTTGTAAACTTTATAAATTCTTAAAGTTATTCTATCATTTTCTACAATTACCTTAACAATTTTCTTATAAAATAAAAATTTAACAAATATTTTCCTAGTTTAATCATGTAAAAATAAACTTTATATAATATTTTCTTTGAAATCATTTAATGATTATTTGGACACTAAACATTTTATATTTATAGATCAATCATGGCTACTATAGAAAATTATATATTTGATAAGTTAAAATTTTACAAAATTGTTATAAAGGCTTTTATTTCTTTAAAATTCTTTACATGATATTTGTCTTGAACTAAAAGATATATATGATCTCTCTAATCAAAGTCATCAAATTAAAATCCTTAAATACCAAATTGAAATCCTAGTCTCGTTTAACCATTAAATATATTATTAAATTGTACCTTGTAATATATATTGTTTTAGGTGCATTGTGAAAGACCACGTTGAAACGTTGCTTATTATTATTCATATTAATCATCAATATATATTATTTGATCATGTGAGTATTCTACACCCCTTTTTCCTATTTTCGCACTTGGGGTGAAACATGTTAACTTATACAATTGCACTTGTAAACTTATTTGAGACTTGTAAACTTATGGCATTTCATCTTGTAAAGTTGTGGTTAGTTGAACTTTCGTGGTTACCATGTAATGGCGTTATATGTACAATCATTAACTATTGCTAGCCCAGCGAAGTCATAGATCTATGGGCAAGACAAGCCTGCTTTGGTTGATCCAAGTGCACTTAGCTGATCGTATAATCTTGTAAACGTTTGAGACTTGTAAAACTTTGTCGAGGTTTGATGTTGCACTGTTCATAACATCCCTAATCACTTTATTCACTAACTTATGACTTGGATTGCCATCTTTTATATATAATTTATGTATTTAAAACTATGGAATGCTCACCAACATTTTTGTTGACCCTTTTATTTTAACATGTTTCAGGAAACGCCCAAGTTTGATACCTACTCTTTGAAGCTTGCACATCTAGGAATGGACCTAGATAAATAATGAAATAAGAAGACTTGTTATCTTTTATGTTATGTTGTTTGTTACTTGAGACTTAAGCTTGTAATGATACAATTGAGCGCCATGAATAATTTATATTTGGGTTATTAATAGCGTTATGTGGCTGTGAACGATCTTAACTCTCACTCCTCGACGTTTCCGCCGTCAAGGTTGGGGTGTGACAGATTGGTATCAGAGCCCATAACTATAGGGATCTAGGTTATTAGAAATGGTGACCTAGACTATAGTATGCATGAACCTTATAGAAATATGATCCTATACTGAAAACTTATATAGTTTGCATGCTACATAATGTTATGCCCACTTATGTGTAATATGATGCCTTAGCATAGGATTGCCTAAACATTGTTACTTGTCTCCCTAAACTTAGCTTTGACTCTTGACTCTCCCCAATATGAAATCTCTTAATCTTATTCTCGTCGACACGTGGAATCTTATACTTATGTTATGACTTGGATCTTAGACGTTATGTCTAATCTATATAAATCTCATCAAGTTTTGATATCATGAACCTAAGAATTTGTGTGACACATAGACACCTGTATTCTAGATTTCCTGGCAAAAGGCCCTTGGGCTAAGGCAAGCATATCGCATAAATCCTACGGGACTAGTTATGCTTACCTGGGGATTTCCGGATGAGTGATAAATTATGGTCAACATACACAACTTCTAAGGCGAATGGGTCAACTTACCTTGACGTGTCAAAGTTTCCAAATGGTAATGCGTTACCAAATGGAACCATTCCAGTACCTTGCAACTCTTGCCTTATCCTTGTTAAATATAATCCTTGTGTTTCTATTTCTCGTGTCTAACTCATTTTGCATATTCCAGCATGTCTCGTCACCATGGAAAGCGTGGAAGTTCCGACCGTAAGCTAGCTGCCATGATTTCCCGACAAATGGCGGCCGTTCTTCCGACTATGGTTGCTGAACTTAATAGCACACTAATGGCTAATAGCACCAACAACACCAATGGGAACAATAGTGGTGCTAATGGAGACAACAACAACAATCAAAACGGGAATAATCAACAAGGGAACAATCATACTTGCACCTTCAAACACTTCAACTCGTGCAAACCCACTAGTTTTAGT
Source organism: Flaveria trinervia (assembly GCA_025506515.1). Lineage (NCBI taxonomy): Eukaryota > Viridiplantae > Streptophyta > Magnoliopsida > Asterales > Asteraceae > Flaveria > Flaveria trinervia. Next base: position 10,626,816 of record CM046454.1, on the reverse strand, counting down.
GGAAAAGAAGGAGCCACTGGACTTCTCGAGTGGTTTGAGAGTATGGAGAACACATTTATTATTAGCGAGTGCCTCGACGAGCTCAAGGTTCGCTATGCCACAAGTGTTCTTCAACAACGAGCGCTAACTTGGTGGAATAGTGAAAAGAGAAACCGGGGAACTGAGGTTGCAATTGCGATGCCCTGGGAGGAATTCAAAGATATTATGATCCAAAAGTTTTGCCCAAGAAGCGAATTGCAAAAGATGGAGGAGGAGTTTTGGAACCTTAAACAAGATGGTGGGAATCACTTGGCTTATTCCACCCGCATCATGAGTTGAGTATGCTTCTACCACACATGGTGGACACCGTGCCCCGTAACATCGAGAAATTTATCAAGGGGGTGCCACCTCAAATTCAAGATGCTGTGGTGGGTAGTAGGCCCCCAACTTGGAGGAAGCGATTACTATCACTGCACAGCTCACCGAGAATCATATAAGAGCTGGCACGATGTCGGCAAAGGGTTCTAAGGCTATGGCGAAGGTGACACCCGAGCAACAAAGGAGGTAAAGGCCGAGTCATCTTCTCAAAACAAGAAGCGTAAGTTCACCGACACGCAACTACGCTGTGACTGCACCAAATGCCCCTAAAAAACAAATGGTGGTTGCAAATCAAGCTCCCATGGCTAAAGCTTATGCTGGTCCACACCCTATGTGTAACGCGTGCAAGTACCATCATTCAAGCAATATTCCATGCCGAGTCTGCTCATTGTGGGGAAGTATGGCCACTTGGTAACTACTTGCCTTCGTGCGCCAAACAACACGGCCATGCTTACTAATCGAACCTGCTATAACTGTGGCGAGCCTGGTCATATTCGTCCGCAATGTCCTCGCAATGCGGGAACTGTGCCACCGGCTCGTGGAAGGGCTTTCAACATCAATGCTAACCAAGCTCAAGCCAACAACGACGTGGTGAATGGTACATCGTTGAACTCTTTTAAATCCTCTATTGTCTTATAAAATTTCCTATCTGTATTCATCATACCAATAATGGATTCTTACCAAACAGGTATGTATCTTGTAAATAGTCATATGCTTCTATATTGTTTGATTCGGGTGCCGATAGGAGTTTCGTGTCCTTGGAATTTGAGCCTATACTTTCTAAACCGCGTGCTAATCTGGAGAGGTCTTTCACGGTCGAGGTCGCCGATGGAAAATCTATTGTCGTTGACGTCGTAATACGTGACTGCACCTTGAGCCTTAATGAACACGAGTTTTCCGTCGACCTTATTCCTATGCATCTGGGAAGCTTTGATTTTATCATTGGTATGGATTGGTTAGCCAAGCAACGTGCGGAAATTTTATGCTTTGAGAAGTGTATCCGAATTCCTTTACCGACTGGTGATACCTTAAGGTCTTTGGGGAGAAATCATCTCAAAGACTCAAACTCATGTCTTGCATCAAGGCCTGCAAGTGCTTAAGTAAAAACTACATGGCTTTCATGGCATATGTAGTTAATACGAAAGCCAAGGGTAAGGAGTTGAAGGACATTCCTATTGTGCGAGACTTTCCCGAAGTTTTTCCCGAAGACCTTAAAGGGTTACCTCCCGTGCGAGAAGTTGAGTTCAAGATTGATTTAATCCCTGGTGCAAACCCTGTGGCTAAATCGCCTTATTGTCTTGCACCTTCTGAAATGCAAGAGCTCGCTAGTCAACTGCAAGAGTTGACCGATAAGGGTTTTATTCGCCCTAGTTCATCACCGTGGGGCGCACCTGTACTATTTGTGAAGAAGAAGGATGGTTCATTCCGTATGTGCATCGATTACCGCGAGCTCAACAAGCTTACTATCAAAAACCGATACCCTCTTCCTCGAATCGATGACCTTTTCGACCAACTTCAAGGAGCAACTCAATTCTCGAAGATCGATCTACGTTCTGGGTATCATCAATTACGTGTTCATGATGATGACATTCCAAAGACCGCTTTCCATACTCGATATGGACACTACGAGTTCATGGTCATGCCTTTTGGCCTGACCAATGCGCCTGCTGTGTTCATGGATCTCATAAATCGAGTATGTAAACCGTATTTGGATAAATTCGTGATCATGTTTATTGATGACATCCTTATTTATTCCAAGACAAAAATCGATCACGAGACACACTTGCGACAAGTACTTGGACTTTTGAAGAAGGAGCAATTATACGCCAAGCTTTCCAAGTGTGAATTTTGGTTGGAGGAAGTTCAATTCCTAGGGCATGTGGTGAATAGCCAAGGAATTCACATGATCCTGCTAAAATTGAAGCTGTGAAGAATTGGTGTGTTCCACAACCCCAACCGAGGTTCGTTCTTTTCTGGGTTTAGCGGGATACTACCGTAGGTTCATAGCAATTTCTTGAAGATTGCTAAACCATTAACGGCGCTAACCCAAAAGAATCGACTTTTTTGAATGGGGACCCGAGCAAGAAGAGGCTTTCAGACATTGAAACGCAAGTTGTGTAATGCTCCTATTCTCACACTACCCGATGGAAACGACGACTTTACTGTATATTATGATGCTTCTAATCAAGGTCTTGGTTGTGTTCTCATGCAACGAGGCAAAGTTATAGCATACACGTCGAGACAATTGAAGGTTCATGAAGTTAACTACACAACGCATGATCTTGATCTTGGTGCTGTGGTTTTTGCATTGAAGATTTGGCGACACTACTTATATGGGACGCAATGCATAGTCTACACCGATCATAAGAGTCTCCAACACTGTTCAATCAAAAGGATCTCAACATGAGACAAAGACGTTGGATTGAGTTGATTAGTGACTACGACTGCGACATTCGCTATCACCCTGGAAAGGCGAATGTTGTTGCTGACGCACTAAGTCGCAAGGTCCACAACAAGACTGTCTCGCTTCAAGAAATCCGAGATCGAAGGTAATGGTTTGATACGTTAGGAGAATTTGATACCGAGATTCACGTGGATGTCAACGAGGCTACTATCATGCTCCAAAACATAAGGATCGATAGTGACCTCGAGTTATGCATTCGCGAGGCTCAACAAGCGGCACTAACCGACGAAGGAAAAGATGAAGATTTGATGACTAACGTATGGTCACAATGGAGACAAAACCGAACGGCATGTGGTATTTCTTGAATCGACTCTGGATCCCGAATCGTGACAACCTTTGGCACTTCATTATGAACGAAGCTCATCAAACCCGATATCCGTTCATCCTGGCTCCGATAAGATGTACATGGACCTGCGTGGTCAATATTGGTGGCCTGGAATGAAGAAAGATATCGCAACTTATGTTTCCAAGTGTCTCACGTGCGCAAGGGTCAAAGCCGAACATCAACGACCAAGTGGTTTACTTGAGCAACCTGAAATCCCTATGTGGAAATGGGAACATATATCCATGGATTTCATAACCAAGTTACCTCGTACACCTCGTGGTCATGATAGTATATGGGTCATTGTTGACCGTTTGACCAAGACAGCACATTTCATACCTATACGAGATACGTACAAGGTTTCAAAGTTGGCTCGAATCTATGTTGACGAAATTGTGAGTCGTCATGGCGTGCCATTGCACATTATTTCCGATCGAGATGCTCGTTTCACTTCGCACTTTTGGTCATCGATGCAAGAACTCTGGGTACTCAATTGGATTTAAGTACGGCTTACCATCCTCAAACCGATGGACAAACCGAACGAACAATCCAAACCCTCGAGGATTTACTGCGTCTTTGTGTCCTTGATTTTGGTGGCGATTGGGATACGCATTTACCGCTCGCGGAATTTTCGTAAACAATAGTTACCACTCAAGTATCAAAATGGCACCGTTCGAGGCTTTGTATGGTCGTAAATGCCGTTCCCCAATCTGTTGGACTGACATTGGGGAAGATCTTATCACTGGTCCGGAGCTATTCAAGAAACAACCGACAAAATTTCCAAATTCGAAATAATCTCGAGGTGGCTAGAAGTCGCCAAAAGAGTTATGCCGATAAAAGACGCAAACCGTTGGAGTTTCAAGTCGACGACATGGTTCTTTTTAAGGTCTCTCCATGGAAGGGTGTTGTACGTTTTGGGAAGAAGGGTAAGTTAGCCCCACCTTTTGTAGGACCCTTCAAGATTCTGAAAGGATTGGAAAAGTGGCTTACAAACTGGAGCTACCTTCTGAACTTAGCGGGGTTCATCCTGTCTTCCATGTCTCAAACCTGAGGAAGTGCTTGGCTCATGAATTTGTATGTTCCATTAGAGGAAATTCAATTGATGAGTCATTGCATTTCATCGAGAAGCCTGTTGATTTATGGATCACACCCTGAAGAAGAACCGAACAACTACCACTAAATCGTAAAGTCCGTTGGGAAAACAAACGTGGAGCTGAATTCACTTGGGAGCGTGAGGATCATATGAAGGAAGATACCCACATTTGTTCTCTTAGCTTTATTCTTAATTTCGGGACGAAGTTCTTTTAAGTTGGGGAGACTGTAACATCTTGTAATTTTGGTTAATGTAAAGTTAACATTGTTAAATTCTTGCATGGACTAATTGTGTCATTCATGAAACTTATGGGTTGCTTATGAATATTACCTTAATTGGTCTCTTAAATTTGTAAGGTTACAATGATTATATAATAATAATAATAATAATAATAATAATAATATAATATAATGATAATAATAATAAGAGTAATTGTAATATAATAATAAGTTATAAAAATTTTTAAGTTAAAAGATGGTTATAACCTGGATTTAAAAAGTTAAGGGGGCCTTGTTGTCATTTTGTAAACTTTAAAAGAAGAAAAAAAAGAAGTTTTTGCGTGAAATAATAAAGACGGAAATCTTCAAGGACCATAAGTGCAAATTCTTAAAAACCCAACCCATTCCCCCTTAATCCCCGTAAATCCGCAGCCGTCGCCGGCAGAGTTCCGGCGAGCTCCGGCGAGGCTTAAAACGCCACAAAAAGCCCTTAATCATACTCCAAATCATCTCAATCGCATCATTAACATGATTCGAAAGCCGTTATGAGCCTTAAACTCATCTAAACGCCGGTTACAAACACAATTAACCGAGTAACCGGCAATTCTTAAATTCAAGTCGTTCGACATCTAAAACGCAATAATAATAAAATTAATTGCACCTACATGATCGTCTAATCGTACCTAAACTCCTATGCAACATCTACCTGAATCGCACTTAAACAATCCAATTTACTCTCACTTTAACCGCGAACCTGCAACCACTCGAACACCACCATACGAGCCTGCTAACTACGAATTGGCAGAGGGCTTTTCATCTCAGAGATCATTTGAAGCTACCTGTGCAACGAATTAGATTATCAGAAACGTTTGATCATCGATTGGGCACAGAAGTGCGCGACCTGTTCTTCGTGTGAATACCTCTGATTTGTCATCAACCGGGTAATTAATCACATAAACCCACTCGTTTAATCACGGGTAACAAAAGCCCCATGATTGTAAAGGTTAACAGAATCATCTAAGGTTGAATTAGATCAAAGATTGATTCTAGGTTTATGTAATTTGAGGTTTTCTTGTGATTATGTTTTAAGTTCTTAAAACCAAAGTAGACCGCGGCTGGATGCTTGGTTTACTGTTACACACTCGTTTGCCAATCTAGAGGTCCCGGGTTCGAACCCGGGCATCCTCAACCTATTTTTTTAGGCTTTTTCAGCCTTTAAAAAATATTGAAAATTTTATGAAATTATAAAAAGTAGTTTTGTAAACTTTATAAATTCTTAAAGTTATTCTATCATTTTCTACAATTACCTTAACAATTTTCTTATAAAAATAAAAATTTAACAAATATTTTCCTAGTTTAATCATGTAAATATAAACTTTATATAATATTTTCTTTGAAATCATTTAATGGTTATTTGGACACTAAACATTTTATATTTATGGATCAATCATGGCTACTATAGAAAATTATATATTTGATAAGTTAAAATTTTACAAAATTGTTATAAAGGCTTTTATTTCTTTAAAATTCTTTACATGATATTTGTCTTGAACTAAAAGATATATATGATCTCTCTAATCAAAGTCATCAAATTAAAATCCTTAAATACCAAATTGAAATCCTAGTCTCGTTTAACCATTAATATATTATAAATTGTAACCTTGTAAATATATAATTGTTTTAGGTGCATTGTGAAAGACCACGTTGAAACGTTGCTTATTATTATTCATATAATCATCAAATATATATTATTTGATCATGTGAGTATTCTACACCCCTTTTTCCTATTTTCGCACTTTGGGGTGAAACATGTTAACTTATACAATGCACTTGTAAACTTATTTGAGACTTGTAAACTTATGGCATTTCATCTTGTAAAGTTGTGGTTAGTTGAACTTTCGTGGTTACCATGTTATGGCGTTATATGTACAATCATTAACTATTGCTAGCCCAGCGAAGTCGTAGATCTATGGGCAAGACAAGCCTGCTTTGGTTGATCCAAGTGCACTTAGCTGATCGTATAATCTTGTAAACGTTTGAGACTTGTAAAACTTTGTCGAGGTTTGATTGTTGCACTGTTCATAACATCCCTAATCACTTTATTCACTAACTTATGACTTGGATTGCCATCTTTTATATATAATTTATGTATTTAAAACTATGGAATGCTCACCAACATTTTTGTTGACCCTTTTATTTTTACATGTTTCAGGAAACGCCCAAGTTTGATACCTACTCTTTGAAGCTTGCACATCTAGGAATGGACCTAGATAAATAATGAAATAAGAAGACTTGTTATCTTTTATGTTATGTTGTTTGTTACTTTGAGACTAAGCTTGTAATGATACAATTGAGCGCCATGAATAATTTATATTTGGGTTATTAATAGCGTTATGTGGCTGTGAACGATCTTAACTCTCACTCCTCGACGTTTCCGCCGTCAAGGTTGGGGTGTGACAGATTGGTATCAGAGCCCATAACTATAGGGATCTAGGTTATTAGAAATGGTGACCTAGACTATAGTATGCATGAACCTTATAGAATATGATCCTATACTGAAAACTTATATAGTTTGCATGCTACATAATGTTATGCCCACTTATGTGTAATATGATGCCTTAGCATAGGATTGCCTAAACATTGTTACTTGTCTCCCTAAACTTAGCTTTGACTCTTGACTCTCCCCGAATATGAAATCTCTTAATCTTTCTCGTCGACACGTGGAATCTTATACTTATGTTATGACTTGGATCTTTAGACGTTATGTCTAATCTATATAAATCTCATCAAGGTTTTGATATCATGAACCTAAGAATTTTGTGTGACACATAGACACCTGTATTCTGGATTTCCTGGCAAAAGGCCCTTGGCTAAGGCAAGCATATCGCATAAATCCTACGGGACTAGTTATGCTTACCTGGGGATTTCCGGGATGAGTGATAAATTATGGTCAACATACACAAACTTCTAAGGCGAATGGGTCAACTTACCTTGACGTGTCAAAGTTTCCAAATGGTAATGCGTTACCAAATGGAACCATTCCAAGTACCTTGCAACTCTTGCCTTATCCTTGTTAAATTATAATCCTTGTGTTTCTATTTCTCGTGTCTAACTCATTTTGCATATTCCAGCATGTCTCGTCACCATGGAAAGCGTGGAAGTTCCGACCGTAAGCTAGCTGCCATGATTTCCCGACAAATGGCGGCCGTTCTTCCGACTATGGTTGCTGAACTTAATAGCACACTAATGGCTAATAGCACCAACAAACCAATGGGAACAATAGTGGTGCTAATGGAGATAACAACAACAATCAAACGGGAATATCAACAAGGGAACAATCATACTTGCACCTTCAAACACTTCAACTCGTGCAAACCCACTAGTTTTAGTGGAAAAGAAGGAGCCACTGGACTTCTCGAGTGGTTTGAGAGTATGGAGAACACATTTATTATTAGCGAGTGCCTCGACGAGCTCAAGGTTCGCTATGCCACAAGTGTTCTTCAACACGAGCGCTAACTTGGTGGAATAGTGAAAAGAGAAACCGGGGAACTGAGGTTGCATTGCGATGCCCTGGGAGGAATTCAAAGATATTATGATCCAAAAGTTTTGCCCAAGAAGCGAATTGCAAAAGCTGGAGGAGGAGTTTTGGAACCTTAAACAAGATGGTGGGAATCACTTGGCTTATTCCACCCGGCATCATGAGTTGAGTATGCTTCTACCACACATGGTGGACACCGTGCCCCGTAACATCGAGAAATTTATCAAGGGGGTGCCACCTCAAATTCAAGATGCTGTGGTGGGTAGTAGGCCCCCAACTTTGGAGGAAGCGATTACTATCACTGCACAGCTCACCGAGAATCATATAAGAGCTGGCACGATGTCGGCAAAGGGTTCTAAGGCTATGGCGAAGGTGACACCCGAGGCAACAAAGGAGGTAAAGGCCGAGTCATCTTCTCAAAACAAGAAGCGTAAGTTCACGCCGACACGCAACTACGCTGACTGCACCAAATGCCCCTCAAAAACAAATGGTGGTTGCAAATCAAGCTCCCATGGCTAAAGCTTATGCTGGTCCACACCCTATGTGTAACGCGTGCAAGTACCATCATTCAAGCAATCCATGCCGAGTCTGCTCATTGTGTGGGAAGTATGGCCACTTGGTAACTACTTGCCTTCGTGCGCCAAACAACACGGCCATGCTTACTAATCGAACCTGCTATAACTGTGGCGAGCCTGGTCATATTCGTCCGCAATGTCCTCGCAATGCGGGAACTGTGCCACCGGCTCGTGGAAGGGCTTTCAACATCAATGCTAACCAAGCTCAAGCCAACAACGACGTGGTGAATGGTACATCGTCGAACTCTTTTAAATCCTCTATTGTCTTATAAAATTTCCTATCTGTATTCATCATACCAATAATGGATTCTTACCAATAGGTATGTATCTTGTAAATAGTCATTATGCTTCTATATTGTTTGATTCGGGTGCCGATAGGAGTTTCGTGTCCTTGGAATTTGAGCCTATACTTTCTAAACCGCGTGCTAATCTGGAGAGGTCTTTCACGGTCGAGGTCGCCGATGGAAAATCTATTGTCGTTGACGTCGTAATACGTGACTGCACCTTGAGCCTTAACGAACACGAGTTTTCCGTCGACCTTATTCCTATGCATCTGGGAAGCTTTGATTTTATCATTGGTATGGATGGTTAGCCAAGCAACGTGCGGAAATTTTATGCTTTGAGAAGTGTATCCGAATTCCTTTACCGACTGGTGATACCTTAAGGGTCTTTGGGGAGAAATCATCTTAAAGACTCAAACTCATGTCTTGCATCAAGGCCTGCAAGTGCTTAAGTAAAAACTACATGGCTTTCATGGCATATGTAGTTAATACGAATCCAAGGGTAAGGAGTTGAAGGACATTCCTATTGTGCGAGACTTTCCCGAAGTTTTTCCCGAAGATCTTAAAGGGTTACCTCCCGTGCGAGAAGTTGAGTTCAAGATTGATTTAATCCCTGGTGCAAACCCTGTGGCTAAATCGCCTTATCGTCTTGCACCTTCTGAAATGCAAGAGCTCGCTAGTCAACTGCAAGAGTTGACCGATAAGGGTTTTATTCGCCCTAGTTCATCACCGTGGGGCGCACCTGTACTATTTGTGAAGAAGAAGGATGGTTCATTCCGTATGTGCATCGATTACCGCGAGCTCAACAAGCTTACTATCAAAAACCGATACCCTCTTCCTCGAATCGATGACCTTTTCGACCAACTTCAAGGAGCAACTCAATTCTCGAAGATCGATCTACGTTCTGGGTATCATCAATTACGTGTTCATGATGATGACATTCCAAAGACCGCTTTCCATACTCGATATGGACACTACGAGTTCATGGTCATGCCTTTTGGCTGATTTGTGAGTGTGGGGGAGAGGGTAAGGGCTGCCCTCTCCCTTATATTCTTCCCCTCACCCGACTTTCTTTCGTTGGCGAGTTTGGTCCCTCGACTTTTGGACTTTATTTTATTTTCTTTCTTCACCGGCTTCAAAATAATAAATATTCGGGTGTTACAAGTCCACCCCCCTTAAATAGGTTTCATCCCCGAAACCTGTTATTCATCGAACAAACATGGATAATGCTGTCTCATTTCTTCCTCAGTCTCCCACGTTGACTCGGATCCCTTCCTGTGCTTCCACTGTACACGCACAAGAGGAACCACTTTATTTCGCAGCCTCTTTTCTTTACGATCGATGTATGCCACTGGTTGCTCCACATAATTGAGCCTTTCATCTATTTCGATGTCCTCCAGTGGAACAATCATGTCTTCATCAGCTATACACTTTCTCAGATGAGATACATGGAATGTCGGGTGAATTCCACTTAACTCATCTGGCAACTCCAATCTATAGGCCACCTCCCTACTCGAGCAATGATTCGGAAAGGGCCTATATATCTTGGGCTCAACTTGCCCCGCTTTCTGAATCTGATAATACCCTTCCAAGGTGAGACCTTCAACATAACCCGGTCACCCACCTGGAACTCAATTGGCCTACGTCTCTTATCGGCATACGACTTCTGTCTATCTTTGGCTGCCTTCATGAAGGCTTTAATCTTTTCAAGCTTCTCTGTCGTAGCCTCGATTACCTCGACGCTCCCCAATTCCTTCTGACCAATATCACCCCAACAAACGGGTGTTCTGCACCTCCTACCGTATAGCATCTCATATGGTGGCATACCAATGCTGGCATGATAGCTGTTGTTGTATGAGAATTCGGCTAACGGTAAGTGGTCATCACAACTTCCACCAAAATCGATCACACATGCCCGGAGCATGTCTTCCAGTGTCTGAATGGTTCTTTCTGACTGACCATCGGTTTGGGGATGATAAGCCGTGCTAATATGTAACCTCGTCCCCATAGCGTCGTGGAATTTCTTCCAAAATTTAGATGTAAACCGAGTGTCACGATCAGACACAATAGACACCGGCACACCATGACGAGTTACAATTTCCTTGATGAACAGTTCGGCCAACCTCTCAGATGAATACGTCTCGCGGATCGGTAGAATGTGAGCACTCTTCGTCAAACGATCAACTATCACCCTTTCGGAGTACGTGGCAGCTTCGTAATGAAGTCCATGGTGATGTGCTCCCACTTCCATTCCGGTATATCCAAGGTTGGATCTTCCCATATGGCTTTTGATGCTCTGCCTTCACCTGTAAGCAAGTAAGGAACTTACTCACATGCTCCACCACGTCACGCTTCACACCCGGTCACCAATAATCTTTCTTCATGTCGTGGTACATTTTCGTGGCACCAGGATGAATGGAGTATCGAGTCTTGTGAGCTTCATCCATGATCTTCACCCGTAGATCCCCAAAACGAGGAATCCACACACGACCGAATCGAGTTCTAACACCGAGTGTGTTTTCACCTAATTCCCCAACCAGACCTCTCATTCTTTCCGAGTTAAGGTGATATTCTTTCAATGCCTCATCTTGAAACTCCTTGATTTGCTTCATCACATCAGAGGTCATGATTAGTTGATAAGCTTTCACCCGAATCGGTTCGGGCCTTTCCTTTCGGCTAAGGGCATCCGCCACCACATTAGCTTTGCCCGAATGGTAATGGATCTCGCAATCATAATCCTTTATAAGCTCCAACCATCGCCTCTGCCTCATGTTCAGATCTTTTTGCTCGAAGAAGTACTTCAGACTCTTATGGTTAGTGAATATGGTGCACTTCATCCCGTAGAGATAGTGCCTCCAAATCTTTAGTGCAAAGACCACGGCTGCTAGCTCCAAGTCATGAGTGGGATAATTAACCTCATGAACTTTCAACTGTCGGGATGCGTAGGCTATAACCTTCCCTCTCTGCATTATCACACACCCCAACCCTGAGTAGGAAGCATCAGAATAAACCACCAGATCTTCGCTTCCATCGGGTAATGATAGAACAGGAGCTTGAGTCAGTCTTGCCTTCAGCTCTTCGAACGCCTTCTCTTGAGCTTGAGCCCATACAAACTTCACATCATTTCGGGTCAACTTAGTTAGTGGAGAAGCAATCTTAGAGAAGTCTTGGATGAATCTTCTATAGTAGCCCGCCAAACCCAAGAAGCTACGGATCTCGGTTGGCGTCCTTGGTGACTTCCATTGCATAACCGCCTCCACTTTCGCCGGGTCCACCATTATCCCGTCAGGATTCACCACATGACCCAAAAACTGAACTTCGCGCAACAAAAACGCGCACTTGGAGAATTTAGCATACAATTTCTCCCTTCTCAACGCCTCTAGAACCTCTCGAATGTGACCGGCATGCTCAATCCCGCTCTTCGAATAAATTAGGATATCATCAATAAACACAATCATTGATTATCCAACATAGGCCGACACACACGGTTCATCAGATCCATAAAAGCAGCTGGCGCGTTGGTCAAACCAAAGGACATGACAAGAAACTCATAATGACCATAGCGCGTGCGAAAAGCTGTTTTAGGGATATCTTGTTCCTTCACCTTCAACTGATGGTAGCCAGACCGAAGATCTATTCTTGAAAACGAACTAGCACCCTGAAGCTGATCGAACAAATCATCTATCCTCGGTAAGGGGTAGCGGTTCTTCACCGTCAATTTATTCAGTTCACGGTAGTCAATGCACATCCTCATACTACCATCCTTCTTCTTTACAAACAGGACCAGAGCACCCCAAGGAGAGATACTCGGTCTAATGAACCCCTTATCAAGCAACTCTTGCAACTGTTCCATCAACTCCTTCATCTCCGTCGGAGCTAACCGATATGGTGCCTTGGCAACAGGTTGGGCACCCGGTATCAGATCAATCTGAAATTCAATTTCTCTGTCAGGTGGTACCCCTGGTAAGTCTTCGGGGAACATGTCTGGAAAGTCACACACAACCGGTACATCAGGCAGTTGTGGTGTTGATGCATCTACATCCTTTACATAAGCCAAGTAGGCGCTACATCCACGCCTGATACACTTTCCCGCCACCGCCATGGAGATCACCTTCGGGATCGTAGTAACCCGATCACCATAAACCGTTACCAAACTTCCATCAGGCGTTGTCAACCGAATCATCTTCTTGCGACAAACAATGTTCGCCTCGAAGTCCGCCAACCAATCCATCCCAAGAACCAAATCAAAACCACCCAAGGTCATCACAATGGTCTAACAGGAAACTTATGACCCTCAAGTTCCACATCACAATTCTCTATCATCTCAGAAATCCTGGTAGACTTACCTATGGCAGTTTCTACCTCAAAGGGCGCATCAACACGTCTACTACTAGTAGGCAGCTTAGCACAGAAAGTAGCAGAAATAAAACTCCTACTAGCACCAGAATCAAATAGCACAGAAGCTAAGGTTTGGTTCACCAGAAACGTACCGGACACGACATCAGGGTCTGTCCTAGCTTCCTCCTGTGTCATGGTAAATGCCCTGGCGCTCGCCCTCGGTCCTTTACTTCCCGTCTTCCTCGCCCCTGAACACTCAGTCCTCGGCTTCTTACAATCTGCTCATATGACCAGTTTCCCCACAGTTAAAACATTTGCCCGACAGGCAATCCTTCGCCATATGCCCTGTCTTCCCACATTTGAAGCACACGATCAAACCCAACCTACATTCTCCCGCATGCTCCTTTCCACACTTACCACACCTCCTTGATCCCACTCCCGATGTGGCCACACGGCGGTCATCCACCCGTGCCTTTTTGTTACCCGTCGAGGCATCACCCCAACCAAACCTCCTCCCATTCCAGTTCCGATAACCACCACCCTTCTTACTCACTTCAGTCACCACCACCTCCCGCTCGTCATACAGCCTCCCTGCCAAATCAACCGCCGACCTAAACGTGCTTGGTCGGGCAGCGATCATATGCCGACGAACATCCACCGGTAAACCCTGAATGTACCTCTTGATTTTCCGAGACAGAGGCGTCACCTGATCAGGCACGAGTCGTGCCATTTCATTAAACTTGGTGGTATACTGATGGTGTGTCATGGTTCCAGCCTCCAACTGCAGAAACTCCCTTTCCAACTTATCCATTTCCCTGTGAGGACAGAACTCCTCAATCACCATCTTCTTCAACTCAGGCCATTTCATTCTCCCGATTGCCCGATTACCCTCTGCTTGGACAATGTTATCCCACCAACATAGTGCCGAGTCCACAAATGAATGAGTGGCAAAATTCACCTTCTGATCTTCCCGACACTCGCTGATGTCGAGAACGGCCTCCATCTCTCTCACCCATCGGTGAGCAGCGGTAACATTGCCATTACCGTCAAAAGTAGGGGGATTGCATCTCATAAATGCCCCGTAGTTACATCCTCGCACTGCCTCTGGCACAGGCTCTTCTTCTTCCTCTTCATCATCAGACAGGACCGTTTCAGACTCTGGGTGTTCCCGTTCTCCAGAGGATCTGTTTCTTTCTTTTCTTTCCCCTTCTCGTACAGCCTTAATAACTTCAGTCACCACAGACGGTAAGATTGTCTGCATGACCTGATGGACTTCTTCTACAACAACCTCCTTTACTGAGGCTCTCAGGTTGGCGCTTTCGTCGCCACCCTCCGGATGGGGGGTCTCTGGTTCTTCATGAACCACCCTCTCAACTCTGGGTCTCCCTCTCTTGGGTCGCGGTTCAGCACCGTGACCTCCACCCCTAGAAGCTTTCGAAGATCTACCTCCGGCCATCACACGCACACTGAATGATTCAAACACCAACACGGTCATTCAAGGGAACAACTCAGTTTATGTAAAGTATAGTAAGTCCTTAATTACAGTGGCCTGTTATGATTAGCCACTTACTTTACTCTTCATACCCCAAGTATTACATGTCCTGACTACATCAGTATTTAAATCTACATACAACACATAACACATACCATGCGCACATAAAACCAGTTAACTTTACGAAAATACCTGATGGCACGCAGCTACTCAGATTGGCATCCCATTCCCTTTCCGTCCCATTCTCAGTTTAAGATTAGGTTTATTTTGAAAATTTACCCATTTCACTTAAACTTTGGCTCTGATACCAACTTGTAAGGCCCCGTTCCCGGGACGCTTACAGCTGGGTTCTCATCGCACATAAAACGTATAATTGCATTTGTATTTCATAAATCGCAGCGGAAAACTAAAACAATCTTTCATTTCCATGTAAATGCTTTTGCAAGTTAAAACAACATTCATTGCAAAATAGCTTGTTCGCATTACAATGCAAAAACATTAATCAAAAGAATGTCATCCCAAAAGAGCTGAGTAGCTTCACGGTGTGCCATCCTCAGTAAACATTACCTGCCAACTGGAAAACATATAAAAAGTCAGCGTTGCTGAGTGAGTTCTAGTTTTATTACAAAACATACCTTACTTTCATATAAAACCATTCGTTACTTTTACATGATCACACATCGTACGTACACATAGATAATATCATTATTATCTTCTTCATTCATTCATTCGTTCACTCGTTCTTTATGACTTTACTTGCGCATCGGACATCATCCATACCAATACCATGTGCTACACCCCGGTTAGTCGTAGCTACCGGGCCGAAGTCAATAATGAACAGCTAAACGTATGCCACAGTACTAGGAGTAACCATCAGTCTTAGCTACTGGGCCGAAGTCAATAAATGAACAGCTAAACGTATGCCACAGTACTAGGGGTGAGCGGTAGAGGTTCTAGATTAAGGGTCAATCACAAAGAAGGACCCGTTATCCGATGCGTGCAAGACGTTTCATTCGTTCATTAATGCATGCATTCAACATCGTGTTCCTCTTTCATTATCTTTCACTTTACGTTACATAATACTTCGTTCATTCCTTATCATAGCACGTAAAGTTATGGGAAAGATAAACATACATCATAATAAGGAACATAACACACACAATCATCATTATCATACAGGGCAACACCATACATACATAACATGCAACATCATCATCTCTGTGCCCTACATGCTGCTAAGGCCATATCTGCTATCTTACATGCTCTTACGGGAAACCTTTACGTCAGAACTTACATCTACACTTTCCCCCGAAAGTCGAAGTCAATCTATACCTTCCTCGGGTACAACAGCCCTATTCGGGCGTATGGACACCCTTCAGCCGCATGGCCTCCATACGACTGAACATCATGCGATTGAACTCAAGCGGATGAACATTTAGGCGAATAAACATCCATTCGTGCGAATGGACAATGCGGATGGACCTCATGCGAATGGGATTAATACGGATGAGCACTTATGCGACTGGACCTTCAGTCGCATGTCCTCCATGCGACTGGCCTTTCAATCGTGCGAATGGACCTTCAATCGTGCGAATGGACCTTCAATCGTGCGAATGGACCCCAATCGCACCCTAATCGGCCGTATGGCCTCCATTCGGCCTCCAGTCGGTCGCCTAGCCCTAACTGATGCAGAATGCAGTTCATCCCGACTGCAGCCGAGGGTTTTCGGCCTCCAAACTCATCTAAACCCATTTTAAGCCTAAATCGACCATCCTAAACCTTAGGAATGCATACCATAACACCATACAAGCACACACACGCCCGGAAACATACACGAAACGCATCACACACATCACACCCAAATGGGTCAAACACATACACATACAAAAATGGGTTTTCATGCTTTCCAGCCCCAAAATCATTTGAAAACAAGTAAAAGTGGGGTTCTAGAACTCACACAAACGAGCACAACGTTAAGGGCTTCGATTTGGCTTGCTTCACGACGATTTTGGCGACCCGAACCGACCCGAACCGGCACTTTTCCTCTTTTTCTCTTCTTTCTCTCTCTTCTCCCCTTTCTTTGGCTGATTTGTGAGTGTGGGGGAGAGGGTAAGGGCTGCCCTCTCCCTTATATCTTCCCCTCACCCGAATTTCTTTCGTTGGCGAGTTTGGTCCCCGACTTTTGGACTTTATTTTCTTTTCTTTCTTCACCGGCTTCAAAATAATAAATATTCGGGTGTTACAAAAATCATTTGAGTATTTTCTTTAAATTTATTTACTAAAAGAAATACTTTTTTTTATATTTTATCAATGTTCTAAAAAATAAAAAAAGAGATATAAAAAGCTTGTTCTTATAAAAGCAGATGTTCGCTTTGTTCCTATAAATTATTTCAACCGTTGCTTTCAAGTTATTACTTAAATTGTGATTACTAAATTTTATTTAATTTTTATATAAATTATTATAAATGTTATATTTTTTATATAACTTTATATAAAATGTAGCAAATTGATTTGAGTTTAATAAATATATTGGTTCCATTTCGTTAAAAACAATTATTTGACAAAACCCCAAATACACTTAAAACCCTAGTACCCGTTAATTCGTTAAACTTATCAATAAAGTTAAATCTTGTAATTGTATATATGCTTAGGTGCCTTGTGAAGGATTACGTTGAAACGACGCTTATTATTATTTCTTATTAAGCATCCAATATATACTTATTGATCATGTGACTATTTCTATATTCCTTTTTCATATTTTCACACTTTGGGGTGAAACATGTTACTTTATAATCATTGCACTTGTAAATTAGTTTGATTCTTGTAAACTCTTGGCAATTCACTTACATGTTGTGATTGGTTGATCTTTGTAATTACCATGTAAAGATGATTATATGTTCAATCATTACTATTGCTAGCCTGACGACGTCATAGATCTATGGGCTTGACAAGCCTGCTTAGTTTATCCAAGTACACTTAGCTAATCGTATAAACTTGTAAATGTGGAAACTTGTAAACTGTCAAGGTTTGATTGTGTATCTGTCTTACATCTGTAGTTACTTTGTTTACTAATTTATAACATTAATTGCGATCTTTTATATACTTATGTATTGAAAACTATGGAAATCTTACCAACATTATGTTGACTCTTTATTTTTAATATGTTTTAGGATATGATAGACATCTTTGAGGCTTATTCACACCTAGGAATGGACCTACTCAAATAAATGCATGAACTTGAAATATTACTTTTTATGCATGTTGTTTTCCTTGTTTGAGACTTTTGTTTGTAATGTTACATTTGAAACTTGTCATTATTATAATTGGGTTTAATAATAGCGTTATGTGGCTGTGAATAATCTTAACCCTCACATCTTGACATTTTCACCGTCAAGTTTGGGGTGTGACAGATTGGTATCAGAGCCCATAACTATAGAGATTTAGGTTATTAAAAATAGTGACCTAGACTATAGCGTATGCATGATCCTCATAGAATTATATTTCTATCTTGTAAAATGATGATTTGCATGCTACATAATGCTTGTTTGAGATATTACTTTTTATGCATGTTGTTTTCCTTGTTTGAGACTTTTGTTTGTAATGTTACATTTGAAACTTGTCATTATTATAATTGGGTTTAATAATAGCGTTATGTGGCTGTGAGTAATCTTAACCCTCACATCTTGACATTTTCACCGTCAAGGTTGGGGTGTGACAGATTGGTATTAGAGCCCATAACTATAGAGATTTAGGTTATTAAAAATAGTGACCTAGACTATAGCGTATGCATGATCCTCATAGAATTATATTTCTATCTTGTAAAATGATGATTTGCATGCTACATAATGCCATGCCTTCTTATGTGCAATTTGATGCCTTAGCATAGGATTGCTTAAACATTGTTACCTGTCTCCCCTAAATTTATCTTTGACTCTTCGATTCTCCCCGAACATGAAGCCTCTTAATCTTATTCTCGACGACACGTGGGATCGCATACTTATTGTTTATGACTTGGATCTTTAGACGTTATGTCTAATCTATACAAATCTCATCAAGGTTTTTGTGACATCTGTCACCTTAAGGTCCGTCGAACGACATAAATAAGCCTAGAATTATTTTAATTATTCTTCCTTTTCTTCATGAACTCCTGCTTTAAGGAATCATGTCTGCTTTATTTTCCCTTGTGCCTGTGCTTCCTCCGAGAACGTGTGCTAAGCATAAACCTTTTATAAATTTCATCACCATTACCACCAAATATATCATTTTAATTTCAACCATTGTCATTAATAAAACCATGTTAGACTATCAAATACTATTAAACACGCTTTTAACCTTAATATAACGAACATTTTAAGATCGTAATCAACCGAAACAAATTTTGGGGAACTCGAGGGTTAAGTGCAGGGACTAAACTTGCCATTTTGCAAACTTGGGCTGGGTATATAAGCCCATACTCCAGCCCTTAATCTCATTTCATCTTCATCCTCTTCATCATCTTCTTCACATCTTCTTCATTCTAGCACTAAATTCAACCCGCGTGGTCTTGTTCTTGTCGTCTAGACTCCATCTACAGCCTAGTCTACTCTATTCTAGCAGGTAGACGACCTTGGTTGCCCCTTTTCTTGCTTATTCACGGCTGTCCAAACTAGGGTTTCGGGTGTTCGGGTTCAACCCGAACACATGAGGTCGTGTGGGTGCGTGTGAGGTCTTTCTGCTTGTGTTTCATGTTTGTGTATGTTTGTAGAGTGTTTCTGGAAGTGCTTGTTGTGTAAAACCCGTGCTCGGAGCAGCCGAAGGCTGCTCTGCACTTCTGCAGTCGCGAACCTGCAGTTCAGGCGACTGGGTCTGTCATGCGACTGGGTCTGTCATGCGACTGAACCGTGCGACTGGGTGAGTCGTGCGACTGAGTCATGCGATTGTGTCTTTCGGGCGACTGAATCGTGCGACTAGGGATGTCATGCGACTGAGTTGTGCGATCGGATGAATGTGTGTGCGTTTGAGTCAATGCGAATGAATGTGTATGCGACTGAGTCAATGCGAATGAGTGTGTGTGCGATTGAGTCAGGTGACCGACTGAATGTATGCGATTGTGCGTGTTTCGCACGACTGGAGTCCAATCGCACGAAAGTAGCTAATTCGCACGATTGAGGGTTGATTCGTGCGCATGGAGGTTGGATCGTGCGAATGTGTGTTGTGTGGTACGACTGAATGCCAGTCATGCGAATGAAGACTCAATCGTACAAATGAAGCTGATTCGTACGATTGAAGGTTGATTCGTACGGATGGAGCGTTGAGTCGAGCGTCTGGTCTTGTTGTGTGACTGATGATGTTGAGTGTGAATTTCTCCTTGAACGTCTGATGATGATAAGGTAACATCAGTAAAAGTGTCATTGCTTGACCACAAAGATTAAAGTCAACGCTATCAACATGCACATACTATTTCAATTGAAAACAACCTAACGTTTTATAGTTATCGACAATCCAATTGGAACTCCAAATACTTAACAAGTACTATCTTTCATAACCACGAGATCATTTCACGGATGTCATAAGCAATGACGACTACTCGTAGTACTTGGATCTACATAAGATCTGATACGTGTGTCCGCTTGTGTGTGTGTGCTACCCACGACCGAACCGATACAACCCGAACCGACCAAACATTACTATACGCTTTATACAGGTCATTAATGCTTAACAATAACTGTCAATAGGTGTTTGACTGTTCTCTGCATACAACCATTGGGAATCTCGATCATTCATACCTACCACTAAACTAGTGAGTTTCGTGGCCCCTTTTATGCTTATACTACCTTACAAACATTTACAAACATGGGGGAAAAGTGTGCTCGCCCGTTTTTCTATGTTGTACAATATACATACAAGTTACATACTTGGAATCAACGTGCTACTGTTTTGTGGGTATTTATTTGATACATGCTTGAGTCTGCTTTGTGGTTCTTTCTTACAACCATTTAATTCCAGTGTGGAACCGATGGATAGGTATTGGTTGTACTACTGGGTTGACACCCCCACCCTCGTGTTGGTATACTAGTTAGTACCAACAATAGCCAGGAACGGGCCTTGGGTGAATATATTCCGACAAGATTCTTTGTGTACGTCATTAGGTTTGGTTGTAAAGCTCTTGTCATGTGATTTTGCTTACTTATAACTGTATGCACGGTATTCTGCAACAACTGTATACAGCATCAATTACTTATTTACTTTAAACCTGCGAACTCACCAACAATTTTGTTGACCATTTTGAGCATATCTTTTCAGGTGATCATGCTAGCTGAGGTTCTAGGTGTGCTGCCTTAGTGGAGACCCTAGGATGCATTTTCGGGCTAAACTTGTCTTTTTGAAAACAATTGTTGTAACTATTTCAAACAACATTATACTTTGTAACTTGTTCCCGGGTTGTGGGAATTACATACAATGTTATCATCTATGTATTATGATTTATGTATCATGTTTATGCTTATGGCTATGTTGTCGTGAATACTGACTAACACGACACAAGTCCCCTTGTTGTCGGGTGTTGTCATGACACGCTTGTCATCATCATTATTATTGCATCTCTATCGCTTACCATGTGTTTTGACGATTCCCGTCTCGTTACGCCCCCGTTTTTCGCTCTTAGCGGGGGTGTGACAGACTGGTATCAGAGCCATTGGTTATAGAGAATTAGGCAATACACTTGACCTAGACTATAACCTAGGAACCTTCATGTAGATTTGCATGCCAGGGTTGTGTGCATTTTGTATCTCATACGTGTTACTCATTACTTGTTCGATTAACTATCTGTTTCGTGATCATTTCACCCCGTGAGGGAGCCCTTGTGCTCACTCTTTATGGGATGTTTATATTAGATCTTCCGTTTCCCTCTGCGCACCAAGTTGCTTTATCAATCTGGGTATTGAACCCAAAGAGATCCTTATAGATCATGCTATTGCGTTTGACCTTAAGCACTGGGATTTACCCCGAGGAGGTTATGTTTGAGACCTCGAGAGGGAGGAAATAGGCAACCTCCGCTAGACTAAACTTGATTTCATGCATGGACATGCCATCATTATGATGGACTACTGTTTGGACATTACTTATACATGGTGTGAGAAATTTACGATTTGTATGCAATGTGTGACAACCATAAGTATGGTCTTAACCCGGAAAGTTAGACCTTAATGTGACATGGATAATGTGTCCTGCAATAGTTAAAACTTATGCATTTGCTATTCTTATGATTAGAACATGCCGCCTTAAAGAGTTACCCGCAGCAACAGTGGCGGAAGTGAAGCCCCGAGAGGCAGAGGCAGAGGTAGAGGTAGAGCACCGAGAACATGTGATGGTCCTACCAATGTCACCCCAGGAGCAGGAAACGCTGATATGGCAGCCTTAATCGCTCAACAGCTGGCCGCACTAATTCCGACTATCGTGGCCCAAGTGAGCGATGCTCTTCAGAATTCTCACCCCCACGGGGATGGTGGCCATGATAACGAGGATAACGGGAACCCGACTGGGAACGAAAGCAATCAGGAGACCGGAAATAGTGGTACAGCCGGTAATGAAACTGAAATTGTGAATGTTAGACGGAGATGTTCATACAAGGAATTTGTGGCTTGTAAACCACGAGAGTTTGATGGCAAGGGTGGAGCCATAACTCTGACTAGATGGCTTGAAAAGATGGAGGCCGTGATCGACATCAGCGAATGCCTCGACAGTTAAAGGATTAAGTACGCCACTTGCTCACTACAGGGCAAGGCACTAACGTGGTGGAACACTCAGATTCAGGCTAGGGGAAGAGAATCGGCGATGCAAATGTCGTGGGATGAGTTCAAGGCCCTAATCACCGAGGAGTACTGTCCTCTCAATGAGATGGAAAAACTTGAGCATGAGTTCTGGAATCATGCCATGGTGGGGGCTGGGCACACAGCTTACACCGATCGTTTTCACGAGCTAGCAAGGTTGGTTCCGCATCTAGTCACCCCGGAATCAAAAAGGATAGAGAGGTACATTTGGGGACTTGCGCCTCAAATCCGGGCATTGGTAACCGCTACTGCTCCTCCTACTGTTCAGAGCGCGATTCTGAAGGCTGGCGCTCTAACTGATGAGATGGTGAGAACAGGAGTATTGGGCAGGGTAGCAGAGAAAAGGAAAGAAGTTGGGGAAACGAGTCGGTCGAGTGCCGGAAAATTTGAGAAAAGGGCCAAGACAACCAGAAATTTTGTGGCCGTGACCCAGGGCAGGCGAGAATATGTGGGTCCGCACCCCCGATGCGATAGGTGCAACTTTCATCATCCCCCAGCTATGCCGTGCCGGGTGTGCGCTAACTGTAGACGCCCGGGACATTTAGCAAGAGACTGCAGAACAACGTCGAATATGGTCGCACCAGTCAACGCGGTTAACCCCGCTGGGAACGTCAGGGGCTGTTATGAGTGTGGAAGCCCTGATCACTACCGGAACATGTGCCCCAAACTGAATCGGGCATCGGGCCAACAAGGGAACAACCACATTAGACTATGGCTATAGCTGGAAATCAAGGCCCGACAAACCAGGGGAACGCGGCTCGGGGACGCGCTTTTGTCATTGGAGCCAATGAAGCCCGTCAGGACCCAAATGTCTTCACGGGTACGCACTTACTCAATAATCACTTTGCATCTGTATTATTTGACACTGGAGCAGACAATAGCTTTATATTTTCTGAATTTGTGCAATTGCTCGATTTGAGTCCTAGTAGGCTAGAAACTAGCTACTCTGTAGAAATGGCCAATGGTAGGGTTGTTCAGGCCAACGGGATTATTAGAAAGTGCTCGATAATATTAGAGAATCACTCCTTCGATAGAGAATTAATACCCTTTGAGCTAGGAAGTTTCGATGTGATTGTGGAATGGATTGGTTGTCGAAACACGGGGCCGAGATTGTCTATCGAGACAAGGTAGTGCGAATCCCTATGTCAGACGGGGGAGTACTCAGAATTCAAGGAGAAAGACCGGGGAGAAACTTAAAGCTTATTTCCTGCATGAAAGCACGTCGGAGTTTACGAAAACAGTGCTACTCTTTTCTGGCTCACGTGGTGGAAAAGAAGGAAGAGGAGCAGAAATTGGCAAATATCCCTGTAGTGCGGGATTACCCAGATGTATTTCCTGATGACTTGCCTGGTTTGCCTTCTCCACGACAGGTGGAATTTCGTATTGAGTTGGTTCCTGGAGCTACACCGGTAGCAAAGACACCGTATCGGTTGGCACCGTCTGAAATGCAAGAGTTATCTAGCCAGTTACAGGAACTACTGGAGAAGGGTTTTATTCGGCCGAGTCACTCGCCTTGGGGAGCACCAGTGTTATTTGTAAAGAACAAGGATGGGTCGTTCCGTGTGTGCATCGACTACCGTGAGTTGAACAAACTAACTGTGAAGAATCGGTATCCTCTCCCCAGGATCGACGACCTGTTTGATCAGTTACAAGGAGCTTCGTATTTTTCCAAGATCGACCTTCGATCTGGATATCACCAACTAAGGGTTTTCGAGGAGGACGTATCGAAGACAGCGTTTAGAACTCGTTATGGGCACTATGAGTTCTTGGTCATGCCGTTCGGATTGACTAACGCACCAGCTGTGTTCATGGACCTGATGAATCGGGTGTGCAAACCTTACTTGGATAAGTTTGTGATCGTATTCATTGACGACATACTTATCTACTCTCGATCAAAGGAGGACCATGAAGAACACCTTCGCGCAATACTGGAACTGTTAAGGGAAGAGAAACTTTTCGCCAAGTTCTCGAAGTGTGAATTCTGGCTACGAGAGGTGAAGTTTTTGGGTCATGTGGTTAACAAAGACGGGATTCATGTAGATCCCGACAAGATCGAAGCGGTAAAGAAATGGGATACACCCCAGACACCTTCAGAGATACTGCAGTTCTTAGGATTAGCCGGATACTATCGTCGTTTCATTGCGAACTTTTCAAAGATCGCTCAACCGTTGACGTTGCTAACTCAAAAAGACAAGAAGTTTGATTGGGAAGATGCGCAAGAACGGGTGTTCCAAACGCTGAAAGACAAGCTGTGCAATGCACCGATATTGTCTCTCCCGGACGGAACTGATGATTTTGTGGTGTACTGTGATGCTTCGCATCAAGGGTTGGAATGTGTACTAATGCAGAAAGATAAGGTGATTGCCTACGCTTCGCGACAACTTAAGGTGCACGAGAAGAACTACACGACTCATGATCTTGAGTTGGGCGCTGTAGTATTCGCACTTAAAATATGGAGGCATTACCTGTATGGAACCAAATGCATCGTATACACAGATCATAAAAGCCTTCAACATATTCTGGATCAGAAGGAACTCAATATGCGACAGCGACGCTGGGTAGAGCTTCTTAGTGACTACGATTGTGAAATCCGGTATCATCCGGGGAAAGCTAATGTGGTGGCTGATGCTCTAAGCCGCAAAGAACGCGTGAAACCACTACGTGCTCGAGTTTTGGGATTGACCATTCAAACAAATTTGAAAGCTCAGATCCAAATTGCACAAAGTGAGGCGTTGAAAGAAGGAAACCTTGCGGGAGAAGAATTCCGTGGATTGGATAAACAACTGATGTGCAAGGACGATGGTGTGCAGTACTTCGTGGACCGTATATGGGTACCCAAGTGGGGAGGTGTACGTACCTTGGTCATGGATGAAGCACACAAGATGCGATATTCTATTCATCCTGGCGTAGACAAGATGTACCACGATCTCTAAGATCTGTACTGGTGGCCAGGCCTAAAGAAAGACATTGCCACATACGTCAGCAGATGCTTGACATGCTCGAAAGTTAAAGCTGAACATCAAAAACCATCGGGACTGTTACAGCAACCTGAGATTCCCGAATGGAAATGGGAGAACATAGCCATGGACTTCATTACCAAACTCCCTCGAGCGAGCAACGGACATGATTCGATATGGGTCATAGTGGATTGAATGACGAAATCAACACACTTCTTGCCAATCCGAGAAGACTACAAAATGGACAAGTTGGCGAGATTGTACATAAAAGAGGTCGTGACAAGACACGGAGTGCCGGTGTCAATCATATCCAACCGTGACGGCCGATTCACTCCACGATTTTGGCAAACACTACAGAAAGCGATGGGCACTCGATTAGACATGAGTACCGCCTATCACCCTCAAACAAATGGCCAAAGTGAACGAACCATACAAACGCTGGAAGACATGCTGAGAGCGTGTGTAATCGACTTTGGGGGTAGTTGGGATACTTATTTGCCATTGGTTGAGTTCTCTTACAATAACAGCTACCACACCAGCATTTGGTGTGCTCCATTCGAAGCGTTGTACGGAAGGAAGTGTAGATCACCGGTTTGTTGGGCCGAGATTGGTGAAAGTCAGTTAACAGGCCTAGAGATCATCCAGGAAACAACCGACAAGATCTTCCAAATCAAAGACAGGCTGAAAGCCGCTAGAGACCGCCAAAAGAGCTACGCTGACAATCGTCGAAAGCCTCTAGAATTCAACGTTGTGCATGATACTTTCCATGTGTCGAACCTCAAGAAGTGTTTGGCTGACGAATCACTTTACATACCCATTGACGATATCAAAATCAACGAAAAGCTTCATTTTATTGAGGAACCCATTGAGGTCATGGATCGTAAAGTCAAACAGTTGAAGCGCAGCAGAATACCAATTGTTCGCGTAAGGTGGAATTCAAAATGAGGGCTAGAGTTTACATGGGAACGGGAAGATCAAATGAAACTCAAATACCCACACCTATTCGTGGATGATACTCTTGGACCTAACTCAAGCTGAATTCTGGGACGAAATTCTCTCAACTGGGGGATACTGTGACATCCGTCACCTTAAGGTTCATCGAACGACATAAATAAGCATAGAATTATTTTAATTATTCTTCCTTTTCTTCATGAACTCCTGCTTTAAGGAATCATGTCTGCTTTATTTTCCCTTGTGCCTGTGCTTCCTCCGAGAACGTGTGCTAAGCATAAACTTTTTATAAATTTCATCACCATTACCACCAAATATATCATTTTAATTTCAACCATTGTCATTAATAAAACCATGTTAGACTATCAAATACTATTAAACATGCTTTTAACCTTAATATAACAAACATTTTAAGATCGTAATCAACCGAAACAAATTTTGGGGAACTCGAGGGTTAAGTGCAGGGACTAAACTCGCCATTTTGCAAACTTGGGCTGGGTATATAAGCCCATACTCCAGCCCTTAATCTCATTTCATCTTCATCTTCTTCATCCTCTTCATCTTCTTCTTCACATCTTCTTCATTCTAGCACTAATTCAACCCGCGTAGTCTTGTTCTTGTCGTCTAGACTCCATCTACAGCCTAGTCTACTCTATTCTAGCAGGTAGACGACCTTGGTTGCCCCTTTTCTTGCTTATTCACGGCTGTCCAAACTAGGGTTTCGGGTGTTCGGGTTCAACCCGAACACATGAGGTCGTGTGGGTGCGTGTGAGGTCTTTCTGCTTGTGTTTCATGTTTGTGTATGTTTGTAGAGTGTTTCTGGAAGTGCTTGTTGTGTAAAACCCGTGCTCGGAGCAGCCGAAGGCTGCTCTGCACTTCTGCAGTCGCGAACCTGCAGTTCAGGCGACTGGGTCTGTCATGCGACTGAACCGTGCGACTGGGTGAGTCGTGCGACTGAGTCATGCGATTGTGTCTTTCGGGCGACTGAATCGTGCGACTAGGGATGTCATGCGACTGAGTTGTGCGATCGGATGAATGTGTGTGCGATTAAGTCAATGCGAATGAATGTGTGTGCGATTGAGTCAATGCGAATGAGTGTGTGTGCGATTGAGTCAGGTGACCGACTGAATGTATGCGATTGTGCGTGTTTCACATGACTGGAGTCCAATCGCACGAATGAAGGTTCAATCGCATGAAAGTAGCTAATTCGCACGATTGAGGGTTGATTCGTGCGCATGGAGGTTGGATCGTGCGAATGTGTGTTGTGTGGTACGACTGAATGCCAGTCATGCGAATGAAGACTCAATCGTACGAATGAAGCTGATTCGTACGATTGAAGGTTGATTCGTACGGATGGAGCGTTGAGTCGAGCGTCTGGTCCTGTTGTGTGACTGATGATGTTGAGTGTGAATTTCCCCTTGAACGTCTGATGATGATAAGGTAACATCAGTAAAAGTGTCATTGCTTGACCACAAAGATTAAAGTCAACGCTATCAACATGCACATACTATTTCAATTGAAAACAACTAACGTTTTACAATTATCGACAATCCAATTGGAACTCCAAATACTTAACAAGTACTATCTTTCATAACCACGAGATCATTTCATGGATGTCATAAGCAATGACGACTACTCGTAGTACTTGGATCTACATAAGATCTGATACGTGTGTCCGCTTATGTGTGTGTGCTACCCACGACCGAACCGATACAACCCGAACCGACCAAACATTACTATACGCTTTATATAGTCATTAATGCTTAACAATAACTGTCAATAGGTGTTTGACTGTTCTCTGCATACAACCATTGGGAATCTCGATCATTCATACCTACCACTAAACTAGTGAGTTTCGTGGCCCCTTTTATGCTTATACTACCTTACAAACATTTACAACTTGTATGTACAATATACATACAAGTTATGTACAATATACATACAAGTTATGTACAATATACATACAAGTTATAACAACTGTATACAACATCAATTACTTATTTACTTTAAACCTGCGAACTCACCAACAATTTTGTTGACCATTTGAGCATATCTTTTCAGGTGATCATGCTAGCTGAGGTTCTAGGTGTGCTGCCTTAGTGGAGACCCTAGGATGCATTTTCGGGCTAAACTTGTCTTTTTGAAAACAATTGTTGTAACTGTTTCAAAAAACATTATACTTTGTAACTTGTTCCCGGGTTATGGGAATTACATACAATGTTATCATCTATGTATTATGATTTATGTATCATGTTTATGCTTATGGCTATGTTGTCGTGAATACTGACTAAACACGACACAAGTCCCCTTGTTGTCGGGTGTTGTCATGACACGCTTGTCATCATTATTATTATTGCATCTCTATCGCTTACCATGTGTTATGACGATTCCCGTCTCGTTACGCCCTTGTGTTTCCGCTCTTAGCGGGGATGTGACAATTTTGATTTCACGAACCTAAAGAATATTGTGTGACACATAGACACCTGTATTCTGGATTTCCTGGCAAAAAGCCTTCGGGCTAAGGTAAGCATTTTGCATAAATCCTACGGGACTAGTTATGCTTACCTGGGGATTTCTGCGATGAGTGATAAACTATGGTCGACATACACAAGTTCCTAAGACAAATGGACCAATTCACCTTGACGTGTCAACGTTTCCAAATGTAATGCGATACAAAATGGAACCATTCCGCATGCCTTACAACTCTTAGCTTATTATTGTTTAAAAGACTATCCTTTGTTATCCTCATTCCCATGTCTTTGGAGTTCCAGCCTATGCTTTATAAGTCGCGTGTTAGTCTAGAAGGTCGAAGTCGCCGATGGAAAATCGATCGTCGCTGACGTCATAATAAGTGATTGTACTATGAGTTAACGAACACGAGTTCTTCATCGACCTTATTCCTATGCAATGGGAAGCTTTGATGTTATTATCGACATGGATTGGTTAGCCAAGCAACACGCGGAAATTCTATGCTTCAAAAAGTGCATTCGAATTCCTTTACCGACGGGTGATAATTTGGGAGAAATCATCCCAAGGGCTCAAACTTATGTCCTGCATCAAAGCCCGAAAGTGCTTAAGTAAGAACTACGTAGCTTTCATGGCGTATGTAGTTAATACGAAAGCCAAGGTAAGGAACTAAGAGACATTCCTGTCGTGCGGGATTTCCCCAAGGTGTTTCCCGAGGATCTTAAGGGATTACATCCCGTGCGAGAAGTTAAGTTCAAGATTGACTTGATCCCTGGTGCAAATCCTGTGGCAAAATCACCTTATCGGCTTGCACCGTCTGAAATGCAAGAACTAGCTAGTTGTCACACCCTCAAATTCCACCTGTGGAGTTTTACCGCGAGACGTGTGACAAACCAGGATCTCAGACACGGTCATATCAAATGACACTATATGAACTTAAATAAACGTTTGAACTTTAAATCAGAGTAAAACATAGTTGAAATAATAACCAGTGCGAAGCATTTTAATAAAATTATAAACCAATACTAAAAGATATGCAAAACACAACGCCCAAATAAAACTGTTGAATGCAATAAAATAAATTTGTGATGCATGCCTTGAGTGAATCCTTAACCGTGCAATCTAACCTTACGCGTTCTTGTGACCTGAGAAAACATGCTAAAATGTGTCAACATAAATTTGGTGAGTTCATAGGTTTAACAACATATAATATGTTTGCAAATTTTCATATGGTAAAGTAATTAAAGCATATCGATAGGTAGCTAGCCTATAATCAAGTTACTTAGCATTTCAAACCAAAGCTGACTATTTGTAAGTTGTTTGCCTTTCCACCACGTCTAACACAGACAGTGATAAATGTTAGGTCAATTAAACACCCATTTGACCTCCAGTTGAGTTAGCGCGACTAACGCGGGTGGGGTTTTTCAAACCCAGTAATACTACTCAATTACCTCACTACCTCAATACCAACGGTTCGAGAATGTAAGGGCTTTCATATATGTTTGCACTAACGTAACAGGCAAATACTAAAACCACAGATAAGTAAAGAGTGCATGTTTTCTCCTCCAAAATGAAAGCATGTAAAATAGGAACCGTGAAGACTCACCTTAGAATGCGTAGACAAAAGTTAAAATTGATGTTGCCACCTAACCGAGACCTAGCAATTATTATAAGTCCATGAGTGTGTGTGTATATAATGATTGATACGAGCCCGACTGTGTCCGATCATTTCGAATATTAGTGTATTTAAAGAAATCCTTTAACATCCCGACTAACATTGACCGGTTAGATGACCCGTTGGCGACTCGAATATATGAAAACATGATTAGTTATATATAATAAGTTGATCGAAATTTGGATAAATCGCATTTATCTTATTTTATTTTATTTGAAAGGCATTGTTGTTTTTTTCGTCTTGAGTATGATTTATGAAATACGTTGACTTCTTAGTTGATTACTTGGTGTTAAGATCTTTTAAACTATCAGTTTATATGTTATGCATCTATTTTATATTCGACACAACCTTCCAATTTATTAGCACCCATAAGCTTTTATGAACTAACGAACCCAACACAAAACTATATATAATTACTAGTAATATTATGAATCCTAACACCTAGATAAATCCAATGCTCATCTCTCTATATATATTAACTGTGATGTATACGCACACATATTAATACCCTCATTATGATTTTATGTATGCATGCACGGGCACCAAGGCCATTGCTAAATATAATAGGCTTATTTAAAAATTAAAAGAAAAAGAAAGAATTAATCACTAACTTTAAGATACCTACTGTGACTAGTTTAGCATATATATACATATATATTTTCCAACTTCATCAGGTTATTAAGCATCGAAGTTCTAATCTTTTGTGATTCTAGCCTTCTTATGACCCATTTTAACAAATCATGATTTAATAATTGAAAGACAAGAACATTCGTGGTTGTATTCAATTTATTAGTTGGTGTAAACATTTTTCAAGTTACGCAAGTTGCCGAAATCAAGTCGAATCCACATAACTTGATTTATGAATCTAGTGAGTATTATTAGATAATAAGATTTTTACCTCACTTGTCGAATGGTACGATTCCAAGAAACGATGTTTCACAACGAACACGGGTGCGGCCAATGATTTCGACGACGTGTAACGGTGGCTGGTCGGGAATCAAGCTGCACCGAAAGATTAAACCGCGTGTGGTGGCCTATTATTGCTTTGCAAACCTCGTCGGTTGTCATTGGTGGTATGTCGACCAAGCCTAACCGGCAGCAGGGGATATTTGATGAGGACAGCGCGATGTGATGCGATGCGATGCTAGTTAGTTGAAACGGAAGTAGAGGAGGTAATAGATGGCTCGTGTGATCGAGGGTTTTCAAGAGGGTGGGGATGAACGACGGATTTAAGATTTCAAGCACAATATTGGTAGTTGGTTATGTGATCACCAATATCCCAGTAGTTAGTTTACTCAGATAATATGCACCCCTCATACTTATCCAATGAAAACATTAATCAAATCACAATTGAAAGTCTATAGTTTGTTAGTTAATTGGTTCCCATAAGTTATCAAATGCTTAGTTTTCTTCTTTCATTTAATTATTGCTTCATTTTTTTTATATTTATACACTCATCTTTGCGTCTTACTTATTTATAAGGTAATCGATTAAATATAAGATACCAATTAGGTAGCTAGAATGGTGTTAACCTAAAAGTACGGGGTCTCACATAATCCCCTTGTTTAAGGAATTTTCGTCCCGAAAATTAGAGCATCAGGTTAAAACTAAACACTAGATTTAATAACAACGATAAAAGGTCAGAAGCTCGTTTATGATGGGGTTTTTGAAATATCTGAACACCCAATACAAAGAAACATAAGAACAAGGAATGTATGGTTTCGCAAGAGTTGTGACACTAGTCAACTGCAAGAGTTGACCGATAAGGGATTCATTCGTCCTAGTTTTTCACCATGGGGTGCACCTGTGTTGTTCGTGAATAAGAAGATGGTTCATTCCGTATGTGCATCGACTACCGGAACTCAACAAACTTACCATCAAAATCGATATCCCTTTCCTCGAATCGATGACCTCTTTGATCAACTCCAAAGAGCCACCCAATTTTCAAAGACCGATCTATGTTCTGGGCATCATCAATTACGTGTCCACGATGACGACATTCCAAAGACCGCTTTTCGTACTCGATATGGACATTACGAGTTCATGGTTATACCTTTTGGCTTGACCAATGCACCTGCCATGTTCATGGATCTCATGAAGCGAGTATGTAAACCGTATTTGGATAAGTTTGTGATCGTGTTCATCGATGACATTCTTATTTATTCCAAGATAAAAATTGATCACGAGATACACTTGTGACAAATTCTCGAACTTTTAAAGAAGGAGCTACTATAAGCCAAGTTCTCCGAGTGTGAGTTCTGGCTAGAAGAAGTTCAATTTTAAGGGCATGTGGTGAATAGCCAAGGAATTCATGTTGATCCTGCTAAAATAAAAGCCGTGAAAAATTTGTGTGTTCCCACAACCCCAACCGAGGTTCGTTCTTTTCTGGGCTTAGCGGGATATTACCGTAGGTTCATAGCAAACTTTTCGAAGATTTGCTAAACCATTAACGGCGCTAACCCAAAAGAACCGACTTTTTGAATGGGGATCCGAACAAGAAGAGGCTTTCGAGACATTGAAACGCAAGTTGTGTAATGCTCTTATTCTAACACTTCCTGATGGCAACGACGATTTTACTGTGTATTGTGATGCTTCTAATCAAGGTCTTGGTTGTGTTCTTATGCAACGAGGAAAATTCATAGCATACGCGTCAAGACAATTGAAGGTTCATGAAGTGATCTACACAACTCATGATCTTGAACTCGGTGCTGTGGTTTTCGTTTTGAAGATCTGGCGACACTATCTTTATGGGTCGCAATGCATAGTCTACACCCATCATAAGAGTCTCCAACACGTGTTCAACCAAAAGGATCTCAACATGAGACAAAGACGTTGGATTGAGTTGACTAGCGACTACTGTGACATTCGTTATCACCCGGGAAAGGCGAATATGTAGCCGACGCGCTGAGTCGCAAGGTCCACACAAGACTGTCTCGCTTCAAGAAATCCAAGATCAAAGGCAATGGTTTGATACGTTAGGGGAGTTTGATATCGAGATTCATGTGGATCTCAATGAGGCTACTATCATGCTTTAAAACATAAGGATTAATAGTGATCTTGAGTTATGCATTCGCGAGGCTCAACAAGCGGCGTTAACCGACGAAGGGAAAGATGAAGATTTGATCTTTGACATTCGCTCCAAGTGTCTCACATGTGCAAGGGTCAAGGCGGAGCACCAACAATCAAGTGGTTTACTTGAACAACCCAAAATCCCTATGTGGAAATGGGAACATATATCCATGGATTTCATAACCAATTTACCTCGTACTCCTCGTGGTCATGATAGTATATGGGTGATGTTGACCGTTTGACCAAAATGGCACACTTCATATCAATACGAGACACATACAACGTTTCAAGACTGGCTCACATCTACATTAACGAAATTGTGAGTCGTCATGGCGTGCCGTTGCACATCATATCCGACCGAGACGCTCGTATCACTTCGCACTTTTGGTCGTCTATGCAAGAAATCTTGGGTAATCAATTGGATTTAAGTACGGCTTACCATCCTCAAACTGATGGTTAAACCGAATAAACAATTCAAACCTTTGAGGATTTTCTACGTCTTTGTGTCCTTGACTTCGGTGGTGATTGGGATACGCATTTAACGCTCGTGGAATTTTCGTATAACAATAGTTATCACTCGAGTATCAAGACGCTCGTATCACTTCGCACTTTTGGTCGTCTATGCAAGAACTCTTGGGTACTCAATTGGATTTAAGTACGGCTTACCATCCTCAAACTGATGGTCAAACTGAATAAACAATTCAAACCCTTGAGGATTTGCTACGTCTTTGTGTCCTTGACTTCGGTGGTGATTGGGATACGCATTTACCGCTTGTGGAATTTTCGTATAACAATAGTTATCACTAGAGTATCAAGATGGCACCATTCGAAGCACTTTATGATCGTAAATGTCGATCACCGATCTGTTGGACCGACATTGGTGAAAATTTCATCACTGGTCCTGAGTTTATACAAGAAACGACCGATAAAGTTTCCATAATCCGCAAGAACCTTGAAGTGGCTAGAAGTCGTCAAAAGAGTTATGCCGATAAAAGACGCAAACCGTTGGAGTTTCAAGTCGATGACATGGTTCTTCTTAAGGTCTTTCCATGGAAGGGCGTTGTATGTTTTGGGAAGAAGGGTAAGTTAGTCCCACGTTTTGTAGGACCTTTCAAGATTCTGAAAAGAATTGGGAAAGTGGTTTACAAACTAGAACTACCTTCTGAACTTAGCGAGGTTCATCTTGTCTTCCATGTCTCAAACCTGGGGAAATGCCTAGTTGATGAGAATTTGCATGTCCCTCTAGAGGAAATTCAAAAAGACGAGTCATTGCATTTCGTTGAGAAGCCTCTTGAGATTATGGACCGAACCCTGAAGAAGACCCGAACAACTACCACACCGATCGTCAAAGTCCGTTGGGAAAAAACAAACGTGGAGCTGAGTTCACTTGGGAACATGAGGAGCATATGAAAAAGATGTACCCGCATTTGTTCATATAGTTTCATTCTTAATTTCGGGACGAAATTCTTTTGAGTTGGGGAGACTGTAACATCATGTATTTTTTATTAACAAAAAGTTAACTTTGTTAAAATTCTGAACCATAGTTGACATTTATGAAACTTGTAAGTTATTTATGCTTATTTGTAGTGTGTCTTTAACTCTTAATATAAAATATAATAATAACTATTAACTTAAATAATAATAATTATGATAATAGTAACAAAAATAATAACTAGAATAATAATAATGAAACTAATAATAAAAGCATTATTACTATCAAAATAATAAAACTAATAATAAGATTGTTACTAATAGTAATAATTTGTGAAACTATTAAACTTGTAAGAGTTAAAAACTTAAATTAATTAAGTTAGGGGGTTGTTTTATCAATTTAGAAACTTTAAATATTAAAGTTTAAACATAAAATGTTAACAAAAGGAAACAACAGGGACCATTTATGTAAATTAATAAAACACAAATTAAGTTTCTTTCTCTCACGTTTTTTCCGGCCACCACTCCGGCGGAGCTCCGACGT
Source organism: Flaveria trinervia (assembly GCA_025506515.1). Lineage (NCBI taxonomy): Eukaryota > Viridiplantae > Streptophyta > Magnoliopsida > Asterales > Asteraceae > Flaveria > Flaveria trinervia. The sequence goes on along the minus strand of CM046454.1, from coordinate 10,591,237 downwards.
CCCTCAAGCACCTCAAAATAGACGGTTAAAATGAAATTAAACAAGTTCTTAATTACTCTACACCAGTTTCGAACACAATATCGACTAAAATTGAAGTTATTTCGTGTATTAAAGTCGGGAGTGACCGAAACCGAATCGTTCGATCACACCAAAGACAAATCAAACCAATTGAACAAATCAAGTCGATTGAATGTTCTTAAACTTATGTATAATCATTTCGAAACTAAATGTAGGACTTAATTTGAATTAAACGAACCTTTAATCTCTGAATTATAATCGAACACCTTGGTTCAAAGTTGAAACCCATTAAGGGTAAAATCGGTTAAATTAGGGCTATTTAAACAAGGGAAACCATTTCCTTGATCCCGTTGATCTGTTAGATATCTCAATTTTCCATTAAAATGTACACATATAACAATTTGATCAAGAATTTATCACGACCTGAGAGTACATCGAAGTGCATCGATCTGAACCCGATCACGTAGTTACACACATCAACCTACTCGGTTTTGCATAATGAAGCAAAGCCCTAAGTTTAATTTCATTCACAATCGCGAATTAAGGGTCAATTTGATTTAAGCTGATTCTAGGGTTCTTCAAATTTGGCGGAAACTCTTTACTTGAGGTTATAGGTTTGGAAACCAATATGAACCAAGGTCGCGGCCCTGGTTCACAGGTTAGTTACCCACCCCCTTAAATGGAGGTCCCCGGTTCGAATCCGGGGAACCTCAAACAATTTTTTTAAGGCTTTTTGGCATTTAAATTAAATACTAGAAATCATTAAAAAATTATAAAAGGTCATTTTATAAACTGTGATTATTTTAAAAACCATTTAAGGATTTTCTATAAAATTGTAACACCCGATTATTTAACAAGACGTGAAGTATAAAAGAAAGAAAAGCAATAAAGTCTAAGTGGAAGGACTAAAAGTGTCCAAAAGGACAAATCTTTGAAAAGTTGGTGTAATGGTGGGCATGGCCGCCCACCCTCACTTCATATCACCATTTTCTTCGGTTTTAGAGAGAGAGAGTAGGATAAACTCTCGACTGAAGAAAAAGAAGAAGAAGAGAAGTTGAATTCAAAGTAAGAATTCGTGGTTTTTAAATGTTTATGACGGGTTTTATCCTGATTACATGTTTATGTGCTTATGTGGTTGTGTATGTGCTCGGTGTGTGTGTTTGGTGTTGTTTTTAGGTGTTTGAACTCAATTGCAAGCGGGTTAGAAAGGAAGAAACACCCAAGTTGCACAGGTGAGTTCTAGACCCCGGTTTTTACTTGTTTTAATCTATCTTTGGGGCTGAAAATGTATTAAAACGATTTTCAAAGCTTTTGTATGTTTACCCGTATGTAATGTGCGTGATTGGATGTTGATTCTTGAATACTTATAGGTTATTCATGTTTAGAATAGCCCCATTAAGCTTAGAACATATGGGTTTGATAATTGGGTTCGAAAACATACTAGAAATATGTTACACAGAGGGTCCATGCGCCTAGATAAGGCTCATGCGCCTGAAAATGCCTTAGAATGATTTAAGTGTAATCCATGCGCCTGAACAGTAGCACATGTGCCTAAGATTACCTTAGAAATGTTTAAGTACAACCCATGCGCCTGAACAGTGGTCCATGCGCCTAGAAATATTTGTCGGACGATTAAGTGTAGGGCCATGCGCCCCAATAGTGCTCATGCGCCCAAGTGGCTCATGCGCCTAAGTGTCCATGCGTCCGAATAACCCATACGCCTAAGTGTTCATACGCATGAATAGTTCCCATGTGCCTGAATAGTTCATGCGCCTAAGTGATAAATGATTAAGTGTTGGGTGATGCACCTGTATAGTGATGAAACGCCCAAACAGGGCTCATGCACCCAAATAGTGCCAAAGCGCCTAAGCACTTAGAAATTTTTACAGAATTTTCTGGGAATCTGTGCTTTTAGGGTTTTGACCGAGGTTGACTTGGGCTTATTTATGATGATGTTTCATGCATGGTTATGATTGTTCCTTATTATTATTAATTGCTATTATTATTATTATTACTTATAGTATGTGACTTTACGTGGTATGTTTATTATCGTAACGTAAAGTATATCTTAATAATAAAGTGAAAGAGCAATAAAGAAAAAAAGAGGAACATTAATAAAATGCTAACAAGTCTTGCAAGCTTACAGGAGTGACACGGTCATGTTACCGTTAACTCGACCGTATGCGAGTTAGCTACCCCATATTGCATACGAGACCAGGACCTTTGCAGCATGCCCTGGGTGATTGGGTCGGCCTTGTACACAGTACACAGAACCCTTTCGAGGGATATAGTTGACCCTTTTGAGGGATACAGTTGACCCTTTCGAGGGATACAGTTGACCCTTTCGAGGGATACAGTTGACCCTTTCGAGGGATACAGTTGACCCTTTCGAGGGATACAGATGGCCCATCACCCGTTTTCCCATCGCGCATATAGTTTGGGTATTGGTCATTGGTCATACAGAAAGTGAAAGATAAAGATAAAAATTTACAGAACAAACAAGGCATACAGTAAAGAGAACGAACATTATCTGTTCATATAGTTAATACGTGCTCGCATATACAGTACAGAGTTGTATTTTACAGAAAAGAGTATTTTCTTATACAACATATATAAAGTATTTTATTACTTTAAAACTAGAACTCACTCAGCAACGCTGACTTTTATACATATCAGTTGGCAGGTAATTATTGCTGAGGATGGCACGAGGGTGAAGCCACTCGGCAGGAAAAGACTGACACCCATTCGTATTTTATGTTGCTGTTGTTTTGTAATGCATTAAAACAATTCTTTTGTAATCAGTTAAACAATAATGTATTGCTCAACAACAGTGGTTTAAATGAAATGAATGGTTTTTGGTAAATTATTTCCGTTGCTTAAGTTTGTATAATTATAATGTTTAATGTTTTAACTGCTGTGATTGACCAACTGTGAGGTTTCCGGGAACGGGGCCTTACAAGTTGGTATCAGAGCCAAAGTTTAAGAGAATTGGTTAAATAAACTTTTAAAACCTGAACTTAAACTGAAAATGGGACAAAGGGAGGAATGTCAGCCCGAGTAGCTACGTGCCATCAGGTATGTCTTTTCTTAATATTAACCGGTATTATGTGCGCATGCTACTGATTATGTGCTCTTAGTAGATTTAGATACTGATTTAGTCAGGATAGGAGATGCTTGGGGTATGAAGAGTAAAGTAAGTGGCTAATCACAACTGCCACTGTAATTAGGAACTTACTATACTTACGTAAACTGAGTGTACCTTGATTGACCATGTTGGTGTTTGAATCTTATAGTGTGCGTTTAGAGGATGGTCGGTGGTAGACCTTCGAAGGTTTCGTCAGGTGAAGATTGTGGCGGACGTGGTGCTGGACCGCGTGTCACAAGAAGTATGGCTAGGGCTGCTGAAGTAGCACTCAAAGAGCCCGAGATCCATCACCCGGAAGGCGGTGAAGATAGTGCTAGTCTAAGGACCATGTTTACAGAGGCTGTAGTCGAGGGAGTTCAACGGGCCATGTAGACAATTCGTCCGGGTATAGTGACTGAGATAATTAGAACGGTGAGGGAGATGACCGTGACTGAAGTGAACAAGGAGTGCAGCAATGATAAAAACTGCAATAGAAAATGGGTCGAACGTGGGGGTTACACCCCATATAAAAAGGTTGCCAGGACGGATAACCGGTGTGTAGCTTCATCCAGTGCGTGGATAAGGAAGTGTGGCAGATGTGGAAGGGAGTATACCGGTGAGTGTAGGATTGGAATGAATGTATGCTTCATGTGTGCTAAGCCTGGCCATATCGCTAGAGACTGTAAGAAGCCAAGGGACGAGAGTTTTGGCACAATTATGATGACTGGAATTGCGGGGTCAAAAGAGTGTGATAAGTGTGGACGTAGGCACCCCGGGAAATGTAGATTGGGGAGCAATGTCTGTTTCCGTTGTGGAAGGACGGGACATGTGGCGAAGAGCTGCGGTATGAGGCGGTGGTATTCTTGTGGTGAAGAAGGTCACGTGAGCAGGGACTGCAAGAAGCTGAGGGCGGAGAGCTCTGGGGTGAAGAAGAAGCCGGAGGAAGGATGGCAGAGAGCAGGTGTGTTGGACCAAAAGAACCAATGAGCCGGATCAGAAAAACTTTAAGTCCCACAGACATCACAACAACTACTGAAGACCACAACAGCTGAAGACAACAGCTGATTACAAAGTCTGAAAACACAAAGTCTAAAGACAGTCTGAAGACACAAGTGCTGAAGACAAAGTCTGAAGACACAAGTGCTGAAGACAAAGTCTGAAGACACAAGTGCTGAAGACAAAGTCCGAAGACACAAGTGCTGAAGACAAGTCTGAAGACACAAGTGCTGAAGACAAAGTCTGAAGACACAAGTGCTGAAGACAATATCTGAAGACACAAGTGCTGAAGACAAAGTCTGAAGACACAAGTGCTGAAGACAAAGTCTGAAGACACAAGTACTGAAGACAAAGTCTGAAGACACAAGTGCTGAAGACAAAGTCTGAAGACACAAGTGCTGAAGACAAAGTATCAGACGTTGTCACAACAGCTGAAGAGGTCTTCTTCAGTAGTTGTGATGGTTTACCTTTCAGTAGTTTCTTTGTTTCAGTATTTGTAAAACAACTGAAGAGTATGTTCTTCAGTTGTTATTATTTCAGTAGTTTCTTTTCAGTAGTTGTAATAATAGTTAACACTTAGCATTTTTGTAAGAAGATGTCAGCTGTTTGACATCTTCAGTAGTTGTGTTAACTATCAGTAGTTTGTGATAAATTCTGTTAGATGTCACTATCAAGTGACATCAGCAGACGTCACATCTCTTATATAAGAGGTGTCGACCTAATTGTAATTGTGACATTCCGTTACCACGAAAGCGAATATTGAATGAAATATATCTGCAGAATTCTCTCTATCTATAACCGTTTTGTTCTTACATTGAATATCTTTTGTTCTTGTGATTTGGCTAATTCATTGTTAGAATTCCGCTGTTATACTCTCTAATCAATCAAACGTAGATCACTGATCCTAACAAGTGGTATCAGAGCAGGTTAATCATTGATTGATCTAACAATTGATCATTGAAACTGCTAATTGATATCTATGTTTGATTGAATTAGCATTTTTCAAGAACTGGTTATAGATTATTAAATTTCTGACGCTTTCGTTCATTTATTTTGAGATCTCTCTTGGTTCAATTGGTTGTTGTGTTTTGTTCTAAATCTGTTATAGCTTAATTGAATTTGATTGAATCTGAGATGACTACTCCTTCTAATGATCCTTACAATACTGGTTCCTCAACCAAGCCCCCGATGCTGGTTAGGACCGAGTATAACATATGGCAGCGAAGAATGCTTCATCACCTGTCTGTTAACAGTTTAGGTTGTTGGACATCTGTGGTACATGGACCACATAAGCCTATGGTGAACAATCCGAAACCAATCAAATGGTTCCGAAGAAGAAGGAACAATACTCTGATGAAGATCGGAAACTGTTTGAGATTGATGCTAAAGCCATGGAATTCTGGCCATGGCACTGCCTAATGAAATCTATTCAGGGCTTATGCATCATGAAACTGCTCATGATCTCTGGAATGCCCTGAAGGAACAATTCGGTGGCACAGATGAGGTCTTAGCAAACAACAGAGAAATCCTTGCCCAACAATAGACATTCTCTCATAGAAAGGGTGAGACACTGACTCAACAGTTTGAGCGTTTTTCCTGCTTGATCTCTGAGCTGAAAATGGTGAAACAGGAATACACCAATAGCCAGATGAATAACAGGTTCCTCAGATCACTGCCTGAGAGATGGGACACATACACTATTGTCCTACGCTCCAGTGCAAATCTGGATAGCCTATCTCTCACCCAACTTCATGGGAAACTGCTTACATTCGAAAGAGAGATAGAGCAGAAGAGGAAATTGTCCTCATCAGGAAAGCTCACTGATGACTTTGTACCAGGGAATACTGCCTTGGTTGGTCATGAGTCAGAATATGCTGCATCTGAAAGCAATTATGATGAGCATATTGATTTCTCTTCAAATAGTTCTGATCATGCATTTGTTGGTATTGAGAGTCATTCTGGCAGTAATAGTGACAATCTATGCTTCATCATGGATGATTTGAAAGGAATAGCTGATGATGATCTAGAAGAGATGGATATTCTGAGCCAAATGGCATTGATTAATATCAGATCTCAGAAGTTCTATAAGAGAACTGGCAGGAAATTTCCTGGACTCTCTGGCAAAACCAAAGTTGGTTTTGACAAGAGTAAGTTGAGGTGTCACAAATGCCAAAGGCTGGGACACTTTGCAAGAGAGTGTAGATCAACTGGATCTAACTCTTCTGCACCCTTTGTGACTTTTCCTAGTACTAGTCCACAAAACAGAGGGCAACATCCTGCTGGTTTTGGTCATCATTCACATCCTAGGTCTCCTGCATACTTTGTCCCCCAGGGTCCAATGTCATATCCTTATCCCTGCTATTATATGCCTCAACCAAATCCTGTTCAAGCTCCAATTGCACAACAACCACACAAGCATTGCCTGAACCACACCTTCCCAATCTCATCAACAAACTCAACCTCAACAACACAGCTTCTTCACCCCAGGAGTTGTTGACTGGAGCAGTTTACCAGATGATTTGTCTGGTCATGAACAACTGTTCACTGGTGCTGGTCAACATGGTGGTGACAGTCCCTTTGGAAATCTAGCTCTTATGGCTTTGGATTCTGCTGATACTTCATCCACAATGCCTCTACATCAAAGGTATCACAGGTATCCTCTGAGGCAAAAGCCAAATTATGTTCTGAAACATGCATAGCAGCATTTGCATCTATTAGAGAAGCAAATGTAGCTTTGATTAACAAGAACATTGAGCTAGAACAAACAATTTCCACAAGAAAAGCTGAATTTGAGTCTGTGCTTAATGAAAAGAATGATGAGATTTACAAACTTAAATGCCAAATCACAGATTATAAGCTAGGGAAGAGGTACTTCTAGAGAAGTACAAAGATCTCAAAGAACCCTTGCAGTCACCCAAGTAGAGTGTGATCGATGGGTACAATCATGCAAAGGTTTTGAAATGCTTCTTAGTAAGCAATCTGCTTCCAATGTGAAGTTTGGCATTGGTTACAATCACACTGCTCCACCTACAGATTTTACTCCCAGAGCAGAGGTAGAATCTGATGGTGAGAGCAATAACCAATCCATTCATCATGTGATCTACTTTCTGATTCAGCACCATCAGAAGTAGAAGTCAGCACTAAGCCCTCTCAGAACCTATCAGCTGATGTTGATGGTTCCACTGCTGACACTCACATGATCAATGAGTTGATCAACTCAGGAGTTAATTCTGAAAGTCCTGAAAGGACTAGAGAGCAAGATTTAACACCTGAAGTTCAAACTCCAACTACTGTCAGTACTGAAAAGAAGAAAACTGTCAGTAGAAAGAGTTTGAAGACTACTAAAGAGGAAGTCAAGAAAGCAAACAATGCTTTCAAAGCACTGAAGAGCAAGTCTTCAGTAGTTTCATCCTCTTTAGTTGATGATCAACATAAGATGAAAAAGAAACCATGTGAAGTATGTGGTTTGTTTAATCATCTTACAGATGATTGCTGGTACAAAAAGGATCCAAACTCAAACATAAAGAGGAAATTAAAGAGAAAATGGTTAAAATGAAAACTGAGTTTGAGACCACATTTGTATCAGCAACATCAAATCCTGTAACCCTTAAGTCCATAAAGAAATCCAAAAAGGAAGGGGTTAAACAGGTAACAGCTGAGATTGCTCAAAAGAAGAAGGTGCAACATAGGAACTTATCAAACTCCAATGGCAATGTGTCTGATGAGCTGAAAGCTTTATCACAAAATCAGACACAGCTGGTTATGATGGTTCAACATCTATTGGAAGAGTTAACCAATTAGATGTCCTATGTTGAAACCACAGAAAAGGAGGTCCAAGCCAAAGGATTCCTCTTCTTCACCATCTTCTTCCTCTCAGGCTGTTGTTTCCATCAAACCTGTTAGTTTACCATCTGTTGATGAGAACAGGCCCAAAACCAAAAAGGTTTGGGTCTCCAAAACTAACTGATTGTTTATAATTGCAGGGTTCTTCAACATGCCAAAGTAGCATCTGGTATGTAGACAGTGGGGGATCTATGCACATGACTGGGAACAGCTCTCTTCTTCATGACTACTCTCAAGGAAAGAAGGTTGTTTCTTTTTTGGCAATGATGCTAGGGGTTACATCATTGGCAACGGCTTTGTCTCCAATGGAGAAATAAAGTTTGATGATGTTAATCATGTGGAAAATCTCAAGTACAATCTCTTGAGTGTCAGTCAAATGTGTGATAAAGGCCATGTTGCTCTTTTCACCAGTCAGAACTGTAGGATTCTGTCATCCAAAGTTCTGCATTTGATTGATAAGGTGTTGGATGATCACACTCTCCTGAGAGCCAACAGGACAGGAAGAGTGTATGCCTTAGATCTTTCCAAGAAAATAGATCTCAGAGGCAATCCTTGCCTATTTTCCAAAGCCTCTTCTCAAGAATCTAAACTGTGGCACAGAAGGCTGGGTCATGTAAATTTCAAAAACATGAATCAGCTAATCCACAATAGTTTAGTTAGAGGCTTACCAATAAAGGAGTTCCACTGTGATGAAACCTGCACTGCTTGTTTAAAAGGAAAACAGCACAAAGTCTCATTCCCTCCTATTGAAGAGCCTAAGTCCACTGCCTGCTTGCAATTACTGCATATGGATCTATTTGGTCCTGTGAGAGTGATGAGCATGGCAAAGAAGAAATACTGTCTGGTAATTGTGGATGATTACTCCAGATTTGTATGGACTTTCTTTCTACATTCAAAGGATGAGGTTGCTCAGAAGATTATTCACTTTGTGTTGTATGTTGAGAAGCAGTATTCCCTTCCAGTCAAGTGTATTAGGAGTGACAATGGAACTGAATTCAGAAACCATACACTTGATGACTTCTATCTTTCAAAGGGAATCAAAAGGCAGTTTAGCATACCACGGACTCCAGAACAAAATGGAGTAGTGGAGAGGAAGAACAGGACCCTATTGAAGCTGCAAGGTCCATGCTGGCTGACTCTGGTTTGCCACTGACCTTTTGGGCTGAAGCTGTTAACACAGCTTGCTATGTGCAGAATAGAGTCTTAGTAAATCAGAGGTTGATGAAGACTCCATATGAAGTTCTCCATCACTTGGCTCCTCTAATTTCATTTTTCAAAGCATTTGGGTGTCCCTGTTTTATTCTCAACACAAAGGATCAACTCCAAAAATTTGATCCTAAGGTGGATGCAGGGTATTTTGTTGGTTATTCATCTACTTGCAAGGCATACAGAGTCTTCAACTGCAGAACAAAGATAGTTGAAGAGACTTTGCATGTGAAGTTTAATGAATCTCCTATGGACAAGATTCCACAAAACCCTGTGGAGTTGTTTGATTTGGACATACTGCAATATGTTCCTTATCAACCTCCAGCTGTTGCAGATCATGTGGATAAATCATCTTCTGCAGCATGTCTTCCACCTGGTGGTATTGATGATGATGATGATAATATCAATACTCACCTATTCAAGTTTAGTGACCAACTGCCTGTGTCTGCTAAATTTGATGTTCCTGTAGCTTCAGCAGTTCCATCCACAACAAATGCTGATGAGATCTCTGATTCCTCTACATCTTTTGAGTTACCATCTAATTCTTGGTTTCAAGAGTCTGCATCAACATCTGCTGCTGCTGAAGGTCCTACAAACACTTGCACAGATCTCATTGTTTATCAAGAACTGAAGAATCACCCAATGTCAGATTATTGGTGATATCAATGCTGGTGTTTCAACAAGAAGTCAATTGTCTAACTTCTGCTTCTATGCTCTCTTCATCAGTCAGCTAGAGCCAAAGAACTACCATGTTGCTTTGAGAGACAATGGATGGGTTGAAGCCATGCAGCTTGAGCTACTTCAGTTCAAGAAACAGCAAGTGTGGGAACTGGTTCCTTTCCCCCAGGTAAGTGTGCAATAGGCACTAAATGGGTGTTTAGGAATAAAACTGATGAAAATGGGCTTATTGTTAAGAACAAGGCTAGATTGGTTGTACAGGGGTTTTCACAAGAAGAAGGTATTGACTATGATGAAACCTTTGCCCCTGTAGCCAGACTAGAGGCAATCAGATTGTTTTTAGCCTATGCTGCATTCCACAATCTTAAAGTTTTTCAAATGGATGTCAAAAGTGCATTTCTATATGGTAAAATAAAAGAAGAAGTTTATGTGTGTCAACCACCAGGTTTTGAGGATAATAAACATCCTGAATGGGTGTATAAACTTGATAAGGCTCTTTATGGGTTGAAACAAGCTCCTAGAGCCTGGTATGAGACACTTTCCACTTTTCTTCTTAAGAATAATTTCACTAGAGGCTCCATTGATAAAACTTTGTTTATTAAGAAGGTGGATCAGCATAAGCTACTTGTTCAGATTTATGTTGATGATATCATTTTTGCATCCTCTGATCCCCAGTTGTGTGATGATTTTACAACATTAATGAAAAAGAGGTTTGAAATGAGTGCAATGGGAGAATTACAGTTCTTTCTAGGCTTGCAAATTAAACAAAAGGCTGATGGAACCTTTATTCATCAGTCAAAATATACAAAAGATCTTTTGAATAAGTTTGATTTACAAAACTGTAAGCCCTGTTCTACTCCCATGTGCAACACACACACAACTGGATGTAGATCAGAAAGGTAAAGCTGTTGATGAAACACTTTACAGATGTATGATTGGGTCCTTGATGTATTTAACAGCTTCTAGACCAGATATTATGTTTGCTACATGTGTTTGTGCTAGATTTCAGGCTGCTCCTAAAGAGTCTCATTTGATTGCAGTCAAGAGAATCTTTAGATATTTGCAAGGTACACAATCTCTAGGTTTATGGTATTCACTGGACACTCTTGCAAATTAGTTGCTTTTTCAGATAGTGACTATGCAGGGTGCAAGTTAACTAGAAAGTCAACTTCTGGTGGTTGTCAATTCCTAGGCAACTGTTTGATTTCTTGGCAGAGTAAGAAACAAACATCTGTTGCTACATCAACTGCTGAAGCCGAGTACATTGCTGCTGCAAGTTGCACTTTCAGGTACTCTGGCTTCAGAACCAACTTCTGGATTATGGCATTACAGAGACTAAGACTCCATTATTAATGGATAGTGCTTCAGCTCTGTGTATTGTCAAAAATCCAGTCCAGCACTCTAGGACCAAACATATAGAGATCAGACATCACTTTATTCGGGATTGTTTTGGAAAAGGTCTGATTGATCCTAAGTTTGTGCCTAGTGCTGATGAGCTTGCAGATATTTTTACTAAGCCTTTGGATAGTTCTACTTTCCAAAACCTTGTGTTAAGGCTTGGTATGCTGCAGCTAGAATAAGTGACAACTACTGATGATTTCAGTAATAATTACTGGTGATCATTGGTAACCATGTCACATATAAGTACTGATGAGTTCTTTCACCTTCAGTAGTTTTATAACTACTGACGGCTAAATGCCTCACAAGTACTGAAGTACTATCTGTTCTACACCACTGATGTAGTTACAACTACTGATGTAGTTACAACTACTGAAATCAGTACAAACAGATAAGTACTGACGTCCTATGAAACACCTGAAAAGCAGATGCAAAGTCTGATAAGTGTTGAGGACAGTATGAAACAGCTGAAAGGCTATGAATTGACGAAAACTACTGAAGAGAACTTTCTCTTCAGTTGTTTCTACAACTGCTGTTTCATTCTAAACAACTGAAGCAAAACCATGTCTTCAGTAGTTTTATAACTACTGATGACTAACACCAAGTCTTCAGCTGTTTACAACAACTGATGACAAAACCACTGTCTTAGTAGTTTCACAACTACTGATGACAAACACCAAGTCCTCAGTTGTTTTATCATCTGAAGTCAAAACTGTCTTCAGTAGTTTTATAACTACTGATGCCTAAATTAGAGACTTCAGCTGTTTCAACGTCTGAAAGGGTAATACCATGTCAACAGTCGGTTTAAAACTACTGATGACTAACACTAAACCCTTCAGTCATTTTCTACCCCCTACCCTATAAATACCTGTCCTCTTCTTGAATGTTTCATTAGCCGTTATTTCTGAGCTTCTCTCTCTCAAACATGGCGACCATGAGTCTGAAACCACGACATAACTGCGTTGCATACCTTACAAGTCGGCTTTCTGGAACAAATATGATAATGCCATTGACTTAATGGTGGATTCCCCATATCGCACAACCTTTCTCTTGAATCCGACCATCTACCCTGAATCCCTCAGTCAATTCTGGTCAAATGCTTTTGTTCATACTGATGAGTCTACCGGCCAAATCTCTGTTCGGTCCCTTGTCAACCAGAAACCAGTGGTCGTTACAGCCGACATCATTCGTCAGGCATTACACTTACACGACTCCACCGCTGTGACTGAATACCCAAAGGGCACACCAGATATGTCCTTTATCAATCATGGGTATGAAGGTGATCTTCGGGCTACAACCATTCTGAAAACATTTCCATGATGCTGAGAAATTTATTTTTCACATGGTAAATGTCTGCTTAGCCTCCAAGACATCCTCTTGGGATCAAATGTCATCCCAATGGCAACAGGTATTGTATTCTATTCTAGAACACCAACCGCTAAATTTTTCTGAAATCGTGTTTCTAGAAATAAAGAACTTGGCTCAGAAACCTGCGGCAAACCGATGGCCATTATATCCCAGGTTTCTGATGGCCATTATTTTAGATGAATTAAAATCTGATGGCCTTGTTGGCCTTGGAGTCCCTGCACCAGCTGTTTTGGCTGAGGTATACTCCAGGCACAACTCAGACCTTACTCTCAAAGAAGCTGCCCGAATGCTAAAGCCCAAGCACAGGGAACCCACAGCTTCCACCACCAGAACCAAAGTCCCCACTAAACCAAAACCAAAACACCCCAAAACAGCTATTCAGGGAGATGAGTCCCCTGAAGATGCTCCTGTATCACCCAGGCAGGATATACTTGCTGATTTAAACCCCCCAGCAGTATCAGAGACTCTACCAGCCACAGCCGCTCAGGATTCCTCTCAAAAGGAGCTTGCAGCCACCACAGAAGGGGTACCCACACATCTGGGATCTTCCTCACTTGAGGAGATTGCCATTGAAGAGCACCATCCTCCCCAGGTGCACACTGCTTTTACCCCATCTCCCCATGCAACCGCCCCCCAAAGTCCAACATAATCATTGCAAACGTGCTGACTCAGCTGCATGCCTCTCCTCCTCCCCAACAACCACCAACAAGGGGAGAACCACAGATATTGAGGAAGAGGATCACCATGCTTCTGACAACCCACAGCACCGGGGTTTACAAGTTCTATCTCCTGGTGTGGATAGGGAGATTAGAACATCTAGTGAGGCTGCCACCTCTTCTGAATCAGCACATGATCAGAATGAGGCTGGTAACATAGCTAAGACCTCACTAGAGGCACAGCTGATGAAGGACATAGTCCTGAGGCTGGAAGTCCCCAGTTCCAAGACAAAGGGGCACATGCTAAACTGGTCTACACCCAGTGCATGTACATCCTGCTACAAGCAGGAGGTCAGGTGATTCAGCATCTGCTGATGATGACCTGGGCTTTTTCTATGACGTTCTAGCCCACAACACCATCCTGGAGGCTGAGGTAAGCAGACTACAAGAACTGCTTGCCAAGAAGTCTCAGGATGTAAGTCCATCTGCCCCCACCAACCCACAGATGGCACCTTCATTTGAAGGTCCCCCAAACACTTTACCCTCTCACTTCACTGAGCCTCCAGCCTCTGCTTTTGGCACTATCTCTCCGGGACAGAACCCCCCTGAGCAGATGGTTGCTGTATTCCAACAATCCCTACCTCTCATCACTCCCATCATCAATGACATTGTTTATAAAGCCATTGATGAGAGGATCTCCTCAAGTCTACAACCACTCATTGATGATGCTGTGCACAAGAAACTTTCTGCGGTACAAACCCCTGCCACAAATGCATCCAAAAAGGGGGAGAGTACAGCAGTGAAAGAAAAGAAAAGAAAAGAACTGAGGATGAGAAGGCACAAGAGAAAACCAAGGAGTTGGAAAAGGAAAGGAACAACAACTGATCACTTACAAAAGAAAGAAAAGTGCTGGTGATCAAACGAATGCTGAAGAAAAATCCTTGGAAGAGCTGGTAAAAGATGCAGATGAAACACACAGCGATCCATGGACAAAATCATTGAGCAACTCTTCAAGCAAGACTTTGATACAGCCACACTAGACAGTGAGATCAGGAGGTTGGAAGTAGAGGAAATTCAAAACAGATGGGCTGGTACAATGTGCTGGAGAAAGAGATTTGGAGATCATGATTCGATTCATAGCCAAATACTTAGGAAGATCACTGATGGAGATTCGTTCATGGACCAGAGACAGCATTCTGGCTATAGCCACCAGAATCTGTTTGTCTGAGCAATTTCATAAGGGGATAATCATTGAAGCACTTGATGAGGCTGGGGCTGGAAAAGGTTTGAAATGGCAAGACTCACAAAAGCCAAACTCACAACCAAAATGCTTGAACAACCTTCCCAATCACCCACTCAAAAACAGCCTACCCCTCAAATCTCCAAACCAATCTCAAAACCCAAATCCAAACATCCTCAACCTTCAAAACCAATTCCTTTACCACAAAAACCACCCAACCATCATCCAGTGATGCACCTAGAAGGAGGAGAAGGGTGCTGAGGATAAGAAGATGAAGAAGAAGAGGATGAAGATGATAGTCTGCCACTCTCTGCTGTTCTAAGGCTACCAGAACCCAGGAGTCAACTCATGATCACACCTGACTCACAAAGGGAAACGGTTAGAGTCAAATAGAAGATGAAGAACAGCAGAAGCAGCACGATGAGCAACTACTGAAGATGGTTGACAAGGAATTTCCTCTCAGTCATCATACAAGCCATGAAAGGGCATGCTCAGAGGCTGTACACTCTCAGACACACATTTCAGTATCAAAGGAGAGAGTGAGAGTATGGCCAGACCCCAAGGTGAGTTCTAGAATCCACAAAAGATCCATTCCACATAGATACAATGGCCAGGTTAGAAAAACAATAGACTCTACAATCATGTGGCCATTGTAGTCTCACCCTGGGAAATAATCGATGAATTCAAGAAGGCTCATCAATCAAAAATGACCCCTCAAGCCTTACTGGAAAACAAGATGATCAAAAAGGGGTTATTATATAAGAAGCTTGAAGACATTAAGAAGAATGAGCTCCAGTTACTTCTTGAGGGCACTCATCCTGATGAATTTGTCTATAGGGAGATAACTACTGTGGAGTTGAAGAATGGCAGGACTGTAAAGTACTTATCTGAGTACTATGGTCCAGAGTTCTTCTTTGAAGGAGGAGTAGAAGAACTCTCCAAGGAGGAACAGGTTGTTCTCCTTGAGGCCTATGTTCGAGAGTCGTACAGACTCATCATGGGGAAGTAGATCTCATGAATGGGGTAACAACTCTGTGTCCAGTTCCCCAAAACAGAGTTCCCATTCATACCTTGCCAAACAGATCTCTGAGATTTCTTCCCAGGCCAGTGCTTATATGGGTCATCTTCTCAACTGATCAAGAAGGAAAAAGACCAACCATTCTGCCAACAATAAGTGGGACTCAATAAAGTTAAAGGTTTTGGCTGCATTGGTTCAGGGGGAGTTTGTTGGACCAAAAGAACCAATGAGCCGGATCAGAAAAACCTTTAAGTCCCACATAAACATCACAACAACTACTGAAGACCACAACTCTGAAGATAACAGCTGATTACAAGTCTGAAACACCAAAGTCTGAAGACATCTGAAGACACAAGTGCTGAAGACAAAGTCTGAAGACACAAGTGCTGAAGACAAAGTCTGAAGACACAAGTGCTGAAGACAAAGTCTGAAGACACAAGTACTGAAGACAAAGTCTGAAGACACAAGTGCTGAAGACAAAGTCTGAAGACACAAGTGCTGAAGACAAAGTATCAGACGTGTCACAACAGCTGAAGAGGTCTTCTTCAGTAGTTGTGATGGTTTACCTTTCAGTAGTTTCTTTGTTTCAGTATTTGTAAAACAACTGAAGAGTATGTTCTTCAGTTGTTATTATTGCAGTAGTTTCTTTTTCAGTAGTTGTAATAATATTAACACTTAGCATTTTGTAAGAAGATGTCAGCTGTTTGACATCTTCAGTAGTTGTGTTAACTATCAGTAGTTTGTGATAAATTCTATTAGATGTCACTATCAAGTGACATCAGCAGACGTCACATCTCTTATAAGAGGTGTCGACCTAATTGTAATTGTGACATTCCGTTACCACGAAAGCGATATTGAATGAAATATATCTGCAGAATTCTCTCTATCTATAACCGTTTTGTTCTTACATTGAATATCTTTTGTTCTTGTGATTTGGCTAATTCATTGTTAGAATTCCGCTGCTATACTCTCTAATCAATCAAACGTAGATCACTGATCCTAACAATGTGCCAGAGCTTACACCCTGATCCGGGAGGAAGCCAGAGCTGACGATGTCGTGTCAGTATGTTTCTAGTAAGCCAATTTATGCTTTGTATTGTTTTGATCCGGTGCTAGCGGAGTTTTTATTTCCACTACTTTCGTCTAAGTTGCCTGTTAGTAGAGAAATGTCCGTGCACCATTCGATGTAGAACTGCTATTGGTAAGTGCACTAGAATTACTGATGTGATAGAGGACTGTGTCATAGAACAGAGGGCCAAGGTTTGGCTGCTATTACACGTGATACCGCTAGTGGATTTGAGGTAGTACCAGGGATGGACTGGTTAGCAACCTATGAAGCAAACACGTGGTTGCAAGAAGATGATCCAATTGACAGTGCCTGACGGGAAATAAGGTGACGGTTTATGGTGATCGTGTCATGACGATCCCGAAGTGATTTCGATGGCGGTGGCGGGAAAGTGCATGAGGCGTGGATGTAGTGCATACTTGCCTACGTAAAGGCTGTGGACGCGCCAACACCACAACTATCTGATGTAACCAGTTGTGTGTGACTTTTCAGATGTGTTTTCCTGAAGATTTCCCAGGTGTGTCCTCGGACCGTGAGATCAAGTTTCAAATTGATTTGATACCCGGTGCCAACCCGTGGCCAAGGCATCGTATCGGTTAGCTCCGACAGAAATGAAAGAACTGATGGAGCAGTTGCAAGAGCTGCTCAATAAGGGGTTCATTAGATCGAGTATCTCTCCCTGGGGTGCTCCGGTCCTGGTTGTTAAGAAGAAAGACGGTAGTATGAGGATGTGCATTGACTACCGAGAGCTGAACAAGTTGACGGTGAAGAACCGATACCCCCTACCAAGAATAGATGATCTGTTTGACCAGCTCCAAGGTGCCAGTTGGTTTTCAAGGATAGATCTTCGATCTGGTTACCATCAGCTAAAGGTGAAGGAGCGGGATATCCCTAAGATAGCTTTTCGCACGCGCTACGGTCACTATGAATTTCTTGTTATGTCATTTGGTCTGACCAATGCGCCAGCTGCTTTTATGGACATGATGAATCGAGTGTGTCGGCCAATGTTTGATAAATCAGTGATTGTGTTTATTGATGATATCTTGATTTATTTGAAGAGCGAGGAGGAGCATGCTGATCATATTCGGGAGGTGTTAGAGACGTTAAGAATGGAGAAGTTGTATGCCAAATTCTCCAAGTGCGCGTTCTGGTTACGCGAAGTTTAATTCTTAGGTCACGTGATAAATCCCGAGGGGATTATGGTAGACCCTGCTAAGGTGGAGGCTGTGATGCAGTGTAAGTCTCCAAAGACGCCATCTGAGATTCATAGTTTCTTGGGGTTGGTGGGGTATTATCGAAGATTCATTCAGGACTTTTCCAAGATTGCTTCTCCGCTGACCAAGTTGACTCGAAAGGATGTAAAGTTTATATGGGGTCAAGCCCAAGAATAGGCATTCGAGGAGTTAAAGGGAGGTTGACACAAGCTCCTGTCTTGTCATTACCCGAAGGAAGCGAGGATTTGGTTGTATATTCAGATGCTTCTTACTTGGGGTTGGGGTGTGTATTAATGCAAAGAGGGAAGGTTATAGCCTATGCATCATGACAGTTGAAAGTTCATGAGGTCAACTACCCTACTCATGACTTGGAGCTAGCAGCTGTGGTCTTTGCACTAAAGATTTGGAGGCACTATCTGTACGGGACGAAGTGCACCATTTTCACTGACCACAAGAGCTTGAAGCACTTCTTCGAGCAAAAAGATCTGAACATGAGGCAGAGAAATGGTTGGAGCTCATAAAAGATTATAATTGTGAGATCCATTATCATCCGGGCAAAGCCAACGTGGTGGCTGATGCTCTTAGCCGAAAGGAGAGGCTCGAGCAAATTCGGGTGAAAGCATATCAACTGATCATGACCTCTGATGTAATGAAGCAAGTCAAGGAGTTTTAAGATGAGGTACTGAAAGAAGATCATCTAAACTCTAAAAGAATGAGAGGTCTGGTTAGGGAATTGGGTGAAAACACACTTGGTGTTAAAACTCGATTTGGACGGGTGTGGATTCCTCGTTTCGGGGATCTACGTGCGAGGATTTTGGATGAAGTTCACAAGACTCGATACTCCTTTCATCCTGGTGCCACAAAGATGTATCATGATATGAAGAAAGATTATTGGTGGCTGGGTATGAAGCGTGACGTGGTAGAGTATGTGAGTAAGTGCCTTACTTGTTTGCAAGTGAAGGCCGAACATCAGAAGCCGTATGGGAAGATCCAACCTTTGGATATACCGGAATGAAAGTGGGAGCACATCACCATGGACTTCATTATGAAGCTGCCACGTACTCTGAAGGGGTACGATGCCATATGGGTGATTGTTGACCGTTTGACGAAGAGTGCTCACTTCCTACCGATCCGCAAGACATATTCATCTGAGAGGTTGGCTGACCTGTTCATCAAGGAGATTGTAACTCGTCATGGTGTGCCGGTGTCCATTGTGTCGGACCGTGACACCCATCTAAATTCTGGAAGAAATTCCACGACGCCATGGGGACGAGGTTACATATTAGCATGGCTTATCATCCCCAAACTGATGGTCAGTCAGAAAGGACCATCCAGACACTGGAAGACATGCTTCGGGCATGTGTGATTGATTTTTAGGGAAGTTGGGATGACCACTTACCGTTAGCTGAATTCTTGTACAACAATAGCTATCATGCCAGCATTGGCATGCCACCCTACCAGATGCTATACGGTAGGAGTTGCTGAACACCCGTTTGTTGGGGTGATATTGGTCAAAAGGAGTTAGGAGGTGTCGAGGTCATTGAGGCTACAACTGAGAAGCTTGAGAGGATTAAAGCCTTCATGAAGGCAGCTAAAGATAGGCAGAAGTCGTATGCCGATAGACGACGCAGACCGATCGAGTTCTAGGTGGGTGACCGGGTTATGTTGAAGGCCTCACATTGGAAGGGTATTATCCGATTCAGGAAGCGGGGCAAGTTGAGCCCAAGATATATAGGCCCTTTCCGAATCATTTCTCGAGTAGGAGAGGTGGTCTATAGGTTGGATTTACCAAATGATTAAGTGGGATTCACCCGACGTTCCATGCATCTCATCTGAGAAAGTTTTTAGCCGATGAAGACATGATTGTTCCACTTAAGGATATCGAAGTAGACGAAAGGCTCAATTATGTGGAGCAACCATTGGCAATCATCGATCATAAAGAGAGGAGGTTGAGAAATAAAGTGGTTCCTCTTGTGCGTGTACAGTGGAAGCACAGGAAGGGATCCGAGTCTACATGGGAGACTAAGGAGGAGATGAGGCAGCATTATCCTCATCTGTTTGAGGAATAACAGGTTTTAGGGAAGAAACCTATATAAGGGGGGTTGACTTGTAACACCTGGTTATTTTAAAAAAAAGACAAGACGAGAAGTATGAAAGAAAGAAAAGCAATAAAGTCCAAGTGGAAGGACTAAAAGTGTCCAAAAGGACAAATCTTTGAAAAAGTTGGTGTAAAGGTGGGCATGGCCGCCCACCCTCACTTCACATCACCATTTTCTTTGGTTTTAGAGAGAGAGAGCAGGGGAAACTCTCGGCTGAAGAAAAAGAAGAAGAAGAGAAGTCGAATTCAATGTAAGAATTCGTGGTTTTTAAATGTTTTTGAATTCTTACCTTGAATTCGACTTCTCTTCTTCTTCTTTTCTTCAAAACTCGAAGTTCTGCTCTCTCTCTCTCTAAAACCGAAAGAAAGTGTGATGTGAAGGGAGGGTGGGCGGCCATGCCCACCTTTACACCAACTTTTGAAAGATTTTGTCCTTTTGGACACTTTTAGTCCCTCCACTTGGACTTTATTGCTTTTCTTTCTTTTATTCTTCATTTCTTGTCTTTTTAAAATAACCGGTGTTACACATCATTAATGGAAACAATAGTTATATAATTATCAATATACCTTATAGGTACATGTGTATTGGTAACAAATATAATTTTAACACTTAAGTTAAGTGTTACAATAAATTTTGTCGTTTTTCGAGTTTGATTTTAGTTTTTTGTTATGTGACCATTAACAAGTATTTTGGTGTTAGGGGTATATTTTTTTTCAAAATAAAGTTTTATTTCAAATTGAGTGTTTTTTTGTCGTAGGCTATACAAATGCAATTATTGTTGCGATGCTATTGTGAACCTAACCTATTATAAGTGAACATCATCATTGTTGGTATAGCTATTATCAAAACCAGTACCCGTATTTGCTTTTTTGGTTTTCGATGAGTCAAGCCGACAAAAAACGAAATCACGCCGCTTAAGATAGGAGAAAGCAATCAAAATCCCGCACACGTAGCGCGGGATAAAACACTAGTTAGAATAGTGATGAAACATTTACATGTCACACATGTCTCTTGCATAGCAATAAGCAATAATGTACTAATGTTATACAAAGCTTTGTAATATACAATAAGCAGTGATGCATTAATGAGTTGTAAAAAGCTTTGTAATATGTGTAAGGTTTTATGAAAGACTGATGCACCTAAAACATTCGAAGTCTTTTTTGCATGCATGCACTTAAGTGCAAAGTAGAAATGCTTCGGAAGTTTTACACAATGCATCATAATTATTCTAAATGTAAAATCTTTTGAAGCCAAGACCAACATCTTTCGAAGCCAAAAGTGAAGTCTTCCGAAACTTCAAAGACAAAGTCTTCCGAAGCCAAGAAGTGAAGACTAATTTATTCTGAAGGCTTTTGATACATTTTTATCTGATGTACTTTTCTATAAATCTGGATCATTTTTCGCTGCAACTCTAAAGACTCACCAAGTTACATAAGTTGGTGAAAAGATCCAAGCTTTTGGTAACTGTACATTGAGGTCTGAGTCTATTACTTTCTACTTTATGTAATTTTATCTTTTTGTAATATATTAGGATATGAGCTATGAGATGTCATAGTCACTAATCAAAAGGCAATCTGGCTTTTGACTCTATATTTGAATTTGTTATTGTCTAGATCAAATGTTTTCAGCTGGCTTCTAAGCATGGCCGGCTGTAGGATATAGTATAAGTATCTCAGGTCTTTGTATTTTCTTTTTATGCTTTAAAACTTGTAAAAGAACTTGATAGCAATATATGACATTCTTGAAAATCAATATCCATGTGTTGCTTGTTCTTGTTCTGTCTCATACTTACTTGTGTTCTAAGTGTCGTACAATATTATTTTCAGTTCCCTGTTTGATTTGTTAAGTGTTTTTAAATATACTCTCCTCATTATATTTTGTGTTGTAAGTGATCATCCCTTGTGTGAAGTCGGCTTGGATCGATAAACATCCAAGCATGTTTTTGACGGAAGGATAAATAACAGCACAAACCAAAAGTCAAACAATAACACGAACTATAATTGAATGGTTTCATTGATAAAACATAACGATTACAAGCTCGTTACAACATAAGAATCAAGACTCTTGGCAAGGGGAAGATCGAGCATGATCTCCCCTCTCCTCCGACAGCCCTAGGCTCTGGGCAGACTTCCTCTCAAAACCCTTTATCTCTCTACACATTGAAACTGGTATATATAGGCCTCGGCCCATATTAGATGCGACTGGGCCCATTCGTGCGATTGGACCATGCGTATGGTTCAATCGTACGACTGGACCATGCGTATGGTTCAATCATACGACTGGACCATGCGTATGGTTCAATCGTACGACTGGACCATGCGTATGGTTCAATCGTACGACTGGACCATGCGTATGGTTCAATCGTACGACTGGACCATGCGTATGGTTCAATCGTACGACTGGACCATACTTTTGGTTCAGTCTTACGAATGTCCCAATCGCATCTCTCAGTCACATAGCTGGTCCATTAGCATGGCTCAGTCGTACGACCGAGTCTCATTCGCATATGCTCCTGCGAATGACCCAGTTTCATGTGTTTACAACATATCAGGTGTATAACATTAAGCCTAGACTATTCGACAAGCGACAAACACATTATAAATGACTATATATGCTCCAACACCCCTTGGACGTTGCTTGTGAATAGTAGATAACACCTCTTACAATCTTCAGTCAATCTTTGCTCTGGTTTCCAATATAATCAAACGAAAAACCATATTAGCCAACGTTGCCGATCCATCAAGTTGCTACAGTATCCCTGAAAATGAATTTAGGCACAACAACTTTCGTTTACTTTGCAGAACACCATCATAGCAGCAAGATTTCCCATATGACTGATTTTTCCAGATAATGACATGAACAGTTTTCCATTGCTTCAATCTTCACACAGGCTAACCTGATTAACATCAACACCTGCAGAAATTCCCCCTCACATTCAGCATATCACAATATATAGACATTGTGCTCTCCTGGCGTCTTCACACGGTGTATTGGGCAAAAGGTTGAAGGTTCCATCCACAGCTGACAATATCAAACAAATCAGCATGTACGTAGATTCATCATCAGAAACTTGCTCACATCATCACTTTCTGATTGCGTCTTCACTTTCTCTATACATGGATTCTCCATAAGAATGAGAATCCTCTATGTGCGGATAAATATAACTTGATTGGCCCATAAGTAGTCAGATGCTACTGACTACCCCACAAAATCAGCACCGACTGCTGACGTCTTCTCTTCTCTCTTTCGTGTTCCAAATACATTCACCTATTCTGGAAGTCCGACGAATAATGGGGTATACACCGAACTTATGTGACAAAAGAACCTCAGGGTGAATATGCTTTGCTCATCCTTAAATCTATGCAAGAAGCAGTTCCAGACTCTTTTTTTTGGTCCGGAACAAATGCGGATGAGTCAATGCGGATGGCTCATTCGTGCGATTGAACATGCAACCGGTCCAGTCGCATGATTGAACATACGACTGGTCCAGTCGCACGAATGGTCCATTAGCATGGTCTAGTCGTACAACTGGTCCATTCGCATGGGCCAGTCGCATTAACGGGTCTGCACGCGGATTTTCAGATCTGCAGCCGCTAGGGCTGCCCAAACGAATTTTACATGAAATGAAGCAACATAGACATCATAAGATTTGCAGGGGTGATTGGAATGTGGTTTCGAGTTTGATTTTAACATAGAAACACCACACGTACCAAGATCTAAGCAAAACACGAAGAACACGGAGTGGGTTTAACGTCAAGATCTGAACTTTGATCCAGAAATCAAGAGCTCGGGTTGCTAGAATGATTGTTAGATCATTCCAGCAATAACCGGCTCTGATACCAATTGTGAAGTCGGCTTGGATCGATAAACATCCGAGCATGTTCTTGACGGAAGGATAAATAACAGCACAAACCAAAAGTCAAACAATAACACGAACAATAATTGAATGGTTTCATTGATAAAACCAACGATTACAAGCTCGTTACAACATAAGAATCAAGACTCTTGGCAAGGGGAAGATCGAGCATGATCTCCCCTCTCCTCCGGCAGCCCTAGGCTCCGAGCAGACTTCCTCTCAAAACCCTTAATCTCTCTACACATTGAAACTGGTATATATAGGCCTCGGCCCATATTAGATGCGACTGGGCCCATTCGTGTGATTGGACCATGCGTATGGTTCAATCGTACGACTGGACCATGCGTATGGTTCAATCGTACGACTGGACCATGCGTATGGTTCAATCGTACGACTGGACCATGCGTATGGTTCAATCGTACGACTGGACCATGCGTATGGTTCAATCGTACGACTGGACCTACTTATGGTTCAGTCTTACGAATGTCCCAATCACATCTCTCAGTCGCACGGCTGGTCCATTAGCATGGCTCAGTCGTACGACTGAGTCTCATTCACATATGCTCCTGTGAATGACCCAGTTTCATGTGTTTACAACATATCAGGTGTATAACATTAAGCCTAGACTGTTCGACAAGCGACGGACACACTATATATGACTATATATGCTCCAACAAAACGATACTGCAATATAAAATAAGCAATGATGGACTAATGGGTTGTACGAAAAGCTTTTTAACTTGTAAAACACTAGTGATGTTGTTGATGAATGTTGTATAGATAATATATATGAGACTAAAGTCTTTAATTGAGTAGTATTCTTGAATAAAAAGTATGAGAATAAATTTCACAATGTTTTAAGGAATTATGTTTAAAGTTTTGCATGTAATAGGTTAGAGTTTTGGAGGTTTATGATATACTTACGGAGGTATACAATATTATGAAAATGCTAAGTAGTCTACTTACAAAGGTGAGGTTTAGTTATGGGTCATAGCATTTACGAATGTCTCTAAGGTTAGTGAATTGGCTAAGTATGAGTACTTGTGAAGGCATATGCTTAGTTTTAAAGCCAAGGTTGTAACATCCGTCAATTTTCAAACTATAAACTTAAACCCGAACCCGTTTGAGTCAATCTTGTAAATCAAATTCATTATTTAGTTATTTTATTTATTTTTGTGTTCCAAAACAATAATGTGTCATTTAATCAATTTAACTTAAATTCTATAATTTATAAAATAAATTTTATAAATGTTAAAAGGTTATTAATATCTATATATTTTAAAATATTCAACTAAAATAAATAATCAAATTATAAATTTTTGTGAGATTTATAAAGCCTATAAGATCTTATAAAAAATAAGTTGTTAAATTAAAATCTTAATAAATTTAAAGTTTAAATTATAATTATTCTTTTATTTATTTAAATTATTTAATTTTATATTATTTCAAGTTCTAATCATAACCCACTTTTAAAAGACTTGTAACTCAGCATTAATATCATTCATAACCTCTTCCTAACCTCAATTATAAAAACAAGCTTTATGCCTCACTTTTTATTTGCTCATTCTCCAAAAATCTCACTCACATATCACTTTTTTATCCATTGTTTTTGATCAATTTCAAAAATTTCTTTTTAGAAGTAATTTCAAGAAGTTTCTAATACTAAGGTAATCTTATATTGTTCTTATATTATGTATTTTTATATTATTTCAATCATCCTAATAACTTATTGTTCTCATTACTTTATTTTCTTATTTTTATTCTATCTTCTACTTAATCTCTTTTAATTTTAATCATTATCGTTTGATCATTAACCTTCTAATATTCACTAACCTTATAACAATCACCAATATTTCTAAATCAAGCTAACAACACACTAACGTAAACAAAGAATCCCATTTGCCTATGGACGGCTATGCCGCCACATTCGATTATTCTACAAGATTATTTCTCTAAATGATGGTTATAACAAAGTCTTGGAATATTTTTTAATAACTAAAGCGAAGTCTAATATACCATATATCAATATAATAAATTTGTTCTAACCTGTTTTATGCTTTAATAATTTTAAAAGTGCACATAAGTGCCTTATTACATATTTGGCAGAATATAGTCTGACTACAACTAAGCATAACTTGATCATAACAAACTAAAATTGAGTAAAATAGGACTCCAATATTAATTTTATTAAATTACCTTTTTAACAATAGTTTATACGTATTCAAACTCAATCGGATGACTCAACAATAGTCTTCACAAGATAAGTGCATATTTAAGCACATTCTATCTTGTGCTGCTAGTTTGACCTATTTACGGATTTTTTCATAAAAATGTTTCTAAACAAAAGTTTTCCGACAGACTCTGAACTAGTCAACTGTAAATTTTTATAATTTTATAAAACCGTTTTCTGTTTTTAAAATATGTTCAAACAGGTATCAAACATTCTATCTAGAATCTAAAAGTTATATAATAATTCTTTTTCAATCTACTTTTCGCTTTTTGGCATTCTCTAAGTGTCCTAACTTTTTGTAACGAATTCTGACCTCAAGTTGTTGTTTCTTTTTATCCTTTAGGACATCATATTTTACTCTTGAACACCCAAACTTCCTTATGTACTCTACAACCATCATTATACAATGTGAGTTTTCCATGTGAGTTTTCATGCTCCTCTTTTATTTTATTTCATACCTTTTAGGGTGAAACATGTTAATCGTATAAATACACTTGTATAACATCTTGATACTTGTAATGAACGAGCAAATCGTTTATAAACTTGTCATGGTTATTTGAGATATTTGTGAGCCTTATATGATATCATCTTGTAAAATAATTATTAACTATTGCTAGTCTAGCGACGTCATAGATCTATGGGCTTGACAAGCCTATTTGGTGCTAAAGCCGAGGTTATTGTCGGCTTTTGATGACGTATTCTTGTTCATCATGGGAACCAAGTAGACTTAGCTAATTGTATATCTTATTGTGGCCAATCTTTTGTCAAAGTTTGATTGTATCATTATGCTATCTATATTCTTGCATTATTTCTTAACCTATGATATGAATTGCCTTTTAGAAGTTGCTTTTTTACGTATGTACAAATTCATGGGAACTCACCAACATTATATGTTGACCATTTGTTTTTAACATGTTTGAGGATTGTTACTTGAAGAATTCTTCTTGCTCATATAGAACTTGGACATACTTGATATTCTTTCATGGCGGTTTAAATTTTTGTTGTATTGTAATGACTTAATTGTCTAGTATTATTCAATGAAAATAGCATTTAATATTATTTCAACTTATTTAATTCCATGAGCTATGAACAATCGTTTCACATTCGTTCACCTCGATGATTCCGTCGTCAGTCGGGGTGTGACAAAGGTTACCTATGGAGGTATAATGATATTTATGGAGGCAAATGGATTACTTATGGATGTATAAAACCTCATGGATATGTCATCTACGATGAACATCATGGTTCATCTTTTATCATAATCATTGAACTTCTTTACATTAAATACACACATTTCTTAGGACTCATATATAAACATTGACATGCATGCATAAAATGCCATTCAAAATAACCATATATTAAGTTATCAAGTGTCTAGGGAAAGATGTCAAACCTATGAATAAAAACACTTATTGTATGCATATCTGATAATTGGTTATGATGTTTGCACGTGTTATAGTTAATTTGCATTTTAATATACTTTATGTATCAAATGGTGTTACTTTGTTGTGTTTTTACAATATAAGTCGAATAGAGCTTGATAGACATTATTTGATAAGGTTGCAACAATTAGCAAGACTACAAATTGAACGGAGTTGAAGAGGAAGAAAATCGAGGAAGAAAAGTTGAGACCGTAAGTTACGGCCTATAGGGCGTAGCTAGGCCGTAGCTTATGGCCTCATAGTGCCACCATCTATGAAGACCACAAGACAGAGCAAGACCGTTTGGGAAGGGAATGTGTCGTAACTTACGGCCTTAAGGCTCTAAGTTACAATCGGGCACAATATTTTGAGGATTGTTTCAAAATTTGAAACCTATTACAACCCCAATCATTAGGGTTCCATATACACACTTTCCTCTAGCCTCAAATTTTTCAACCTATTACAACCCCAATCATTAGACTAATTTCAATCATTGAAACTCTCTCTAGTCATCAGTTAATTAAGAATTCGCACACTCAAATTGAAGATTGAAGAGATTATGATGAAGATATGCAAGGGCAAATTAAACAACCCGTGATCATTTCTGGGTGGATTCTTTGCAATATGATTGTTCTTGCTTGTCTTTTACCTAGTCAAGACATAAACTTTAATTTTTAACAACTTTACTTTGTTTGTGTCTCGAATCATGTGTTGATTAAATATACATATTAGTTGATTTAATTATTGTTTATTAAGTTATCAATTTTACATTATTAACCATTGAGTAGTAATTAGGTCATTATTATTATTGGTGATTGCAAATAAAGATTCTATATTATGGCACTATTTAGTTTACTAATTAATTTACATGATCAGATATCGATTTGGTACTTATCGTTCAACCCGGTTATGATCTCTTTCATCTCTTTAATTCCAATCCAAGTTCAATTTCTTGTTTTCGTAAAGTAGTTATTTTTAAGTTAAATTCATTCACCTCTAATTCACGGTCCAGAGATAATAGTTTAGTTTTAGTTAAGTAACTTAGTTAAAAAATCAAATGATTTATGTAACACTAACCACATGCTCCCTGCAGATATGATGCCCGACTTACCCTAGCTACCTAAGTTAATTAGGTTTTTGCATAACCCAAATGACAAGTTATCAAAATGATGTCATTGTCGGGGAGATAGTGTGCTTAGCGTTATTTGATTAGATTAGTTTTTCTTTAGCATCTATTGAAGTATTAAAAACACAAAAATAGTAAAAAAATTCTAATGCTATTATTTATTTTTCTTTGTTTGTTTTATTTATTTGTTTTACCCTAGGAATTCTAGTGTTTTTGTAGGGTAATTTTTTGTAGGCTTAGCAGAATCGTGGATTGGGATGATGATTATGATCTATGTATTTGTTCCGGGAGTCACTGTTACCAAGTTTAAGATTATCCACTGTTTGAGAGCAAATATAAAAAATATAAAGAGATGATATTCTGAATATAAGTGATAAAAGAGATATGTAAGAGCAGACAATGAAGATGAAGAGACACCCTCATATTATTCACACTCTGAATCACCTTCATTATCAAGTTATTAAGAATATATCATATAGACATGGATTAGCACTATACCTAAGAGCAAAATTTTACTAACTATGAATATGCGATGCCATATTTCGCACGTTATCAAGAGAAAAACAACAACTACAACCATGGATACTTTTAGTCGGCATATGAGGAGCCTCAAGATTCAATGAATTCTAAGCTTCATTTAATCATGAACATGATAGTATACGTAAAGAAGGAACACAAGCTAAGAGACAAGTCCTTGAGGCTTTGGTTAAGCAGGTTAGCCTACTCGCTGAGGATGTAGTTAAACTTAGACGAGAGCAACGTGAGTTAGATTGTGGTATCGTGATTGATATTGATGTGGTGGAGGATGTTATGTGTGTTTTAAGGTGTGACTTATGATGTTTCAGGTTAAATAAATATGTAAACCTTAAGAGGAGCCAAAGCCTAAAGTAGTTCTAATTTATCATGTATGTACTAAATACTCCAACTACCAAAGTTGGGGAAGAAGATTTGAAGACAAAGATGAAGGTGCTAACATTAATAGACATTAGACAGATTTCAAGAAGTGGCTTCACGACTGTTACGTACTTTACTTACATGCCCAATCATTGGGAAACAATTAGTGAAGTGTTATGTCAACTACCAAACGTTTATTAGAAATTCGTTAGGCAAATATGCACTTAAACCGCCATGAAAGAATATCAAGTACGGTTTGCCTAATATCAAAAACTTGGCGCTTCCCGAAAGGCAACTCGGAGAAATTTGTGGTTATGTTCAAAAACCCTCACCAGACTTCACTCGTCCACTCGGGCCTATTGAGGGGCTTAAACGGCTTGTCGCATATGCTAAATGTAAGCGTGATTTCTACGAAATTGAGTTTAGGATTTTATTTTTTAATTTTTTTTAGTTATATCTTTTGTAATTTCTTATCTGTTTATCAAAATTAGCTATTCTTATAGAATTTTAAGTGTTGTATTCGGGACAATGTAATGTTTTAAGTTGAAGGAGATACATCTTTGTTTTGAAATAGTGGTTTTAGGAATAAATGAAAAACTGATTTTTTAATATTTTATGTGTTAACTATGACATGAGAAGTTTTCTTCTAAGCGATTTATATAAACTTTTGTAGGTTGCTGGATAAGACTTGAAGATCGTCACCAATCATGAGGATCTTGCCATAGCAAGAAAACAATTCGGTGAACTCGTTATTTTTATGAATTTTGTGAAAAATAATGAATTTTATAGGTTTATGTTAGGTCATGTGTGCATATTTCTATTTTTATTTTTTAATTAAGAAAAACCCAAGTATGTCAATGTCGTTGAAAAAAAAGGATATGCCCCTTGAAATAGATTTATGCATTTATGAAAGATGATAGAAAATTGTTATGTTGATACTTATGCATTTAATGAATCTCTAGGATGGAAAATACATAAAACTTGTGATATTTAATAGGCTTGATCTGAATTCACAATTAGTACGGTCTTGTGTGAATGCTAATAAATGGATATGGGTATAACGTTTTTCACCCTAGTGTCAATAGTTACCTAGTGTCAATAGTTAAAAATTGAGTCCCGATAAAAATAGATTGAGAATGTATTGCTTTGTCACATACCATATTTATGTTACCATGGCACATTAGTTGAAAAAAAATAAAAAATTACAAAAAAGGGAGTTATAATTATTTGGAAAAATAGTAAAATAAGGGAGAAAAGTTCTAACCCCGTAAAATAAAATAAAACGAAACAAAAATTGATAAAAAAATATAATATGTCATAATAGGAGAATATGGTTGCTCAAGGTTGTGTATTAGTGAATATTTAATAAATCTTAAGGTAGGTAGGTATTGCTAAAATTGTTCGGTGTCGGAAAGATTAAACCATAATGGTAGTTTTATAAAAAATATAAAAAAACATGAGACGTTATTGGGTTTAAATGGCTCTGAGTTTATAATGGACACGACGTTTATACGTACAACAACGATTAATGTAGTATTAAAGCATCACCAATCGATAATCTAAAAATATAAGTGAGGTGACATCTACCTCTCACTTTCTCTCTCTCACCCACTTATAAACTCAAAAATTATACTCTCTTCTCTCACCTCTCTCTTCTCTTTTCTCTCATACACATGTTATTTCAAGTTCATACACGCAAACTTTTATTCACAATTTTTCATTTACACATCATTTTTTTTTCACCTTACACTCTCTCACCTCTGAAAACATTTAAAACACATTATTGGAGATGGTTTGATGATCATATTTGAAGTAAAGAGATTAACATACTATTTATGATAATTTCCTAGGACGCCAAAATTTTAAATAGGGGAATGTGATGTATGGGTGATTTGTGATAATTGTATTTGTTTATAGATTTTAACACTTGATAATGTGATAATCGTTTATTTTTAAAGTTTGAAAGTTTTAGAGATCACGGGCTAAAATAATCATCCATGTTTGAAACGTATCGTAATTAATGCCTGCAAGTTGGATAGGATGAACTTTATGTAAGAAACAATGACTTTTGACTAAACTTGAGACCATCGAATTCAAATACAAAAAGATTATACTAATGATTTTACATGTTGAAAGAAAAAATCCAAGCAACATATATGTTCACTTCACGTAAAATTATAATCGATGTTGAAAATAAATATTACATGTATTGTTTTCATTGTTTAAGGTTTTTTTGCATATGAAGATTGATGTCAAAATTAAAGAGAGTCCCATGTGAAAATAAATTATGCATACCAAATGTTGCGTTCACGTGCAGATGAAGATAAAAAGCTTCTATTTGAACTAGTGAAATAAATTAAACTAAGCCCAATCCATATTTGAAGACCACATCAGATCCATAGTTACGTATTTAAAAAGGTTTTTCAAGAGGAACTTTTGAGGGCGAAGACTGTTTGGAGAAAACTCACGTGTGCAGCCGAAGGTTAAGGTGCAATATATCAAGGAGATCAATAATATCTTCTTACAATAATAAGGATTCCATAATATCTATTCACACTAATTAGGATTCCATAATTCTCTCCTACCAAATCAACACTTTATTACCTTAATACTAATCAATAATAATAATTGTATAGAGCATATTCTGCTTCTGTAAATGCTCCTCCTCTTATGTATATATAGTCTGAACATTCATACTGTAAAGTTATCAAAATCAATAATATTAAAATATATCTTCTTCATTATTATTTATATGGTATCTAGAGCCTATTAGCTCCTTTGAGCCCTTCCTTTCTTTTTCGATCATGTGTCCCTATTTACCTTCTTCTTTGCCCATCAATGGCTTCTACTCTTGTCCACATCACCGTTGTTCTCGCTCTATCACAGAATACCTCAATGATATGAAATCCATCTTTAACGAACTTGCTCTCACTCAAAGTCCCATTCCGGAAGAAGACCTTATGGTTCATGTTATGAACCAATTAGGTGATAATTATGCAACCCTTGCCGTAGCCTTCAAAACTCGGGACACAACCATTGCCTTTCCTGGTCTCTTTGAAAAACTTCTTGATCATGAACGCACCCTTAAAGAATTGGCCCCCAACCTGGTATCACTACTATCAACTTCACTCAACACACAAATCAAAACCGACCCTATAACCAGCCATCTCGATCACAATCCACTTCTGCCAACCCTCACCCGATCGCTCCTCTTCCTGGTCATCCATATCCACACCCTCTCAACCTAATACCCGCAATAATAGATCCAACCTTTTTTGCCATTATTGCAACATACCCGGTCACGAGACCAAGGAATGCCGAAAACTTGGCAGATTCCTTCGTGAACACCAAGTTAATACCAACACATCTCCCTCCATAAATCCCATCGTAAACCATACTTCTCCACAGCCAGGTTCAAGCTCTTGGATGCGGGACACCGGTTGTTTCGATCACACCAGTAACAACCGCAACTACGTGCATGTTCTTTCCGAATACGGTGGTCCGAATGAGATCGTTTTGGGTGGCGGTAAATCTCTTTCAATTACACACATTGGCCAACAAAATCTTCCCACAAACTCAAGGCCTCTTTTCTTAGATAATATTTTAATTGCTCCTAATCTTCGTAATAATCTTATTTTCGTTGCTAAAATTTGTCGTACTAACCGTGTTTCTGTTGAATTTTTTCCTTTTCATTTCTTGGTTAAGGATCTACGCACAACTCATGCGGGGATTAATGTCAATGATGTTTACTATGGACCTACCACGATGTCTCATCAAATCAACACAACTTCAACAGGATCTTTACTCGACGAGTCCTTGCATTTTGTCGAGAAACCTGTTGAAATCATGGATCGTATAATGAAGAAGACTAGAACCACAACAACCCCAATCGTCAAGGTTCATTGGGAAAATAAACGTGGCGCTGAATTTACTTGGGAACGTGAGGAGCACATGAAGAAGAGATACCCATTCTTATTTGTATAGTTTCATTTCTTTTAATTTCGGGACGAAATTCTTTTAAGTTGTGGAGACTGTAACATCTCGTATTTTTGTTAACTAAAAGTTAACTTCGTTTACTCTTACAAGGGTTATTATTGTCAATTTTGAAACTCATGTGTTGTTTGTGCTTATTCATTATTGTCATTGAGTTTTTATGAAAGTTAAACATATAAATATTAAATAATAATAATGTTAATATTAATAAAAGTAACAATAATAATAAGTAATAATAATGAATAATAGTATTAGTAATAATAAGATTACTTAATAATGTTACTTATAATTTATAAGGGTTATTAAACTTAACCATGTTTAAAACATAAATTTAAATTAAGTTTGAGGGTTTTATTTGTCAATTGGAAACTTAAAATAGAACTTTTAAACATAAAATAATAACTATTAAACTAAAAGGGGCCAATGTGTAAAGTTTCAAACTTTCAACCCAAACCCCCGCCCACTCCCGTAATTCCGGCCGGGACTCCGGCCACACTCCGGCCGAAGTCCGGCGAGTCTAAAACATCAAAAATTGTTAGTTTCGTAGCCCGAAATTGATCTGAATCGTTTCGCATACGTGTTTCGAACTTGAATGCATCTAATAATCGAGAGTACACGTCGGTTACCAACCCATTCGAAAGCATAACTGAAGTTCGATAAGATCCAAAACCGTTTGAGCATTAAACGCCATCAATAATCGAATTAACTTAACACAAACAATCATCTATCTATCTCGAATCGATTGCAACACCCAATTACACCTGAAACAAACACAAATAACGAATTCAATCACCATCTTCATCGTGACTTACAACTTAATCGAACACCACCCTCCAGAGTTCAAAAATCGAAATTGGCAGAGGGATTTTAGTCCAAATAATCATTCGAAGATATCTGCAAGGTTAATTTGATTTCCATTGAGGGTTGCTCATCCATTGGGTATCCACGGCCGAAACCTGTTCTTCGCTGGGAGCTTCATCAATCCGAACATTATACGGGTAATTAATCACACTCATATGCTCGGTTTTCTTTGGGGATCAAAAGCCCTATGATTAATACAACGAACATACTCAAATCCATGGTCAATTGGGATTGAATCAGTTCTAGGGTTTATGTGGAATTGGGGATTTATAGTTGTTGTTTGTTTTAAGATTTAAAAACGACTTCATATCGCGGCTGAGAGCCTTAGTTCACTGGTTAACCACCCCTATCCCAACCTAGAGGTCCCGGGTTCGAACCCGGCACCCTCTGTTTTTTTAAAAAAAGTTGTTTTTAGCCTTTAATTAAGTATAAAAAAATTATATTAAATATAAAAATAACTTTCACAAACTCTCAATATTTTTAAAATCATCTAAACCTATTCTGTAAATTATTTCTTGACAAATATTTTTTAAAAATTTTATTATAAAATTTTTTACAAACATCTTAACTAAATATCTTTATAAAAATAGATTTGTATGATAAGTTCAAATTACTACATTATTGGAACCTTATGTTTTCCTTGATTAGAGATTATAATGATAATTATTGAATTCAAATATATTTTTATAGCTAATTACGCAAATTATTTACAAAGGATTTAATTCCTTTAAAATCTTATAGTTAGTATCTTTCTTTTATCAAATAAATCATAAACAAGTGTTCACTAAGTTTGTTTTATAAATTCCCCCCAATTCATATTGGAACCCTAGTTGTTGCTATATCGTTAACCATATTATTGACCTAAATCTTATATATATATATAGGTGCCTTGTGAAATTCATCTTGGAACGACGTTTATTATTGTCTTGTTAATCTTCTTAATATACTATTGATCATGTGAGTTTTTCTTGCCCCCTTTTTATCTTTTCACACTAATTTGGGGTGAAACATGATTACTTATACATAATGCACTTGTAAACGTCTAGACTTGTAAAGCACCTGCAATTCATATTTTTGTCATGGTTATTTGTGTGTTGTAAGTGTTTATATGAGATACATATTTTGTTTACAATCATTAACTATTGCTAGCCTGGCGACGTCATTGATCATTGGGCCTGACAAGCCTATTTGGTGCTAAAGTCGATGTATTGCCGACTCCTGATGACGTATGCTTGTTCATCATGGGAACCAAATACACTTAGCCAATCTTAAATACTTGTAATCAAGTCGAGGTTTGGTTGTGACGATATGTGTTCTATAACCTTACTTGCTTATGACCTATGACATGAATTGCTACTTGTAACTTTATCATATTATGTATAAAAACCTTGGAAACTCACCAACTATTTATAGTTGACCTTTTATTTTTATCATGTTTTAGGAAATCCCCAAGTTTAAAGTGGACTTTTGAAGCTTGGAAATAAAACTAGGACTTGGACCTAGTTTAATAGTTAAAATGTTATGACATGTTTTGTTTTATGTTTAACCTTATTTCATGTTTGATACTTATGTTTGTTTTTCCTTTTGAATCTTATAATTTTAATATGTTCATCTAAATTATAGCTTTATGTGGTTGTGAACAATCTTAACCCTCACATCTCGACGTTTCCGCCGTCAAGGTTGGGGTGTGACAGATTGGTATCAGAGCCCATAACTATAGGGATTTAGGTTATTGGAAATGGTGACCTAGACTATAGCTTATGCATGAACCCCATAGAATAATATTTGTATTCTTGGAATTATATATATTGTTTACATGCTACATAATGCTATGCCATACTTATGTGCAACTTGATGCCTTAGC
Source organism: Flaveria trinervia (assembly GCA_025506515.1). NCBI lineage: Eukaryota > Viridiplantae > Streptophyta > Magnoliopsida > Asterales > Asteraceae > Flaveria > Flaveria trinervia. The sequence continues at coordinate 10,555,068 of CM046454.1, read as the reverse complement.
GTAGGTTGCCTTATAATTGTCTAAACTTTGTTACTTGTCTCCCTAAACTTAACTTTGACTCTTTGACTCTCCCCGACAAATGAAACTTCTTAATCTTATTCTCGTCAACACGTGGGAACTTATGCTTATGCTTATGATTTGAATCTTTAGACTTATGTCTAATCTATGTAAATCTCATCATGGTTTTGATTTCATGAACCTAAGAAATTTGTGTGACACATGGACACCTGTATTCTGGATTTCCTGGCAAAAGGCCCTCGGGCTAAGGCAAGCATATCGCATAAATTCTACGGGACTAGTTATGCTTACCTGGGGAATTCTGGGATGAGTGATAAACTATGGTCAACATACACAAATTTCTAAGGCGAGTGGGTCACTTACCTTGACGTGTCAACGTTTCCAAATGGTAATGCGTTACCAAATGGAACCACTCCATGTGCCTTGCAACTTTTGCCTTATCCTTGTTGAACTATAATCCTTGTTATTCCAATTCTCGTATCTAACTCATCTTGTATATCCAGCGTGTCTCGTTATCATGGAAAGCGTGGAAGTTCCGATCGTAAGCTAGCCGCCATGATTGCTCGACAAACGGCTGCTGTCATCCCGACCATGGTTGCTGAACTCAATAGCACCTTAATGACCAACTCTAGCAACAATAGTCATGGGGAAAATAGTGCTAACCAAGGGCGCAACAACCAAACTTGCACTTTCAAGCACTTTAACTCATGTAAACTCACTAGTTTTAGTGGTAAAGAAGGAGCCACTGGTCTTCTTGAGTGGTTCGAGAGCATGGAGAACACCTTCATCAACTGTGAGTGTCCCGAGGCACTCAAAGTTCGTTATGCCACTAGCATGTTCCAACAAAGGGCTCTCACCTGGTGGAATAGCGAGAAAAGAAATCGTGGGCCCGATGCTATTCTGGCACTTACTTGGGAGGAGTTCAAGAACATTGCTATCGCGAAGTTCTGCCCGAGAAGCGAACTGCAAAAGTTGGAGGAAGAATTTTGGAATTTAAAGCAAAACGATGGTGATCATTTGGCCTACTCAACTAGGCATCATGAGTTGAGTATATTGCTGCCTCATATGGTCGACACTGTCCCCCGTAACATCGAGAAGTTCATTAAGGGTGTACCACCCCAAATTCAAGATGCTGTGGTGGGTAGCCGACTCACAACCTTAGAAGAAGCCATTACTATCACCGCTCAACTCACCGAGAACCACATACGAGCGGGCACCATGTCTGTGAAGGGTGCCAAAAAGGTGAAAGGACGGCTACCGAGGCCGTTAAGGAGACCAAAGCTGAACCGTCCAACAACAACAACAACAACAAGAAGCGCAAGTTCACATCAGCGCGTAACTATGCTGTGGCTGCACCTAAACAACCCCAAAGACAACTTGAATCTGCGGCTACACCTGTGGCACAAGTGTCTGGGGCTAGGGCTTATGTTGGTCCTCAGCCTATGTGCAACACGTGTAGGTATCATCATCCGGGGAATCACCATGCCGCATCTGCACCTTATGCGGTAAATGGTCATTTAGTGGCGCATGGGACCTTCTAGGCGCATGAGCATAAAAATTCTAAGTATAAAACAGTCTGGGTGCATGGGCACTATTTGGGCATTTCTGCCCTGTTCAGGCACATCACCAATCACTTAGCCGTTTCAAGTACTTGGGCGCATGGGCACTGCTTAGGCGCATGGCCAATACTTAACCGTTTCAATCTCTGGGACGCATGGGCACTATTTAGGCGCATGGTCCACACTCAGCCTTTTCTTTACTTGGGTGCATGGGCACTATTTAGGCGCATGACCCACCCTTGGGCGCATGGCCAACACTTAGATGCATGGGCCAACATGCTGGGCGCATGGGCCACTATTTAGGCGCATGACCCACCCTTGGGCGCATGGCCAACACTTAGGCACCTGGCCACTCATGTTGGATGCATGGACAACTGTTTGGGCGCATGAACTACTGTTCATGTTCATCAGACATTCTGAAATCTTTTCTATGCTACCAATTTCACCCGATAATCATTCTAAGCATACCCAAACATAGATCTAACATACTAAGGCCATCTAAGCATGCTAAACATCATCTCTAACCCATAATCATCACTATAACATGCATACATACATACAACATTTGAACATAAAGCTGTAAATCTACGGTTTTACTTGAAAACATCACTTGGTATGCATAATTGCCCCAACTCAATTGAAAATCAGTAAAAGAGGGGTTCTAGAAACTCACCTTGAGCAGCTTTTGAGCAACACACTTTCTGTTCGAGTCCCACCTTCGATTCAGCTCTTGAATCCTGAAAACAAACTCTAAACAACCAGAACCTCGGTCAAGAACTCGAAACCCAGCTGAAACTGAGCTCAAACAAGAGAAGACTTACCTTTTTCAGCTTCTTCTTCCTCTTTCTCTCTCTAGAACCGGGCTCTCTCTCTCTCTTCTTCTTTTCAGCCGTGAAGAAAAGATGAAGAAGAAGAAATAATGGGCACCCATGCCCTTTTTAAACCTTAAAGTAAAAGGTTTGTACTTTGTACACTTTTCCTCTTCCACTTTTGCAAAATTTCTATTCTTTCCATAACTTTTCTTTTCCTTTCGTTTAAACAGAAATTTCAGGGTGTTACAAGTCTACCCCCCTTAAAGAGGTTTCGTCCCCGAAACCTGTCGCTTCTCGAACAGTTACGGGTAACACTGTCTCACCTCTTCTTTGATCTTGCATTTAAGCTCGGATCCTTTTAGGCTTCACTGCACCCGCACAAGTAAAACCATCATCCCCTTAGTCTATTCTCTCCTTCTTATTAGTAGTGGTCACCAGTTGCTCCTCGTGGTTGGATACTCTGTCCATCTCAGTGTTCTCTAGTAGCATGATCATATCCTCATTGGTTGAGCTCTTTCTTAGACAAGATGCATGGAACATCAGATGACTTCCACTCAACTCATCGGGTAGCTCCAGTCGATGTGCCACTTCTCCTACCTAAGCAACAACTGGGAATGACCCTCTACACTTTAATATTAGCTTTACTCGACTCCAAACCAAGCAATTGCTTTCCTGGTCGAAGCCTTCCTCATACTTCACTGTCGTAGGTCGTCACCGAACTCTAGTTTCGCAAGGTTGAGCAATCCATCTTCTTGCAACACTTGGGGTTTGAGTCATAGACTACTGATCAACTCACTCGGAGATGCCTGTCTACCTATCTATGTCTGTCTTGAACAGCCTAGCAGGAACAAGCGCTTTCTCTCAGTTCTATCGCGCAATCCTCTAGGGCATTAGGTAACCTGGTAGACTTACTAATGGCAATTCTTACATCGACAACTCATCGATCTTCCTACCCCTAACGTGCAACATCATAGAAAATAGCGGTAACAAAAATACTACTAAGTCACAATTAAAGCATAGATGCATAAATCTAAACTTGCAAGAACGTACCTGACGTTACCTCGGAGTCTGACCTAGCCTCCTCTCGGTCATAGCGAAGGCTCTAGCCCTCACCCTCTATTCTCCTTCCTCATACGGAGCTTCCTCCGATCTTTTTCGTTCCTGAACCTTCCGCTCTCGGCTTCTTGCATTCTCTGCTCATGTGGCCAATTTCCCCACAATTGTAACATCTCACAGTCCACATTCTCTAGGCACATGACCAGGCTTCCCACACTTGAAGCAAGTGTTTGGTCCACTTTTGCATTCTCCCGAGTGCTCCATCCCGTATTTACCACATCTGTTCGTCCCCGCCAGGTGTGACCATACGGCGGTCATCCCCCCGGGCGTGCTTATTATTCATCGAGTCACCACCTCGTCCAGTTCTCTTTCCCTTCCAGTTTCGGTCTCCATCACCTTTCTCTCCGTCTTCCGCCGCCACCACTACCATATCTTTCATCATACAACCTTTCCGCCAAATCAACGGCCGACCAAAACGTGCTCGGTCGGGCAACGATCATGTGCCTACGGATGTCCGTCGGCAAGCCCTGAATATACCTATTTATCTTTCGCGAAAGAGGTGTCACCTGATCCAGCACCAGACGTGCCATCTCGTTGAACTTCGTGGTGTACTGTTGATGTGTCAGGGTTCCCGCCTCCAGTTGCAAGAATTCCCTTTCAACTTTATCCATCTCACGATGAGGACAAAATTCCTCAATCACCAGCTTCTTCAACTCCGGCCATCTCATCCTTCCAATGGCTCTGCTACCCTAGGCTTGGACTATATTGTCCCACCAGCATAGAACCGAGTCCATAAAAGAATGGCCAGCAAACTTTACATTCTGATTCTCCCGGCACTCGCTGATATTCAATACCGCTTCCATCTCTCTCACCCATCGGTGAGCAGTAGCAGCAGTGCCGTTTCCATCAAAATTTGGGGGCTTGCATCGTTGAAACGCCCCATAATTACAGCCTCGTGCCGCCTCCAGCGCAGGCTCTTCCTCTTCGTCCTCTTCGTCATCGAAGAAAACCGTTTCAGTCTCGGGTCGTCTCCTTTCGCCCGAAGGTCTACCCCTTTCCTGTCTCTCCCCATCTTTAACAGCCTTCATAACTTCGGTCACCACAGACGGTAGGATCGTCTACATAATCTGATGCACTTCCTCCCTGACTGCCTCTTTCATCGAGGCTCTCTGATTAGCTTTCTCATCATTGCCCTCCTGATGAGCGGTCTCGGGTTCCTCATGGGCTGCTCCTTTAGCCCTAGACCTTCCTTTTGTGACCCGTGGTTCAGCACCACGTCCACCACTGCCTCCACCTCGTGAAGCTTTCAAAGATCTGCCGCCAACCATCTTCCAACCCACTATAAGATTCAAACACTAACGCGGTCATTCAAGGTAATAACTCAGTTTATGTCAAGTATAATAAGTCCCTAATTACAGTGGCCAGTTGTGATTACCCACTTACTTTACTCTTCATACCCCAAGCATTTTCTATCCCGATACATCAGTATCTAATCTACACAAAAGCACCCAATCCACATAACATGCGCACATAATGCCGGTTAACATTAACTTACATAAAACGTTACATAAAACCTTTACCTGCAGGCACGTAGCTACCAGGACTGGCATCCCTTCCTTTTAGTCCCACTCTTAGTTTAAGATTACGTTTTTCAAAATATTTACCCAATTCACTTAAACTTTTGCTATGATACCCACTTGTAAGGCCTCGTTCCCTGACACCTTACAGCTGGTGGTTCATCGCACATAAAACATTAGAAAACATATATTAATTTTGCAGCGGAATTTAAAACATTCATTAATAACTAAAAACATGTCATTTACAGCATTAGTTTTCATCTCAAAAAACATGACATGTCAAAATACGAATGACGGCCTCAAAATGCTCCCAGTAGCTTATGCATCCATGCCTGCAACTCCTCAGCATTAACATATACCTGCCAACTATCATGCATACAAAAGTCAGCGACGCTAGGTGAGTTCTAGTTTTAATAATAAAATAATTTACTTTCGTTAAAACCGTTCTTTCAAAACATACTATACTATACAACCATTCGTGATCACGCATCATACGTACATACAGATAATATCATTATTATCTTCATCATTACGTTCATTGACTTTGTTCATTCAACGTATTACATTATCGTTCACTTCTCTTTCTCGATCCGGTCAGACTTTACCCTCTTCGTGGCACTCAGCCACGATTACTGAGGTCGAATGACAGGGATCCTGTTCAATACATTGTTACGAGAATTCATTTACGTTCATTCTTTACATAGCACACGTTCGCATATTCATACTTTTATTATTATTCATTTCTCATCTAGATCCTGTCAAGCTTTACCCTCCTCATGGCACTCAGCCATGATTACTGAGGTCGAATGACAAGGATCCCGTTCGTTCATCATCGCACCTTCGCTTCATCATACCCGAAGTACATATCGCACGGATCGCACACATAAGGAAGCCAGAAACGCATGCTATCTCATGGGTTAGCCAAGATCGCACGCTATAAAAACCACATGAGGCATCCAGAATCGCATGCTACCCTTATGCCCTCCATTACACATATCGCTCAAATCGCACCATCCCATCATCGTACCCGAAGTACAATCGCACGGATCGCACACATAAGGAAGCCAGAATGGCACGCTATCTCATGGGTTACCAAGATCGCACGCTATAAAAACCACATGAGGCAGCCAAAATCGCACGCTACCCTTATGCCGTCCATTACACATATCGTTCAAATCGCACCATCGCATCATCGTACCCGAAGTACATATCGCACGGATCACACATAAGGAAGCCAGAATCGCACGCTATCTCATGGGTTAGCCAAGATCGCACGCTATAAAAACACATGAGGCAGCCAAAATCGCACGCTACCCTTATGCCGTCCATCGCACATATCTCACCAATCGCACCATCGGAGTGGTCACAAAGACCGACTCCCCCTGTGTGTGAGAACTCTCAGGGTTTAGCCAGAATCACACGCCATCCCATGGGTTAGCCAAGATCGCACGCCATAAAACCACATGAGGCAGCCAAAATCGCACGCTACATAGCACACAGTAAATACCACATTGCACGTATCGGAGCAGTTACCAAAACTGAACTCCCACTGTGTCTATGTCCCCTTATGAGTAAGCCAAGATCGCACGCTATGATACACACACAGTTGAGCTAATGACCCTTAGTGAGTCGTGAACCTCCTTTCTTTCTTTCGCAAGCCATCCCTTCTCTCATTCATTCGTTTATGCTCACATTCATTCATTATGTTCCTTTTTTCATTATCTTCCACTTTACGTTACATAATACTTTCACTACATTTATTAACGTTCAATGCAAATCCAAGGGAAAACATACGTACATAATAAGGAACATATACATAAACATAAACATACACCATCACCACACAGGCAACACCATACATGCATAACACACATCAAACATAAGCCATCACATCATAACCAGGCTTATCTCCCCATTATACCCCTTGAAATCCACTTACAAAACCTCAAGTTCAATTTGGGCGCATGGGACCTTCCAGGCGCATGAGCATAAAAATTCTAAGTATAAAACAGTCTGGGCGCATGGGCACTATTTTGGCGTTTCTGCCCTGTTCAGGCGTATCACCAATCACTTAGCCGTTTCAAGCACTTGGGCGCATGGGCACTGCTTAGGCGCATGGCCAATACTTAGCCGTTTCAATCTCTGGGACGCATGGGCACTATATTGGCGCATGGTCCACACTTAGCCTTTTCTTCACTTGGGCGCATGGGCACTATTTAGGCGCATGACCCACCCTTGGGCACATGGCCAACACTTAGACGCATGGGCCAACATGCTGGGTGCATGGGCCACTATTTAGGCGCATGATCCACCCTTGGGCGCATGGCCAACACTTAGGCGTCTGGCCACTCATGCTGGACGCATGGAATACTGTTTGGGCGCATGAACCACTGTTCATGTTCATCAAACATTCTGAAATCTTTTCTATGCTACCAATTTCACCCGATAATCATTCTAAGCATACCCAAACATAGATCTAACATACTAAGGCCATCTAAGCATGCTAAACATCATATCTAACCCATAATCATCACTATAAAATGCATACATACATACAACATTTGAACATAAAGCTGTAAATCCACGGTTTACTTGAAAACACACTTGTATGCATAATAGCCCCAAATCAATGAAAATAAGTAAAAGAGGGGTTCTAGAAACTCACCTTGAGCAGCTTTTGAGCAACACACTTCCTGTTCGAGTCCCCCCTTCAATTCAGCTCTTGAATCCCGAAAACAACTCTAAACACCAGAACCTCGGTCAAGAACTCGAAACCCAGCTGAAACTGAGCTCAAACAAGAGAAGACTTACCTTTTTCAGCTTCTTCTTCCTCTTTCTCTCTCTAGAACCGGGCTCTCTCTCTCTCTTCTTTTCAACCGTGAAGAAAAGATGAAGAAGAAGAAATAATGGGCACCCATGCCCTTTTTAAACCTTAAAGTAAAAGGTTTGTACTTTGTACACTTTTTCCCCTTCCATTTTTGCAAAATTTCTATTCCTTCCATTAACTTTTTTTTCCTTTCGTTTAAACAAAAATTTCGGGGTGTTACATGTTGCTAACAAACTATTACAACTTCTATACTCGGATGTTTAGGAACCCGTCCAAGCACTCGACGGTTACAAATACTACGTAATCTTTGTTGATTATTTTTCAAAATATATTTGGCTATTTCCAATTAAAAGAAAATCCGATGTTGCAACAATTTTTCCACAATTTAAGTCACTCGTCGAAAAATATTTTCACACCTCCATTATTTCGCTCTTTACGGATAATGGTGGGGAATATATTGAACTCAAGTCCTTTCTCTCCACTCATGGAATCTCTCATTACACTACACCTTCTCACACACTTGAGCAAAAAGGTGTAATTGAACACCATCACCGACACATAGTCGAAAACGGCCTTGCTTTACTTCACTATGCTCATCTTCCATCCTCTTTTTGGTCTCATGCGTTCCAAGCCGCTACATATCTCATCAACTGCCTACCCACACCAATCTTGAATAACATATCATCTTATGAAATGTTATTCAAAGCTACTCCCACTTACTCCAAACTCAAACCATGTGGATGCCTTTGCTACCCATGGCTACGTCCTTATACCATCTCCAAATTACAACCACGATCCACCTCATGCATTTTTCTTGGTTATTCCTCCTTAAAATCCACCTATAAATGCTTTGACCCAAACACCAATAAATTATACGACTCACGACATGTTGAGTTTATTCAACACATCTTCCCTATTCATACACCAACTTCGAAACCCATTACCCACACCTATACATCATTCCTAAACATCCACACTCCAAACCCATTTCTATCATTTGATACTATCCTCCACCTAATCTCCTCATGACTTGTCAACCCACATCCAACCCTCTCCATACCTATCATTGCTCCTACTACATCCACCCAAAAATCCCCAACACCCAATCACACTCCTTTGGATCCCACACATTCTTCTCCAACCGGCAACACCTCCACCACCATCCCAACATCCGCTCAAACCACACCTTAATCTCCTCACACCACCTCTCCAACTAAGTACTAACATATCATCCACGTCCACCCCTTTCCCACCACAAAGTCAGAAACCCCATCCCAAATACTATGGTTCTAGCTTTGTCAATCACACCACCGTTCATCCCATTCCTCTTACTATAGAACCATTATGGGTCTCCTAAGCTATCAAGACCCATTATGGAGGAAAGTGATGGATGATGAATACAACGCTCTCTTACATAACCAAACTTGGGAACTTGTTCCATCCTCTACCTATACACCCATTGGTTGCAAATGGGTATTTCATGTAGAACGCAAACTGGATGGGTCTATTGACAAGTATAAAGCACGCTTAGTCGCAAAAGGCTTTCACCAACAACCGGGGAAAGACTTTTTGAAACCTTCAGCCCCGTCACTAAACCTATAACCATTTGTGTTGTTCTCTCTCTTGCCCTTTCTAACAAATGGAACTTACAACAACTCGATGTCAACAATGCTTTTTAGAAGGCACCTTGCATGAAAATGTTTACATGGCTCAACCACCTAGGTTTACTAATCCAAAATTTCCAAATCACATTTGTAAACTTTACAAATCTCTATATGGACTAAAACAAGCACCACGAGCGTGGTACATGGAACTCAAACAATTTCTTCTAAATTATGGTTTTCATAAATCTCACTCAGATGCCTCGCTTTTTGTTTATAACACTAACGGGGTACTAATGTATTATTTAGTCTATATAGATGACATTATCTTAACAGGAAACAATACAAGCTTCATAAACAACTTTGTCACCCTACTGTCCAAGCGATTTTCTCTCAAGGATCAAGGGGACCTACATCATTTCCTGGGCATTGAAGTCATACCAACGGCTCATGGCATGTTCCTATCGCAACACCGGCATATCAGTAACCTCTTAACTAATTTTAACATGGATGGCGCAAAAGATGTTGCAACACCATCAAGCTCCCCGGAAGCTTTCTCCAAATGATGATTCATCCCACGTTGATCCAAAAATCTATCGAAAAATCATTGGTTCGTGATCGATGTCGAAGTACCAATCAAATAAGATGTTAAATTTTATTTCTATTCACCTTAAACTAGTTAGGGTAAGTAGGGTTATCGAACCTCGTGGAATTAGTGGTCGGTGTGTTGTAAATTGATTTATAAGAAACTATTAACTAAATTATCAAATTACTTAAACTATTGCCTCTTGACTGTAAAAATTGGATTTTGAAATGATTAAGAAAGTAAATAAGAAAACAAATTGCAAATGATTAAATTTGTTTAAGAAGACAATTATGAGAAAAAGTAATCCACTTCAGGGTTAAGGTTAGGTTTTCAGTAATCGCTTAGTTCAACTTGGTGGAAAATCCTTAACGGGGATTCTATACGTGTAATGATTAAGTGATAATGATAATCAAGACTTAACAGGTCTCAATACACAATACCAATTCAATTAGTAACCAAAACTCTACAACCATACGATTCGCGCAAGATCATACGACGTTCAAATAAAGGTCAACCAACACAATTGTTTAAATGATCAAAACACAAGTTAAACTTATAAAAAAACTTAAAGAGTTCTAAAGTTTAATCCCAACACAAGTTTAACACAAACGAGAACCTAATCACACGAAACTCATTACCTAAAGCAGATCACGAGAAGTTTAGTCGCTCATGGTTCTTGAATGATCTTCAAAATCGTTGTTGAATTGCATCCCGAATGATCGAATGGTGTTAGAACAATGTAGAATGGTGAATCACAGGTCTAGAAACACCCAAAATTCGTCTCAAATCGTCCTAGGTCGAATGGGGGGCAAGTGGTTCGTGAAACCTAACAAAAACGTGGTTTTATAGGTGTTTCACGGGGGTCCTGGCGTAGGCTACGCCAGCCAGCGTAGTCTACGCTGGGGGGTATTCTGCTGTTTTTTTGCTGATGCTGGCGTAGCCTACTGTGGCTGTAGTAGGCTACGATGGAAACTTTTCTGCTGCATTTTGAAACTTCGTTTCTTGACCCCTCCAACGCTTTGTTTCACCATGAAAGCTTCCAACTTGGTTATTTTACCTACAAAATCACTTCAAACTCCTAGTTAGCCTATTCAACATGATCAAATGCATTAATACGAGTAATCAAACTTAATATTTAACATTTAAACACTTAAAATAGTATTTCAACACACTCACATCAGTTCGCTCCAATATCTTGCGTTCACTAAGCCCGATGTCAGCTTTGCAGTTAACAAGTTGTCACAATACATGCATGCACCCACAGCAAAACATATGCAGGCTCTAAAACGTGTCATGCGTTATCTAAAAGGCACTATTCATCATGGTTTTTTTCTAAAGAAATGCCAACCTATAACCATTATTGCATTTGCTGACTCTGAGTGGGGTGGCATAAGTGATGGTGGTCGGTCCATAGTTGCCTATCTTATCTACCTTGGCTCCAACATAGTGTCGTGGAAGTCTACTCGGCAAAGAACTGTTTCGAGATCCTCCACCAAAGCCGAGTACAAAGCTTTGGCTAATGTCGCCGCTGAAGTATCATGGGTTCAAAATCTCCTCAAAAAACTTCACGCTTTTCCCTCAACATCACCAAAGCTCTACTGTGATAACACGGGGGCCACATACCTATGCTCCAATCCGGTGTATCACTCAAGAATGAAACATGTCGCTCTTGACTATCACTTAGTCCGAGAAAAGGTTGCGGCTGGCCATCTAAATGTAACACCCTGAAATTTCTATTTAAACGGAAGGAAAAGAAGAGTTAATGGAAAGAATAAAAATTTTGCGCAAGTGGAGGGGGAAAAAGTGTACAGCGTACTTTTTTATTATGTTAAGGATTTAAGGGCATGGGTGCCCATTATTTCTTCTTCATCTTCTCCTTCACGGCTAAAAAGAAGAAGAGAGAGAGACTCTCGGTTCTAGAGAGAGGAAGAAGAAGCTGAAAAAGGTAAGTCTTCTCTTGTTTGAGCTTGGTTTCAGCTGGGTTTCGAGTTCTTGACCGAAGTTCTTGGTTTTTAGTGTTTGTTTTCGGGATTCAAGAGCTGAATCGAAGTTGGGTCTTGAACGGGAAGAGTGTTGCTCAAAAGCTGCATAAGGTGAGTTTCTAGAACCCCGCTTTTACTGATTTTCAACTGATTTGGGGCTATTATGCATACCAAGTGATGTTTTCAAGTAAAACCGTGGATTAACAGCTTTATGTTCGAATGTTGTATGTACGTATGTATGTTTTAGAGTTGGCTTATGAGTTAGAGATGATGTTTAGCATGCTTATATGGCCTTATATGTTAGATCTGTGTTTGGGTATGCTTAGAATGATTATCGGGTGAAATTGGTAGCATAGAAAAGATTTCAGAATGTTCTGATGAACATGAACAGTAGACCATGCGCCCAGAGGTGGCTCATGCGCCCAAAGAGTTGTCCATGAGTCCAGCATGAGTGACCAGATGCCTAAGTGTTGGCCATGCGCCCAAGGGTGGGTCATGCGCCTAAATAGTGGCCCATGCGCCTAGCATGTTGGCCCATGCGTCTAAGTGTTGGCCATGCGACCAAGGGTGGGTCATGCGCCTAAATAGTGCCCATGCACCGAAGTGAAGAAAAGGCTGTATGTGGACCATGCGCCTAAATAGTGCCCATGCGTCCCAGAGATTGAAACGGCTAAGTGTTGGCCATGCGCCTAAGCAGTGCCCATGCGCCTAAGCAATGCCCATGCGCCCAGACTGTTTTATACTTAGAATTTTTATGCCCATGCGCCTGGAAGGACCCATGCGCCCACTTTGGACTTGAGGTTTTCTAAGTGGTTTTTAAGGGGTATTATGGAGAGATAAGCCTGGTTATGATGTGATGGCTTACGTTTGATGTGTGTTATGTATGTATGATGTGCCTGTATTGGTGTGGTGTATGTTTATGTTTATGTGTGTTCCTTATTATGTACGTATGTCTTCCCTTGGCTTTGCGTTGAACGTTAATAAATATAATGAAAGTATTATGTAACGTAAAGTGGAAGATAATGAAAAGATGAATGAAATGAATGAATGCATGCATGAATTAATGAATATAAGAGAAGTACAGAGAGGCTTGAAAGCAATATGTACAGAGGTGCACGACTCTCAATGCCTTAAGCTTTACCGCGTGAGGTTCAGCAAATCCTAGAGTGTGCACGTTGGGGTTCCAGTCTTTGTGACTGACCTCCAGAGGTGTTACCCACGATGGTGGGGGTGTTGTTACCTATTTTTTATGGGGGTGTTACCTACGACGGTGGGGGTGTTGTTACCCATTTCTATGGGGGTCTTACCCACGACGGTGGGGGTGTTGTTACCCATTTCTATGGGGGTGTTACCCACCACAGTGGGGGTGTTGTTACCCATTTCTATGGGGGTGTTGTTACCCATTTCTATGGGGGTGTTACCCACGACGGTGGGGGTGTTGTTACCCGAGTTATGTATAACTTCGGGGGTGTGGCATAAGGCCAAGCATAGTTATGAGGTGAGTGACTCTGTGTTGCAACAGACTCGACAGAGGTCTTTGTCCGTGAGACGAGACAATGAGATGAGCGACTATGTGTTGCAACAGACTCGGATGGAGTTCAATCCATGTGATTGACTCGTATGGGATCTTTGTCGCGTATCCTGGTGATGTGTCAGCCTTCGGACATGAGTCGGGGGTTTGTGAGCAGGCCTCGACACAGCATCAGCTTTCGAGCATGAGTCGGGAATATTGCAAGAGACAAGATTCGAGTAATAAAGAGTAATGACAAAATATCATGTATGAAAGAACGACATATGAATGAACGTATGATGAAGATAATAATGATATTATCTGTATGTACATATGATGCATGATCACGAATGATGTAAAGTATAGTATGTTTTGAAAGAACGTTTTAACGAAAGTAAAGTATTTTATTATTAAAACTAGAACTCACTCAGCGTCGCTGACCTTTGTATGCATGATAGTTGGCAGGTATATGTTGATGCTGAGGAGTTGCAGGCATGGATGCATAAGCTAGTGGGAGCATTTTGAGGCCGGCATCCATATTTTGACATGTCATGTATTTTGAGATGAAAATTAATGTTGTAAATGACATGTTTTAGTTATAAATGAAAGTTTTAAATTCTGCTACAAAATAAATGTACATTTTATAATGTTTTATGTGTGATGAACCACCAACTGTAAGGTGCCCGGGAACGGGGCCTTATAAGTTGGTATCAGACAAAAGTTTAAGTGAATTGGTTAAATATTTTAAAAAACCTAATCTTAAACTGAGAATGGGACTAAAAGGAAAAAGGGATGCCAATCCTAGTAGCTATGTGCCTGCAAGTAAAGGTTTTATGTAAACGTTTTATGTAAGTTATGTTAACCGGCATTATGTGTGCATGTTATGTGGCTTGTGTGCTTTTGTGTAGATTTAGATACTGATGTAGTCGGGATAGGAAATGCTTGGGGTATGAAGAGTAAAGTAGGTGGCTAATCACAACTGGCCACTGTAATTAGGGACTTACTATACTTGACATAAACTGAGTTATTACCTTGAATGACCGCGTTAGTGTTTAAATCTTATAGTGTGTTCAAAGATGGTTGGCGGGGATCTTCGAAAGCTTCACGAGGTGGAGGTGGTGGTGGACGTGTGTCGAACCACGGGTCATAAGAGGAAGGTCTAGGGCTGAAGGAGCAGCCCATGAGGAACCCGAGACCCCTCATCAGGAGGGCGGTGATGAGAATGCAAATTAGAGGGCCTCAATGAGAGAGGCAGTCAAGGAGGAAGTGCATTAGGTTATGCAGACGATCCCACCGTCTGTGGTGACCGAAGTTATGAAGGTTGTTAAAGATGGGAAGAGACAGGAAAGGGGTAGATCTTCGGGCGAAAGGAGACGACCCGAGACTGAAACGGTTTTCTTCGATGACGAAGAGGACAAAGAGGAAGAGCCTGCGCTGGAGGCGGCACGAGGCTATAACTATGGGGCGTTTCAACGATGCAAGCCCCCAACTTTTGATGGAAACAACACTGCTACTACCGCTCACCGATGGGTGAGAGAGATGGAAGCGGTATTGAATATCAGCGAGTGCCGGAGGATCAGAAAGTAAAGTTTGCTGCCCATTCTTTTGTGGACTCGGCTCTATGCTGGTGGGAAAATATCGTCCAAGTTGAGGGAAGCAGGGCTATCGGGAGGATGCGATGGTCAGAGTTGAAAAGGCTGGTGATTGAGGAATTCTGTCCTCACCGTGAGATGGATAAAGTTGAAAGAGAGTTCTTGCAGCTGGAGGCGGGAACGATGACACATCAGCAATATACCGCTAAATTCAACGAGATGGCACGTCTGGTGCCGGATCAGGTGACACCTCTTTCACGAAAGATCAAGAGGTACATTCAGGGCTTGCTGGCGGACATCCATAGGCACATGATCGCTGCCCGACCGAGCACGTTTAGGTCGGCGGTTGATTTGGCGGGAAGATTGTATGATGAAAGATCTGTGATGGTGACTGAAAGTATCAAGAAAGGAGAGGATGACCAAGAATGGAACGAGAAGCGATTGGAACGTGGCGAAGCCGCTCCAGGTGGCAATGGTGCACGACTGGATGATCAGCGTGTGGTCATAACTGGTGCGGGGTCGAAAAGGTGTGACAAGTGTGGACACAGGCACCCCGGGGAATGTAGACTGGGGCGCAATGTTTGTTTCCGTTGTGGAAGGACCGGACATGTGGCGAAGAACTGCGGTATGGGGAGATGTTATTCATGTGGTGAGGAAGGTCACATGAGCAGGGATTGAAAGAAGCCGAGAGTGGAAGGTTCGGGAACGAAGATGATTGGAGGAAGCTCCGGTACGAGGAAGGAGAACAAAGAGTGAGGGCTAGAGCCTTCGCTACGACCGGAAGGAGGCTAGGTCAGACTCCGAGGTAACGTCAGGTACGTTCTTACAAGTTTAGATTTATACATCTATGCTTTAATTGTGACGTTAGTAGTAGTTTTGTTGCTGCTATTTTCTGTGATGTTGCACGTTAGGGGTAGGAAGATCGATGAGCCCTTTGATGTAAGAATTGTTGTTAGTAAGTCTACCAGGTTACCTAATGCCCTAGAGGATTGCGCGATAGAATTGAGAGAGAGTGCTTGTTCTTGCTAGGTTGTTCAAGACAGACATAGGTAGGTAGATATGCATCTCCGAGTGAGTTGATCAGTAGTCTATGACTCAAACCCCAAGTGTTGCAAAAGATGGATTACTCAACCGTGTGAAACTAGAGTTCGGTGACAACCTACGACAATGAAGTATGAGGAAGGCTTTGACCAGGAGAGCAGGTTGCTTGATTTGAAATCGAGTAAAGCTAGTACTAAAGTGGAGAGGGTCATTCTCAGTTGTTGCTCAGGTAGGAGAAGTGGCACATCGACTGGAGCTACCTGATGAGTTAAGTGGAATTTATCTGATATTCCATGCATCTCGCCTAAGAAAGAGCTCAACCGATGAGGATATGATCATGCTACTAGAGATACTGAGATGGACAGAGTATCCAACCACGAGGAGCAACGGGTGAACACTACTAATAAGAAGAAGAGAATAGACTAAGGAGGATGATGGTTTCACTTGTGTGGGTGCAGTGAAGCCTAAAGTGATCTGAGCTTAAATGCAAGATCAAAGAAGAGGTGAGACAGTGTTACCTGTAACTGTTCGAGAAGCGACAGGTTTCGGGGACGAAACCTATTTAAGGGGGGTAGACTTGTAACACCCTGAATTTCTATTTAAACGGAAGGAAAAGAAGAGTTAATTGAAAGAATAGAAATTTTGCGCAAGTGGAAGGGGAAAAAGTGTATAAAGTACACTTTTATTATTTTAAGGATTTAAGAGCATGGGTGCCCATTATTTCTTCTTCATATTCTCCTTCACGGCTGAAAAGAAGAAGAAAGAGAGAGACTCTTGGTTCTAGAGAGAGAAAGAGGAAGAAGAAGCTGAAAAAGGTAAGTCTTCTCTTGTTTGAGCTCGGTTTCAGCTGGGTTTCGAGTTCTTGACCGAAGTTCTTGGTGTTTAGTGTTTGTTTTCGGGATTCAAGAGCTGAATTGAAGGTGGGTCTTGAACGGGAAGAGTGTTGCTCAAAAGCCGCTTAAGGTGAGTTTCTAGAACCCCTCTTTACTGATTTTCAACTGATTTGGGGCTATTATGCATACCAAGTGATGTTTTCAAGTAAAACCGTGGATTTACAACTTTATGTCCGAATGTTGTATGTACATATGTATGTTTTAGAGTTGGCTTATGAGTTAGAGATTATGTTTAGCATGCTTAGATGGCCTTAGTATGTTAGATCTGTGTTTGGGTATGCTTAGAATGATTATCGGGTGAAATTGGTAGCATAGAAAAGATTTCAGAATGTTCTGATGAACATGAATAGTAGACCATGCGCCTAGAGGTGGCTCATGCGCCCAAACAGTTATCCATGCGTCCAGCATGAGTGACCAGACGCCTAAGTGTTGGCCATGCGCCCAGGGTGGGTCATGCGCCTAAATAGTGGCCCATGCGCCCAGCATGTTGGCCTATGCGTCTAAGTGTTGGCCATGCGCCCGAGGGTGGGTAATGCGCCTAAATAGTGCCCGTGCGCCCAAATGAAAAAAAGGCTGTGTGTGGACCATGCGCCTAAATAGTGCCCATACGTCCCAGAGATTGAAACGGCAAGTGTTGGCCATGCGCCTAAGCAGTTCCCATGCGCCCAGACTGTTTTATACTTAGAATTTTTATGCCCATGCGCCTGGAAGGACCCATGCGCCCACTTTGAACTTGAGATTTTCTAAGTGGTTTTTAAGGGGTATTATGGAGAGATAAGCCTGGTTATGATGTGATGGCTTACGTTTGATGTGTGTTATGTATGTATGATATGCCTGTATTGGTGATGGTGTATGTTTATGTTTATGTGTGTTCTTATTATGTACGTATGTCTTCCCTTGGCTTTGCGTTGAACGTTAATAAATGTAATGAAAGTATTATGTAACGTAAAGTGGAAGATAATGAAAAGAGGAATGAAATGAATGAATGCATGCATGAATTAATGAATATAAGAGAAGTACAGAGAGGCTTGAAAGCAATATGTACAGAGGTACACGACTCTCAATGTCTTAAGCTTTACCGCATGAGGTTCAGCAAATCCTAGAGTGTGCACGTTGGGGTTCTAGTCTTTGTGACTGACCTCCAGAGGTGTTACCCACGACGGTGGGGGTGTTGTTACCCATTTTTATGGGGGTGTTACCCACGACGGTGGGGGTGTTGTTACCCATTCTATGGGGGTGTTACCCCGACGGTGGGGGTGTTGTTACCCATTTCTATGGGGGTGTTACCCACGATGGTGGGGGTGTTGTTACCTATTTCTATGGGGGTGTTACCCACGACAGTGGGGGTTGTTACCCATTTCTATGGGGGTGTTACCCACGACGGTGGGGGTGTTGTTACCCGAGTTATGTATAACTTCGGGGGTGTGGCATAAGGCCAAGCATAGTTATGAGGTGAGCGACTCTGTGTTGCAACAGACTCGACAGAGGTCTTTGTCCGTGAGACGAGAAAATGAGATGAGCGACTATGTGTTGCAACAGACTCGGATGGAGTTCAATCCCTGTGATTGACTCGTATGGGATCTTTGTCGCGTATCCCGGTGATGTGTCAGTGTTCGGACATGAGTCGGGGGTTTGTGAGCAGGCCCCGGCACAACATCAGCTTTCGAGCATGAGTCGGGAATATTGCAAGAGACAAGATTCGAGTAATAAAGAGTAATGACGAAAGATCATGTATGAAGAACGAACATATGAATGAACGTAATGATGAAGATAATAATGATATTATCTGTATGTACGTATGATGCATGATCACGAATGATGTAAAGTATAGTATGTTTTGAAAGAACGGTTTTAACGAAAGTAAAGTATTTTATTATTAAAACTAGAACTCACTCAGCGTCACTGACCTTTGTATGCATGATAGTTGGCAGGTATATGTTGATGCTGAGGAGTTGCAGGCATGGATGCATAAGCTACTGGGAGCATTTTGAGGCCGGCATCCGTTTTTGACATGTCATGTATTTTGAGATGAAAATTAATGTTGTAAATGACATGTTTTAGTTATAAATGAAAGTTTTAAATTCCGCTGCAAAATAAATGTACATGTTATAATGTTTTATGTGCGATGAACCACCAACTGTGAGGTGCCCGGGAACGGTGCCTTATATTAAAAGTATATCATATTAACTCAGAAGACCAACCAACTGATACTCTCACAAAACCTCTGCCTCGACGACTATTTGTCAAATTTCGATCCAAGATTGGAGTCTCGACGGAGCCTCAATCTTGCGGGGGGTATCAAGGAGACCAATAATATCTCCTCACAATAATAAAATTTCCATAATATCTCTTTACAATAATGAGAATTTATAATTCTCTCCTACCAAATCAACACTTTATTACCTTAATACTAGTCAATAATTATAATTGTATAAAGCATATTCTACTCCTATAAATGCCACTCCTGTTATGTATATATAGTCTGAACATTCAGATTGTAATGTTATCAAAGTCAATAATATTAAAATATTCCTAGTCCATTATTATTTATACAATTCATCACCATCAAGGAAGTTTTCATTATTTTTTTCAAGTTTAATTTGTGTACTAAGTAACTACTGTGTGTATAAAGTATTATATGGTGACAACATTTAGTTTTTTTTATCCTTAGGTTAGTTCATTCGTGATCATTTCAAGATATAGTCTAAGGGGTTGTTTGACAGAATCATGTTTAATTTGATGTTTATCTATTATAGACCTAAACATTTTGTTTGATCATATATTGATGTTTATATGATTGTTATTTTCAATAATTATAGCAAATTTATCAATTAGTCTAAGGGGTTGTTTGATAGTCTCTCAATCAGCCTCTTAATGGTTCAGATGTTTGAATGGTTCAATACTTAATGGTTCAAACTGTTTGTTTCACAAGCAGAGGTCTGAATGGTTCAGACATTTGCCTCTGAATGGTTAAGCATTATACTAGTGCCGGATGGTTAAGAGGTCTATTGCTGAATAGTTAAAACCTCTTATCTGAATTGGTCAAACATTTGCATTTGAATAGTGAAACGATATACTAGCTCTTAATGCTTCAAACCTCTTAATGGTTCAGCACTTAACGGTTCAGACCTCTTATTGGTTCAATACATAATCATTCAAAAGTTGCCAAATAACCCCTAATTGATTATTGGTCAAATTATTCGTCTTTGTATTATTAATGATTGATGGTTGGTATTCTCACAACTAGTATTTACTAATGATATAATAAAGTTTTGGTTTTAGTTAGTTTTACTATATAATTTACAAAACTAGTTATTTAGTTGGCAATCACATTTTAATAGCAAACTAATCATGTCCATGTGATTTTTATATTGGTAGAACCTAGGTGACATAATTCCTTCATATACCCAAAACTCGAGCATGATCATCTTTTAATTTTGTTTTCTTTAAACTAATTTTTTAGCTTAGTTAATCACATCATATTCATTTTCAGTCAAGAGACAATAGTTCAGTTTAATTAGCAAGTTAGTTAAATAATCAAATAAATCGTGTAACACTAACAACATGCTACTCGTGGATTCGATACCTTACTTAACCTAACTACCTAGGTTAATTAGGTTATTGCATAATTCTAACTACACGTCATCAATATCATCCTTGAAACAACAAACAAGCTCACATTTGAAGATCTATTACCCTAACACTCGGTTCTTTTCTCAAGAGAATTAGCAACAACACATAAATGTTTAGATCTTATCACTCATGTTCATGAATGATCTCCAAAACATTGAATCATATTCAAATCAATCTATTGATTTGAAAGTAAATAAGGTGCAAAAACATTACCTTTGCTTGATCTTGAAGTGTTTTCTATCTAACCTTTGTCTCTCGCTAGTCATCTCTCTCTCTCTCCCCCTCTCTCTCCCTCTCTCTCTCTCTCTTTTCCTCTTTTAGCAAACTTAGGCAACAAGTAAAGGAGAAAAGGAGCGGCTACATCCTAATTTAGAGAGAGAATGTAGAGTTGTCACCTTTAAACCCCTTGATTCTTTATCTTTGACACTTTGACATTTTAAATCCAATTTAACTTTTGTTTTATTTTCTTTGAAATTTTGGGGGCCTTACAATAGTAGCCTAAGGTACACCAGTGGTGGAGAGCGATGGCCATGAGATGCAAGGGTCAGGCGTGGAGCTGGCGAGTGAAATAAGATTGACGTACTTGTTTAAGTATCTATTATCTGATTTTGATTATTTAATTATAAAGAAAGTAAAAACTGGCTTTCATTTTGGCCCGCAGATGAAAATATCAGCTCCGGCTAATAAACGTTGAAAAGAATTTAATATAATTTGAAAATTTTATACTTTTATAGTATTTGATTTTAATCTTAGCAACCACACATAATAATTTAAAATCTAATAAAGTTTCAAAAATTTTACCAACAAAGACTTGAAACAGGATTTAGGTAAAAGATGGTGTCTAAACTAACTACTTTTAACAGGTTGAAAATTATTTATATATATATCTTAAAATGGAGATTGAGATAATAAAACACGTGTAACATGCAAGAATATACACATAAAAATTTTAATTTCACTTTAAATTATCTATTCATTCATGATACTTGCAGCTCCATGTTATGGCACATCAGTGATATGGCTAATTAATAGCTTGTCATGATCGTCGTGCTTTTATTTTAATAAAATTAAAAAAACAAAATATAGCTTTGCATGAATGTATATTATTATGATCATTATTATACTTTCATGTGTCAAAGTTAATTCGAAAAAAGGTAATTTTACAAAACTTTTAATATTATATCTATAGTTATCTCAATTAGTTAATAATATTTAAATATATAAAAGAGAGAATTTTTATTTCCATCCCCAAAGTTTTGATTCTTTTTATAGTTTTCACTTAAAAACTTTATTTTTTCTTTTTGTATTCCAAACATTCTAAAAACTTCCTATTTTCATTTGCATTGGTTAACATTGTTTGTTTTACACGTAAAGTGGACATCAGTTTGAATGTTAAAAGCAATCTAATAATTTGAATGTTTAGGGAAATTGAAATATATTTATTTAGGTTTTTTTTCTTTTCTGCTGAGGTACAAAAATACCTAAATACCCCTCACATGATGTGCACGTGATGACTACTTAACAGGTAATAAATGGGCTTAACAAAAATTGTAAGTTTTTTAAATGTCGGGGACACACATGAGGAAAAAATGTTTTTAGATGTAAATAACCAATTAAATCTCATTCACGAAAATAATAATTTACTATGTATTAAATAACTAGGTTAACTAGTTAGGCACATGCAAAACAAAGTAAATTAAGGCTTATATACATGCATGCTTACATACATAAATATATATATATACACACACCACTTTGTCTCAAATTTTCATCAAACGTGCTAGAAGAAACAAAACATCACACGATGATAAAACTTGCACTTTTTGCATTCACCTTGACGATAATCATAGCACATTTTGAGGTTTGTCCCTACAAAACCAAAATTGGCGTCACTATCGCAAAGGATAATAATGAAACACTAGTGCCCAGCTTGGACAACCCTAGACATTCCCAGAACCAGTGCCCAACTGGACCGATACCCATTGCTTACCGCACCTCACTGCAGTGGTCACGCCTCGTCCCCCTCACGATCTAGTGATGCCAATGCAAATGACTATGTTTCAACTGTGTTGTTTCGATCTAAAGGCGATGGCAAAGCAGTGTCAGTGTTTAGAAATCCAGAAAGCGTATGATAAGGCTCGACCACAAGCTAAAACCGACTCGCAGAAGCAAGAAATGTCGCATCGGGCCCAGAGCATCCCCAAGGATTGCGGGTTGGAGGTCAAGGAATGCAAACTCAAATGATAATTAAGACAAATACATGTAAGAATAATGGTTGCAATTGATTATCGGTTTATTAAGTTAATAAATTAAACATGCATACAATCTTGTGCCTTTTATCTAGTTATAACTTATAACCTCAATTAAATTGCAACAATAACATGTAAGTCAACGAGAAATGACACCATAACATTTAACATCTTGATTTGGTTTTGTCTATTGCCTTAATAATAATGAAACCAACACCAACATATAATAATTTTGATTTATTGATAGAACTCGACGACAATATTTAATTCATGATCAAATATAATGAAATATATAATAACCGATTAACTATACCCGTAAAAACAATAAAACTAAAATTTTCAACCTCCAAACACACAACCCAAAAGAAGATAAAACAACTAATATCTCTTTTATTGTCCTTTTTTATTTGTAAATTAAAAAAACATGATGTGTTTGCTTGTTTCAAAGATTATGATACAATAAGAGGGCAGGCTTCGGTATATTTAAACAAACATTAAATTATTTATATAAATATATTTAGACTTTATTATTTTAGAAAGCTATATAACATATCATAGATTATTATACTTATCTATCAATTTAACTAGTAGTGTTCATTATTACGCTTTCAATTTAACTAGTAGTGTTCATTATTACGCTTTCAATTTAACTAGTAGTGTTCATTATTACGCTTTATGCGAGTGTTGATTAGGTTTGCGGTCTATCTCATGTACAGGGCATGGTTAATGTGAAAAGTCTGCGTATGTCATAGGTATTTTACTTCTAACTTAGTATTTACATTTCACCGGACCAGTTATTGTTGTGTTCGAATGAAAAGAAGAGTTTACATCATGGAAATCAAAAGATGTAGGGTTGTTGCAGTTGTTTTAGCACTGTTGTTATTTAGTTAATTTTTACAAAATGGGCTTTCTTACCATGGTGTTTATTAGTAATGGTAAAAGACAGGAAGGCACGTCAAAAGCGAAGGCTTCATTGTTGTTTTACATTCAGTCAGCGTGCTCTTTTCTATTTTGGTGTTGAGTTTCGTCACCAGGATGTTAGTAGTGAGTAGACGACGTCTAGCTAATCTCCGAACCCTTTTGTAATCATATCAGACTGTTATCATATCAAATGCGTATAAACTCCTGTAATCAACAAGCAAACATTTTAAATGGCCAGTTATCTGCACCAATTTCACCTTCTCCATCAATATCGTCATTACCCTGATTTTGATCTCTAAACATAACCAACTACGCCCAAAAATAAACAATGAATCACGAAATACCCTTATATATACGTACGTGTAAATCAATTTAGTAGGTATATAGTTTTAATAGAAAACTAAGTGGTAACATTCACATGTTAAATCAACCTTTATAAGCTTCAAATGCTCCTAGACATGCTATTTGAACATATAGCAACCAAACTAACTCATAAAATCAACTTCTTAAATTCAAATTAAAGTATACAGTTGGACAACATAGTAATTTTCCTTAGAAAGCTTTAGTTTCTTAGCCTCTAATAGTATATATGGACTCCAAACTTATAACTTATTAAAATCTTTTTTAGCTTCAAATTAACACTTGAAACATGCATTTTGGTATAACACCCCGAAATCTCCAAGAATCAAAAAAGAAGAAAGTTGTAGCGCGAGAACCATGCGATATTTATTGGGATCCTATAAATAGATAATAGCAAATTTTTGTCCCCATTCTCATGCAAGAACTGTTGTTGTTAGAGAGAGAGAGACGTAGAGAGAAAATGAATATTTGAGGTGTATAAGGCATGTAACTCATGTAATGATCCATATGATGTATGAGGGAATGATTATTGATTAATATAATGCATGAATATGTAGTTTTCGTTGGAAAAAACTTTCAGGAAAGTTTGTTGTGAATTGTAATCTTCAAAATGTGAGTTTCTAGCCTCTTTTTATGCAAGTTTATATGTTTTGGGGCTACTCTGCGTACTACATTGCTTGTTTTATGTTTATGATGATTTTTTAAGTGGTTGGTTACGTTATTTGAGTCTTAGACACGATTTAGTTGTGTTTAGGCGGGAAATATGTAAGTTCTCGTGCGAGTAGGTAGCTTGGCGTGCAAGGGTTAATGTAGATGATGTTCTTGCGCGAAAGGTATGTTCTTGCGTAGGAGGTATGATGTCATATTAACCTAGTTCTCATGCGACTCTTATGGACTGTATGTTATCTTTTTCATGTTTTAACCGTTTTCAAACTACTAAAGTTTTGCGATAAATCTTTACTTGATGTGTTATATACTGCTATAAGTAAAGTATTATATAGTGAAAGTGAAAAATAACGATAACGAGAAGTAAAACGTAATGAATGAATGAAACTTGCAAGCTATTAAATAACCTTTTGCGTCTTCGAATTAATCCTCTGAAGAAGTTGTTTGGATAGCCAAAGTAGTTCCAAAGTTAACATACTAAACCAACTTTTGTAGCTTCAAGTTCACCATTTAGACTGCTATTTGGTTAGAAATGTATAGCAACAAAATTAATTCATTAAAACAACCTTTTGACCTTAAATAAACCCTTAATACGTGCAGTTTGGACAACATAGTAGGACCAAACTAACCTATTAGAATCAACTTTTCAACCTCAAATTAATAATGAAAACATTGCTTTTCTGCTAAGACTATCCCCATTAGCGACCATAAGCAAAGGTCGGTTGGGGGAAAAGTTAAAAAAATAAATAAATAATCAATTAAAGTTCACGACCGGTTCGGTAGACCAACCATTGGTCGGTCGATTCTTGTTTATACAATATTAAGACACGTATCTGGTTTTACTAAACTGTAATATAAATGTTAATTCATTAAATCAAAATGCAAACTTAACTACATATTTTGAATTGTATTACTTTTGAGAATTCAAATATGCTTTTAAATAAATGATGTATTCTATTTTTAATTGTTTAAATTACGTGTACATCTTTAAGTAGATGATATATTTTTTGTTATTATTGTAGGTTCAAATTGCAAATTTGTTTCAAGACTTGACTTTTTTAGGACAACTTCGATACAAGCCCGCAAAGAGAATTTGAACGATGGTAACAAATAGTGTATTAGATGACTAGTTTATGTTTTCTTTTTTTGAGTTAAACAAAATATTTGAACTATTAACTTTTATGCACATTATATGTGTTTGTACTTTGAAGTTATTTTATAGGATATTCTAATTTCTAGCCAATCCAGATGTATTTTTGTATGTGTATATTTGATTGTGAAAATTAACAATGATGAAATATAAATAAAAATAATCAAAACCAGATTGGGACAATACACTTGCCGAAATATTTTGGCCAGCGACAACGGTATCTTTAACGATGACTAACTTCATCACTGGAAGCTGGTTATAAAGTACCTCTCTTGTATACTTAAGTTCAAACCTTAACATTAACAAATAATTACCAACTTATTGATACTAACAAATAATCACTAACATGTCGTTTAAAAAAATAAATAATAATTATAAGAATAATATAATAATAGTAATAGTAATAATAATAAAAATAATAATAACATTAATACTAACAATAATAATAATAATAATAATAATAATAATAATAACAGTAATAATAATAATATCAATAATAGTAATAATAATAATAACAGTAATAATAATAATACTAATAAAAATAATACTAACAATAATACTAACAATAATACTAACATATAATAATAATAATAATAATAATAATAATAATAATAATATAATAATAATAGTAATAATAGTAATAGTAATACTGATAATAATAATAATATAATAATAATAATAATAATATAGTAATAGTTATAATAATAATAATAATAATAATATTATTATTATTATTATTATTATTATTATTAAAAATAATAATAACCATAAAATAATAACAATAATAATATAATAACAGTAATAATAATAATATCAATAATAGTAATAATAATAATAACAGTAATAATAATAATACTAATAAAAATAATACTAACAATAATACTAACAATAATACTAACAATAATAATAATAATAATAATATAATAATAATAATAATAATAATAATAATAATAGTAATAATAGTAATAGTAATACTGATAATAATAATAATAATAATAATAATAATAATAATAATAATAGTATAGTTATAATAATAATAATAATAATAATAATATTATTATTATTATTATATATTATTATTATTAAAAATAATAATAACCATAAAATAATAACAATAATAATAATAATAACAAAAATAACAAAAATAATAACATAATAATAATAATATAATAATAATAAAAATAATAATAGTAATAATATAATAATAATAATAATAATAATAGTTTTAATAATAATAATAGTAATAATAATAATAATAATAATAATAATAAAAATAATAGTAATAATATTAATAATAATGAATAATAATAATAATAATAAAAATAATAGTTTTAATAATAATAATAGTAATAATAATAATAATAATATAATAATAATAATAATATAATAATAATATAATAATAATAATAATAATAATAATAATAAAATTAATAAGAAAAATAAACTGAAGAACTAAATTTATAGCACACATCAAGCAAAACAAGATTAACAATTGCAGTTTTCAACTCAAACATGACAAGTTGGCAACGGTTAGAAAACATTTCCCCTGTTTTTTTCTTTTTTTTTTGAACAGAAGCCAAGAATTAATATATATTAAGTAAACCAATTCACAAGTAGAGCTGAATCAAGTTGATAGTGTTTGGCTCGTTTTCAAATCGAACCGAGCCGATCGGCTCATTTGAACTGAGCGAAAAATCGAACGAGCATTTATCAAGCATTAAATTTTCTAATGAGGTTTGAGCGAGCACCAACTAGCGGCGAACAATTTGTACAATCCAACTATCTAGTGTGTTATCCGATTTAAATTGCAATGAGAGTCGGTGACAACGTTAGGTCCTAAGTTTTAATAACTTAAAAAACAATCACATTCATTACATAATTTTTTGAATGACAATATGTTACGACTAACGATTAGGCTAAAGTTGTAGCCGATAAGGCGATGAGCATACTACAAAGAACGGTAATTGTAAGAGTGAGAGATGAATGATTACAAGTAGGAGCGAGGTCAAAAATTGGCTGTTAACAGCTTTGGATTTCATTTGTTTGCTTTGTGTTAAATTTTTTATCAAGTTGATTGATCTAGTATGTATAAATATAATTGTATATGTGTATACGGTGGATCAAATGTACTACAATGCTATGTATAATATACATACATACATATTTATAAAAATTAATCCAAGCAGAACTGATCCGAGCTGGCATATGCTCATGCTTGGCTCGTTCACAAACCGATCCGAGCCAATCGGCTCGTTTACAACCGAACAAAAGCTCAAACTAACATTTTTGAGCAAATTCCATACGAATCTCGAGAAAGCGGCAATTGATTTGAACGCCTTTTAAAGTTCTACCAGAAGATAGAGGACAAGTACATCATAAAACAGAAACACAATAATCTGGACGATAAACAATTACATTACATCTTGAAATAGCACCCAATTATTCCATTATAACCCATGCAAACGAACTTGATAACCAGAAAACTGTATTGATGATTATTCTATTTTATGATAAATGATTTTTTATTATAAACTTTTTAAGTTGTTTAAAAATGGTACTAAAACTATATATCTATTAAACAAAATTAAAACACAAATGTCTATAAAATCTTTTGAAGAAACATAAAAATGTTAATAAAAGATTAAGAGTATTTCTATTTTAAAAAAATAATTTATAAAAATGTTTAAGTGAATGTTAATCAACTAACTAAGAAAACATTACATGACCATTTAATAGAATAAAACAATCCGAACAAAAATTTAATATTTAAAAAAAATTATTTAATTTTATTAGATAATATTACTATAAATATGTATTCTTTTTATGGAATAAGAATAAGAAAAAAAAGTAAGTTTTTAAAACCTTCTATTTTGGTAAATAATTTTCAAATGTTTACATGCACAACAAGTGATCATTAACCATCGTCATGTTACGGGTAACGAGGTTGTTCACTTATAATTAGTTGAGTTTGTCAAGTTACCGAAACGATAACGACACTCTCTATAGCTACGTGATAGATCTAAAATGACAATAACTATATATTGTGATAGTTTTCTAATAAGATGCACATAATTATAATCATCTTCTAGCTATGCTATTTAACTATGGAGTAATATAATGATAAATTATATATATAAACCTAAATTATTAATATTTAAAAGATATAAAAAAGACCAGGTGTAAGCAATAACAATAAGCCATATCCCACTTGTTGCATTCTTTATCAAACGTGTCGTAAGCTTTCATACATGCATGACAAGTGATAATTAACCATCACCACGTACCAACTTCTTTTACCATCTTCTCCACTAGTTCTACTATAAATTATCAGCATTCTCTCCGTAACTAACCACCGTTAACGACCATCAACACATATCAACACATCCCACAATGGCAAAACTTGCACTTATTGCACTCACCTTCACCGCCATCGTCACCTTTTCCGCGGTGGTTTCCGCCTACAAAACCACCATCATCACGACCAGTGTAGAGGACAACGGAGTTTTACTATTAGACGGCTTGGACGACAACCGCAGAGGGTCCGAGGGGCAATGCGGACGCCAGATCTCACCCCAGCAGCTGAGCCACTGCCAGATGCACCTAGCTCAGGGAGTCAGCTCAAGTAGACCGTTTCAGCAGGAGCAGCAGCACCTCCAACAGTGCTGTGACCAGCTCAGGAGCGTGAGCGAGCAGTGCCAGTGCGAAGCGATCCAGCAGGTGTTCGATCAAGCGCGACGACAAGGCGGAGTCGGGGAATCGAGACAGATGTTGAGCAAGGCTCAGAGGCTACCCACCGAGTGCCGGTTGGAGGTTCAGAGTTGCCCAATAAGAAGCCCCAGGCTTGATTAGGATAAATGTATCTATGTATCCTAAGAATAATAATGCTAGCTGAACGCTGATCGATCTCCATATATGAGTGATCGAGTTTCTAGATTGTAATAAAACATAATTTTGTGCGTATGTATGCATGTATAAATTAACCCAAAATGGATCCAACAATAACAATGCATGGATGCTTCTGATCAAACGTATATATAGGTAACATAACAAATTAACAATGAAACCGAAGAATTGAACAAGAACAAGTTTTTCGTACTTCTGAAAAATTATCAAATACCAACATGAAAAGATTGCAACCTACAAGCAAAAAATATCTTCTTTCATTATTATTATCAAATTCTTCAAGAGAGTAAAAAACTATGGATGAAATCTTGAACCTTGAGGAAACCCAAATTACCCAATCGCCAAATTTTAATAACTAAATTTTGTATTTACACATTGTTTTTACCCCAAGCAAAACCGTTCTGTCAGTAGTAAAATTATTAGCAATATGAGTGTTTTGAAAGTATTTATCAAAATAGGTGTTTTTTAAAAACTTATCTCACTCCTAATTCTATTGAGAATAGAATTTTTAAACAAACATATGCTTTAGAAAAACAGAAGGAAAAAGGTCGTAATTTTTGTTGTCTACTACCATAAAACATTTAAAATCTTTTTTTATATAAATATTTTGTCTTCTAGCTTTTTATTCAGTCTTTCATTTTTTTCTAATAACTTTCTTACTTTTAAATTAACTTTTAAAAAGAAATCTCGATCTTACTTTAAAAATATTAAATCCAATTTTATGAATTTATATTCCATAAAAATAACTTTAAATAAACAAGGTAATAAATAAGTTCCGTAAAAGTTTTTGAAACTCAAAATAAACTTACAATAACAACTTATCTTAAAGGTAATATTTTAATTTTTTTTAAATTAAAGTAACAATATTAAAACTTAAAACTTTATATCAAATATCATTTATACCGCAACTTTTAACAAAATCGATGAATATCATGAAATAAATTAAAACTTTTAAAATTTTGAAGGGGTTTTTATTGCCAAAAGATATTAAACTACTAAAATCGTTTAAAAATTCAAGAAAGTTTTTACTGTTATAAAAAGAATTAAAAAGCAAAATTTAAACCTGGCGTCAAAATTTTAGAATAAAAAAGACATTAGAATTTTTACGGTGATAAATAAATTAGAAAAAAGGTTTTAGAACATTTTACTTTTGTTTTGCTGATAACATTTTTTAATTGAAAAATTATTTTATCTAATAAAATTAAGAGAGAGAAAAAAGATGTTTTAAAAAACATTTATTTTGATAAATATTTTTAGAATCATTTGTTTTGGTAAATAGTTTTTCCACCCATACTCTTTTGGTAAAAAAACTCAACAAATAACTAAAAAGGATGTTACTAAATTTTGAATTTTACAATGTAAATAAAAATGATATTATTATAATATCACAGTAATTAACACAAAATTAGTGTTATAACCTTAATTAAGAACCTTGAAGAGAATTGCAAAAGCAAGAAGAAGATATATGTATAATTATGAAAGTGTATACAAGAGGTGTATCTTCTCCTTTATATTTAGGTGGTATATATGCTACACAGATCAATCATTTTGGTAGACAATGTAAACTATTTTGGTAGATAAGTAGTATAGTAAACTTACCTACAAGTTTGACAATATTTGGTTTTTCTAAGGTCTTTCATCTTAAATTCTTTCTTTAAAAGAGCAATTGTTTCATTAATTTCCTTTTGCGTCCCAATTATATTTAGATTATCAACATACTAGCTATGATCACATATCCTGATGTTGTTTTCTTGATGAAGACGCATGGACAAATAAGATTACATGTGTATCCTTTACTTATCAAATAATCACTCAAACGATTGTACCACATCCTTTCAGATTGTTTGAGTCCATAGAAGGATCATTGTAATTTGATGGAATACATTTCCTTAGGCTTTGAGCTTAATGCTTTAGGAAATTTAAAACCTTTAGGAATTTTCATATAGATGTCACTATCTAGTGATCCATACAAATAAGTTATGACAACATCCATAAGATGCATCTCTAAATTTTTAGAGACTGTTAAACCGATTAAGTATCTAAAAGTTATTGCATTCATAACAGGGGAGTATGTTTCCTTATAATCAATCCCTAGCCTTTGTGAAAAACCTTGAGCTACAAGTCTAGCTTTATACCTTGTAACTTTATTTTTCTTATTTCGTTTTCGTACAAATACCTATTTATACCCAACTGGCTTTACAGCCATCGGAGTAATAATAATAGGTTCAAATACCTTGCATTTGTTAAGTGAATCTAATTCAACTTGCATAACTCCTTTCCATTTATCCCAATCATGTTTATTTTGACAGTCAGTAACTAATTTTGATTCAGGATTATCATTTCCACTCATGATGTCACTTGCAACGGAATAAGAAAATATTTCATCAATACTTTCCATATCATCTTGATTCCAAAGATATGTGTGAGATCATAGTTAATTGACAATTTTTTATTATTTTCATCCAGATCCTCCTCATAAGAGGTTTTGGTATTCAGTGTTGCATCAAGATCATTTATTTTATGGTCAACTTCCTTTTCATGAGTTTTTCTTTTTTGAGGATTTTTATCCTTGGAACTGATTGGTCTCATACGAATTAGTGATTCAGCATGAAGAATTATATGACCCTAAATAGACATTGGGAGTTTTGTCCTCATTATTAATGGTCTAGCTATTAGCTACAAACGTTTGATTAATGACTCAACTAAGTCATTTTGTGTGTGTACATGAGCAATAAGGTGTTCAATAATAATTCCTACAGACATGCAAAAATCATTAAAAGCATGTGATGTGAATTCACCAGCATTATCAAGTCTCACCCTTTTAATAGTACAATCAGGAAAATATGCTCGTAATTTGATAATTTGTGCAAGAAATTTCGCAAATGCTACATTACGAGTGATAACAAAGAGGCATAAGAACATCTGCTTGACACGTCTATTAAAACCATAAAGTATCTAAATGGTCCATATGGTGGATAAATTGGCTCACATATATCTCCTTGAATTCTTTGAAGAAACAAAGATGATTCCTTTTTAATTTTCACAGGCGAAGGCCTTGTAATTAATTTCTCAAGAGAACAAGATGTACATGAATGAATTTTATTCAATTATAGGATCTTTTGATATTTCAATGGATGCTCATGAGTGTTTTCAATTATTCTTTTCATCATTGTAGATTCTGGATGGCCTAATCTGTCATGCCATAAGTTAAGTGTTTTAGGATCATAAAATTTTTCTTTAACTACCATATATTCCTGAGGCACATTAATGTTTGTATAATGTAAACCAGACTGAAGCATTGATAGTTTTTCTAATATTTGATCTTTGCTTATATATGCAAATATTTTTCATTATCAACAGTCTGTGACTGAGTATCATATCCATTATGATATATGTTTTTGAAACTCAACAGATTTCTTGTTGATTTTACAGAAAATAAGCATTTTCTATTATAAGCTTTGTACCATTTGTTAATGCTAAATTAACTTTTTCCACTTTTTCTATCATGTCTGTAAGGTTTGATATTGTATTAACAATTCCTTTTTTTGGTTTAAGTTCATAAAAATATTTCTTCAATCTAAGTATAGTGTGTGTGGCTCCACTATCTGCTATACATATATATGCTTCATTTGTTTGATCTTGCACACTGGTGATTTTCATTTTAATCTTGAAAGTATAAAGAAAATAATAAGTGAATAATGACGACATTGTTATATTTTAACAAGAACTTTATTTAATCGAAAGAAAACATTACATGAGGAAAAATACATAATTGAAGATAGCAAAACACTTAATTGTTGCATAAACTATTATAATCAAGCAACATGTGTTTCCGAGTTCTATGTTAAAGTCTATAGTGTTCAACTCAACATTGAGATCATTAAAATTATCAACATGGTTCACTTCTTTCTCTTTTCTTTTAAAAGAGGCTTGGTATAGTTCACACAAATGTGGTGTTGTGCAACAAGCCTTCGACCGATGGTTTGTGCTTCTAAAACAGGAAGTGTCATTGTTGTCAAACCTATCAGCTTCATTCTCTTTGTATTAGTTGGAATTGTTATTTTGTTTGGTGTGGTAATGGAATGTTCTTTGATTTCTACCACGGCTATATTAATAGCCACGACCACGTCTACGGTAATAAAAATTACCTCGGTCATTATTATTACCCTTAAAAGAATGGTTGCGATTATTAGGGTAACTTTTATCAAAAGAACCACACCATAACCTCGTCCCCACTTTCTTCTAGAGTTTTTAGTAGCAACATTTATTTTTGGAATTGCTAATGATCACGTGGGGTGAGCTTGATGATTTTACATCAAAAGCTCATTATTTTTTCTGCTACGAGGAGAAATGTATTTAATCATAATATCTTTTAAACTTTTACAACCTATATTATTGTTGCAAGTTTATATATTATGCATGAAATGTGGAGAAAAATTTCTCCAACATATCTTCCTCGGTTACATTTTGCCCGCAGAATCTGAGGGTCGAGCATATTCTGAACAAAACAGAGGTGTACTTGTTTACCTTTTTAAAATCTTGGAACTTAAGATTGTTCCATTCATCTCTAGCAATAGGAAATAGAACTTCCCTTTGGTGATCAAATATGTTTTGTAAATATTTCCTTAAAATATATGGATCTTCATAATTTGAGTATTCAAACTGCAACATCTCATCAATATGCTTATGTAAAAAGATATCAACTTTTGCTTTGTCTTGTTCGGAGCAAGCATCCCCTCTTATATACTTTCTAAGACACCCATGGATTTAAGATGTCTTTTTACATGAGCCGTCCACGGCATATAGTTTTCACCATTGATATTAAGAGCCGAGAATTTGATTTTCTCAATGTTTGTCATTTTGTTTCTAAACAATAATTAAGAAAATAGTAAGATAATTATTAGAATCCATATCCATATATATATATATATATATCAATAAACATTGCGATAAAATAAAGTGGTAGAGCTATAAACAAATACATAAATAAGAAAAGTTTAAATTCTTTAGGTGGTAGTACAGCAATGAGGATAAAATTTAAAATAAGCATTATAGTTGTCAGTACTAAAACTGGGTGTATCATCTTTGAAATATTGCCTTGGATAAACTTGAGAAAAGAGATGATCTATTTATTGTAAACGAAAATAGATTAATAGTGATCAATTTATAGTTTAAAATTATAACCGTTTGTAACGGCTATGTGATTGATTACAACGGCTATATAATTGTTTATAACGGCTATATAATTGTTGTGTGTGTATATATCGACAATAATTTTTAAATAAAATATATAATTATAAAATTATATTACAAAAACATGAATTTTAGTTTATGAAAACAAAAAAGAATAAGAACGATAATTTAGGATAAGATAAGAGGTTAGTACGAATAAATGTTAGTAAACATAATAAAAAAAATGTTAGTTGTACAAAGTTAGTTTAAAAGGAAACGTTAGTTGTATAAATAAAGATTAAGTAAAAGTTAGATGCATAAGTAAAAGTTATTTATAAAAAATAGAACTTACTCAGCAACACTGATTTTTATATATTTTTCAGTTGGTAGGTAAATTTGGCTGAGGATGGCACAGCTACTTGGCTAGTTTTGGATGACATCCATTTTGTATAACAATGATGTTTTTGTGTTGTAATGCAAACAAATAATATTTTGTAATGGTTAACAATGTTGTATTAGTTTGCAACATCAATTATTAATATATGAAATGTTTTGTTAAGTTATCCTGCTACAGTTTTTTATGAAGATGTCAATTTGTGTTTTATATTTTATGTAAAATGATTGTTTAACTATGAGTATCCCGGGAACGAGACCTTACAAATTGTGTTATGTTTTGTCAAACCTGTGAAGAGATGAAGAAGATGTTGGGATGACCTACTTATTATTTCTTTTGAGTTATTTACATGTGGGCCCTATTATGTTTTGTTTAATTTGATTTTTTTAAACAAGGGTATAATGGTAATTTTAAAAATTAACGGAAAAAGATAATGACCATCCATGACGGGGACCAATTGTGTTACGTTTTGTCAAACCTGTGAACTTACCTTGTAGTTTTTTCAAACCTAAGAACCTAAAGTGAAAATAGCCCTAACCACTTGAATCTTTCATGTAATTAACTCTAATATATAATATATTATGTTTGATATCCAACATATGATTTTAGTATTAATATAATAATGTGAAAAAAAAACTACTTTTTTTTAACTACAAACAAGATGCTTTAATGATCTACTTGTTGGACCCATCAGATTAAGTTTATGACTCGATAACATCATATATAGCAAAATATTAAACTATTTTATATATAAATATATCTAGCTTATAACATCATACGAAAAGTATTATATGTTATGAAGTAAACCTATAATTTTAATATAATATGTTATGAAGTAAACTTATAATTTTAATATAATATAAACACTTAAATAAATAACATAAGGTTTATCTAATACTATAATAATTATTAAAAAAATCTAAAGTAAGAAAACGTGCAAAAAAATAAAATCCAATCTAACCACACGGTCCCTTACGTTCACCTATTCACCGGTCCGAACGGCTCAAACTGAAACTGTTCAGATACACTTAACCACACAGCCAGTTATAGCCAGTTTTTTGTTCAACCGGTCTTCGATCTCCGGCTCTAAAAATACCAGTTCAAATTTCAAAACAACATATTATGTCACATTATTAATATTCAAAAGATACAAAATGATCAACAGGTGTAAGCAAAAACAAAAGGCTATCCCACTTGTTGCATTCTTCTCAAACGTGTCACAAATGTTATGCACACATGACAAGTAAAACTTCAACCATCACCACGTACGTACATCTCTTAATTACCATGCATCTTCTCATATCCACTGCTTCTACTATAAATTAGCAACATCCTCCTCCGTCACTAACCACCATCAACGACCATCAACACATCCTCCCTCCGACAATGGCAAAACTTGCACTTCTTGCACTCACCTTCACCGCCATCGTCGCGTTTTCCGCGGTGGTTTCCGCCTACAGAACCACCATCATCACCACCAGTGTAGAGGACAACGGAGTTCTATACTATGACAGCTTGGACGACAACCGCAGAGGCTCCGAGGGCCAGTGCCGAAGCCAGATCTCACCCCAGCAGCTGAACCACTGCCAGATGCACCTAGCTCAGGGAGTCAGTTCCCGTAGACCGTTTCAGCAGGAGCAGCAGCACCTCCAACAGTGCTGTGACCAGCTCAAGAGCGTAAGCGAGCAGTGCCAGTGCGAAGCGATCCAGCAGGTGTTCGATCAAGCGCGACAACAAGGCGGAGTTGAGGAGTCGAGACAGATGTTGAGCAAGGCTCAGAGGCTACCCACCGAATGCCGGTTGGAAGTTCAGAGTTGCCCACTTAGAAGCCCCAGGCTTGATTAGGATAACTGTATCTGAAGAGAAGAAAAAATAATAATGCTGATCGATCGCTGTATGCGATCGATCAGGTTGTAATAAAACACATGCACGACCGTACATGTGCCTATGTTATGTGTGCTTGTACGAGGTCGCTAATCTAGTTATGTTTCTTGCATCGAAGTATTTTATCTTTTAATAAGAGTATTTTAAATATTATTCAATATATGTACAAGATCAAAGGATGATAGAGCGAATCTAGGGATCGAACTCATTTTAACTGTAAAGGTAAAACTAAACAAAAAAGAGCCATTTAGCCTCACTATTTCACATATGCAAGGTGCTGAGTTCAAGTAGTGTCGGTATCAATATATTATTGGTGAGCTGGATTTTATCATACTGAGCATTTGGGCGGCAGGTTTTCTCTGGAATTGGTGTTGGTGGGCTTGGACTACCACTACTAGAAAACAGTTAATAGATAACACGCAAAAGATGACGCACGAAAAAAAAATGACGCGCATTTACGCGTATCATAAAATATATGTCATATTTTATAATATTTTATAATATTTTTAAAAAAGATGACACGTATGTTTGCGTGTCATCTTGGTTCGTCATCTTTTTTTATTTCAATAACTTATAATCTATTGGTTTCCCCAAAATTGGTTTCCCCCCTAAAATCCCTCCCCCAAATAGCGACCGCCTCCCTAGCTCTCAACCAAATCGCGACCGCCTCCCTAGCTCTCAGCCAAATCGCGACCGCCTACCTCTCAGCCAATCACGATCGCCGGGCACCTCTCCAGCCAAAATTGTGACCTGCCAAATCAAGCACCGCCGGTCGAGCACCTCCACTCCCCCTGCAACCAAATCGCGACCTGCAAGTCACAGGTTATTCATCTTGTTTGATTGTTAAATTGTAGTTAATTGTGTATGTGTAATAAATTAGGGTTTTAAGTTAAAATTCTTGGATCTAATATATGTTTTAGTGTTTGTTTTTTAGGTTTTTTTTAAGGTTATTCATCTTGTTTAGGTTGTATAGAAACTAATGACATCTTGTTTAGGTTGTTTAGAACTTTTTGTGACTTGTTAATTAGGTTGTGTTGAAACTAATGTCATATTATTTAGGTTGTTTAGAACTTTATGTGTCTTGTTTAGGTTGTCTAGAAACTAATGACATTTTATTTAGGTTGTGTAGAACTTTGTGTGTATTGTTTAGATTGTGTAGAAACTTATGACTAATTACATCTTATTGTAATATGGATACTTTAACCCCTCACATAGAGGTGCACAAATCGAGTTGGATTTAAGAACGTTATGTGTCTTATTTAGGTTGTGTCGAAAACTAAATGACATATTGAGTTGATGGTTGTTTGTTTCATTGAACGTTTGTTTAAGGTGTACACCTTGAGGCAAGGTATGTTAAATTTTGTTTAATTTGATTGCTTTGGTGATTAAGTAGTTAAATTTTGTATAATTTATATGTGCGATTTGGAATTTTGGGTGATTTTTTTTATCAAAATAGAGGTTGTTAGTTCATTTGAATGGTTCAAATTCACAAGTTTAATTTGGTGGTATTGGTTTTTTCCTAGGTTGGAGGAGCTAGAGCCGAATACAGTGATGTTGATTTAGATGCTATTCGGGAAGAGTGATCGCGTTATGTTACAAATTTTATTTATGTTTATGTCGGGTTACATTAGACAATGAACTTAGAATATTATGTATTTGGAAGTGATATTGAAACAATTTAATACTTTTTGTTAGTATTTAATTAAATGAATTGTGATTTGATGTTATTCAACAATTATTAATTTGTAATTTTATAAAAAATAGGAAAAATTATAATCAAAAATATATATTTTATCAAGCAGCTAAATTTATGACACGCATTGCGTATCATAGGCAAGGCGTCATAAAATTCAGAAAGA
Source organism: Flaveria trinervia (assembly GCA_025506515.1). Classification (NCBI taxonomy): domain Eukaryota; kingdom Viridiplantae; phylum Streptophyta; class Magnoliopsida; order Asterales; family Asteraceae; genus Flaveria; species Flaveria trinervia. The sequence continues at coordinate 10,515,823 of CM046454.1, read as the reverse complement.
TGACATGCGGCCGCTTGTCATCTTTTCATTTACGACTACCTCTTCCTTGACGTGCAATATGCGTCATCTATTGCCTGTCATAATATGGTGTCATCTTTCACGCGTCATAAACAGATGACGCGTGGATACGTGTTATCTTTCATTTATGACTACCCCTTCCCTGACACGCATTTGCGTGTCATCTGACCCCAAAGATGACGCGCATTGCGCGTCATCTCTTTATTACGCGCGAAAGATGATGCGCATGTTATGACACGCAATAGATGACACGCATTGCACGTCAAGAAAAAGTGACAAGTCATAAATGAAAAGATGTCGAGCATGCGCTCGTCATCTTATAGATTTTATGACGCGTTACGAATGATACGCAATGCGTGTCATAAATTTAGCTGCTTTATAAATATATATTTTTAATTATAAATTTACTTTCATTTTTTATAAAATACAAATCAAATTTTCGAATAATAGCAACAAAATTCATTTAATTAAATACTAACAAAAATTACAAATTTGTTCTAAGTTCACATGCAATTACAAAAAATACAAAGTAGTTTCAAATTCATTTATTGTTTAATATGTAGGCCTATACATAAATGAAATTCGAAACGTAACGCGACCACTCTTCAAGAATTCCATCCAAATCAGCGTCGGTGTATTCATTTTACCTCCCCCAACCTATAAAAACCAATTTCACTCTAATGAGAAGGTCAAAGTAAAGAAAGAGAGGGATACATTTGAGAGATAATAGTTTCGAGCAATTTTCTGTCATATATATCAACAAAAAGCAACAATAGTAAATATATTATAGGATAATTTACTTACATTGTTATTGACTAATATTTATAGTGTACGAAGGTTTTTAGCTTTCTTAGTTGATTCCTGCAATAGAAACAATATTAAACTGTCATGCAAGTTACTAATAAACAATATTAAACTGTCATGCAAGTTACTAATAACAAAGTAAACTAATGGTAAACAAAACATTATATCATTTTATCGTTTTCTGAAATTATCAAAATAACTCATCAACATTAATTTCTTACGCTTGTCAATGGCAACAATTACTACAAATCACTATTGCAACATAATTAATAATATGTCACTATAATTGAAAAAAGAGTAACATATTCTGAAGTTTTAGTCTCGTGATGGTTAGCTCACACTTTTAATCTTACACATGTTAGTCGGTCACCTTGATCATCCATACCCACATTGACTGATCACTGCTTAATATATCAAACATGCTAACGTTAGTGTCACAATTGATATTTTCAATATAAACAAAAAAGAAGAGAGGGATGCCACAATTTCCTTACACTATAAGAAGGGAGACTAATAGCGGCGACAGATTTCGCCACTATTAGGGGGTTTGTCGCCGTTATTAGTAATAGCGGTGACATGTCGCCGCTAATGAGTCGGCGCTAATAATTCGCCGGTATTATTATTATTAGCGGTGACACAGTCGCCGCTATTTGTGTTTGATAAGAATTTCGGGAAAGAGACTATTAGCGGCAACATTTGTCGCCCCTCATAGTCCATTTTTTGTTTTTTGTTTTTTTATTTTTTTTAATAACCGAATAAACCTGTATAAAAATAAACCCAGATTTCTCAATAACACATAAATAACATACACATACAAATACTATTAAGAAGTCCACTACGATTGTTAACTAATTAAGTATGTTAATACATTGTTTAACTTTAACATTAGATGTCGTTAATATAAACTTAAACTATTTAACCGCTATCCTATTCATCTTTCTCGTTCGAATCATCTTTATCGGCTTACATGTTGTGTATCTTTTTGAGAGACAATAAGTTGAATCATTTGAGACATAAAGTTCGCATTTTAAAAAAGATTTGCAATTTGAGCCTAAAAAACAAAACAAAACATACATGATAAGTTATTATATTTTGACAAAGTGTAAATTATAAGATTACACATCCAACTTAAACTATATCAAGTGTGTTTTTATCATTTTGACCCATTTTAACCAAAATGTACATAATTTAACTTAAATTTACCCATACACTTAAGACCTTCAAGTTTAAACATTTAAAGTTTATTTTTACTCATTTTGACATGTTGTAAATCAAATTAACGTAGTTTTAACTATATCAAGTGTGTTTGTATGATTTTGACTTATTTCAACCAAAATGCACATAATTCAACTTGAATTTACTCATTTTGACCCGTTTAAAATAAACTAACAATGATACACTTAACACCTTCAATTTTAAGCACTTAAAATTTATTTTTACCCATTTGACCCGTTTTAAGTCAAAATAACATGGTTTTAACTATATCAAGTGTGTTTGTATCATTTTGACCCATTTCAACCAAAATGTACATAATTCACTTAAATTTACCTATTTGACCGTTTTAGGATAAACTAACAATGATACACTTAACTCCTTCAAGTTTAAGCAATTAAAGTTTATTTTATCCATTTTGACTCATTTTGACATGTTCAACTTATATAACTTTAATACATCTGAAAGTGTCTGAGGTATTTGTTTCTACTCATAGACAAATAAACTCGACCCTGCAGATGAAGACGGTTTACGCCCAATCCCTCTAATATTTCAGTGGCGTTCTCCCAAAACTGACTCAAAAACTTCGATCTCATTCGGCGTTGATGAACAATTTTCTTTGTTTTGGGATTGACTTAGCTCATCAAACTGTCCTTTGAGCTGATTCTATATGCCAAATCATATCTTTTGTAGTATGCCTTGAAGAATACAAACGTTATAGTCTGGAGGTTAAACAAAACCATCCTAACACCTTATGAGATAACTTCTTGCCCTTTGTATTTGTATCGACCCACCGACTCTCGTTACAAACCGGACAAATTTGTAACAATAGGTTTTCCGCCTAGAAAAAAGCACAATCATATTTGCACACGTGTATCGACTCATACCCTAAACCAATCTTCTTTAATGTCTTCTTGGTTACATAGTGAGAATAGAGAATTTTGTTACCTTCAAGATGTGAAGACTACAACAACTCAAGGAGCTTATCAAATGAGCTATTGGTCCATTTATTTTTCACCTTAATATTCATAAGCTTTGCTAAAAAGTCAAGGGAAGAAACTTAATACCACCCGGATATAATTCTCGCTGAACTTCATCAAAAAAGTTCTCAAAATTATCATGGACACCGCTACTCTCTTCCATAACGTTTTCGATGATGTTAGCCATTTCATTTGTTGGCTCAACATCATCTATAACTATAACTTCAGGAATTAAACTTTCACCATGATTGATCCAATCCTTGTATGTCCGATGTCCTATATTTCTAAATGGTATTTCATTTTGACCCATCTTAATAATTGGGTAATCTGACGTTTCCTACACGGACATCCAATCAGCCCATATTTGTTAATATGTTTTTCACTCATATCAATAAAAGAGCTGAGTTCTTGCTGATACTCGGGGATCTACGGTTCGGATTAAGAAGCCAACTTTTATCGACAGACATGATTACAGGACTACAATATAATTTAGGATTTAAGTGGATGTATTTTTTATCAAGAAAACCTGAATAAAAACTAAGACAATGGATATAGATTTAAAAGGGTAGGCTGCTATACCCACTTTTTGAATATTTCATCTCATATATTAATGTGTATTACATGATTGTTTTTTAAGAAAAATTCGACAACATTTCCACTAAGCTCCCGAGTATATACATATGAGATATATACCCGAGAAGCAAAGAGAAAATGACAACCAAATTTTTCTTACACAAACAATCAAGTAATACACATTCATATCCTAAATGAGATAAAATATTCAAAAACCAATCCCAAAACGGGGACAACCCGAAATTGATTATTAAATCAATTTCGAGCGGGTGTTTCTAAGCTCGTGGTGATTAGAAAAAAGTTGCAAAACCTAAAAATACATAACAATTAATAACATAAAAAAGTTTTAATCAACCAAACTAAACATCTTTCAACTATTTAAACAAAAAATGTACAGGAATACGTAAATACATATATAACAATTTTCAACTAATTTTAAGTAACTAAATACCAAATCCATCTACTTCAAACTTACAACATACATAAATATACTTTTAAACTAAACATAAATTACATATACTAATATTATCTTAATATTCACCATCTTGAACTACATATAGTAGTATAGTACCCAACCTCATATGTTTTATTTAACCAACTAAACATCAACATCTAAATATTTTTAATAAATTAAACAAAAAGTCTAGATCAAATACTCAAATACATCTAAACTCAACTAAAATTTAAGCATCAAATTCTATTTATTAAATTCATAACAAGTACTCTACATCAAATACCCAAAATACCTAAATCCATCTCATAATTTATCATCTTCAACACTTTTCAACCATACATTAACATAAACAACCACACTTAAAAATTACACAAATTCTACTAAAAAATTAAGTTCAACCTACTAAATCTAAACACAAATCTAAACATGTTTCAACCCTACATTAACTAAAACAAACATAAATTTGTGTTTAAACCCAAAAAATTTACCTTCTAATTGTTGTTGAAACTAAGGTATTAGCGGCGACGGTGGTCGAGATCTACGACAACAGTGGCGACGGTGGTGACCGGACTTTGAGGATGACGTTGAGAAGGTAGTTGTGGTCGGATTTTAAGAGTTGTAACCAGAGGTTAAGTAAGACGATAATCGGAGGTTGAGGAAGATGATGACCGAGGTTGAGGAGTGTGGTCACGGACCTGTGGTCGTGAAATGGCGGTCACCAGAGTTTGAGCAGCAGTGAAATCGTGAATGGAGGTGTGATGTGGAGGGAAAGAGGGTAATCCCGATTTATTAGGTGTGCACTTTTTAGCGGACATGTCGCCGCTAAAGGGTCGCCACTAATGCTTCCATTGTATGATTAAACACTAACTATCAGATCTGTCGCACGTTCAACGACCAGATCTATGTTTAGAATCCTAGACTGATCGTTGACTATTAGCGGCGATAATCGCCGTTAAAGGTGCTTGCAGCCGCTAAATATGTCGCCGCTAGTGGAGACATTTCTTGTAGTGCTAAACTTTAGTGTAATTCATGCATCAGAAGTAATGACATACAAACAAAAACAAATCTATAATAAATATGTCAGGTTAATAGAACAATTTTAACATACAGCAAACACTTCTATTAGATGGTATAAGTTAGAATACTAGAACCTACTCTTTTGCCAGAACACTGTTTGTTGTTAATTTATCATGCCAAAAAAAAGAAGATCCTTAAATTATACTAAAATAAAAATTCTATTTATGAAATCATACAGTCATGAGAAGTAAAATAAAATGTATACATTTTAAAATACATACTTAGCATACCATATTATATTTTTAACTTTACATCTGTCCTTTCTGCTATCAAAGTGAGTCCAAGTGGCTCTGTGAAAGCTGAATCAACGAAAACACCTTGCAATGATAAGTAAAACAAAATGTATATGTCTCAAAATACATACTTATTATACCATCTTATATCTTCAACATGGCCAATGAGCAACAACATTAAGCGTTCTAGTTAATATCAATATGAAAAGATATGTTAATATTTCTAATGTACAAGCTTAAGGGTGATGAAGAAAAAATACAAACAAACATTTCATCAAACAATTGGAATGCATTAACCTAACTTTACACAACATTTAATTAATCAAGCTTGTTTTTTAGTTTCTTTTGTTCCGGACCACGTATCACATAGTGATCTGCATCTGTAATGGTGAAACAAAACTGACATAAATGATACATTTGTTTATTAGTGCAATCTTTTGAGAAAACAATTAGCATCACAAATTAATATTTTAACAAGAGTTTGACATATATTTGGTACCCACACAAAACTGACATAAATGATCCACTTGTTTATTAAAAGTATCATTCTCGTTGCTATTTTGATCAAAGGATTTGTGAAACAATATCAGTTAACCCTTCATGGTACTAAGCATTAATTTTTAAAGATATTCAAAGCCAAGAGTGAAAACCATACCTCTTCTCAAAACCAAACCATGTATAATGAAATTTATGTATAATTAATGTCAAAGTAGGTGTATCAATATAGACAATTAAAATGAAAAACACAGAAGGTAAAAACTTTAATAAAACATCACAAATGCCACATCTTAAATAATTAGGTTCATATATTTTCAATTAAATCACATATTAACTCCATAATTGGACATAGCTTTCGGGTTTCAACAAAATTCAGAGGTCCAATACAGAAATAAAAGCATATTAACCAAACAATCTAAAAGAAAACTCAATAATCAAACTATGTCACCAACTATGTCGATTAGGTTAACCTGATCATGTAGAGAGAAGTTCGTGACCGTTGGTAGTCATCCGCCCCACTGAAATATTTATCTTTCACTCGACTACAAAACGAAATCCGTTAATGGAACCCTAACGTCCTTGAGTCGAGGCGGCAACACCGCTCAGTGGAATTAAGATCTTAGCACCATTTTCTATCTTCGGGTTGAATGGATATGGCAGCAATATATTGCTTCCTACCGATGATAAAATGGTAGAACAGGGAGCAAATGACGGAGAGGCGGTGAAGGAGGGTGGCAATAGGCTGAGAGACGGTGACGGAGGATGGCGATAGGCGGAGAGTGTCACACCCCGACCGACGGCGGAATCATCGGAGCGGACGAGGGAATGATTGATTGTTCATAACACATGGTCGTCTAAAAGGGTAAATAGTATTAAAATCATATTGCAAAACAGCACAGTTTAACATATGCAAATACAAAGTTTCAGTCACAAAAGATATCCATTTTTAGCTAAGTCCAAAAGTCCTAATTGTAAGCTTGCAGATAATCCAACTATGCAGCATGTCCTGAAATCATGTGAGAAAAATAAAGTCAGCTAACAAGTTAGCTGGTGAGTAATCACAATTTGATATACATAGAGATTGATTGTTTGCTTGAGAAATAATCCAATTCACAAGGTAATGTTAAGACTTATAAGGCAATAGCATAGCATATAGATAAACCGACACGATTTAAACCCCTTGACTTGTCATTTTGCATATAATAGACTTGCACACATACACCATAGATTGACTATTTGCCTCCGGCACAATCACCACTCGACTATTCATGTGGGGTGGGTTATCCAAAACCAGTAGATCTACCATTGATACCAAGATTGATTGATTGTATTAGGGTTCAAACTGTTGTCCCGTTTATCAAAGTATGCACACATAATAGCAAGAATAACATAACCTGTTTTGAATTGAATTTAAAATGAATAACGATAGAATAACAACATGATTGAATATTGTGTCACATGATTTCCCCAAATATGAAATAATAGAAAATGGGCTATGAATACTCACATGGATTGATGAATCGAAATTGATTTAAATAGATTAGACACCTATGAAAATCCTCACGTTAAACCTAAGGAAAAGGTGTCTCGAGAGTTAAGACCATAACGAATTTGTGAATCAGAAATGGGTTTAGAGGTTCGAGTGAAATTTGGGGTTTTGTTAAATAAATTTTTTTTTCTTTTTTTTTTTTAAAATTTATAAGAATTTTATTTGATTTTTAAGAATTTCTTAAAACATTTAAAAACTTGAATAAATTAAAGAAGGGAAAAATATGGAGGTGCCCGGGTTTGAACCCGCGACCTCCAGGTTGCATAGTGTGTGTTTACCACCAGGCTAAGCGCCTGTTAGTGGTAATTTATCAGATTTAAATGCTACTTAAACACATTTTTTAAGAATCCCCAAATCAACCCAAAAACCCTAGAATGAAAATCACCCGAATTGAACCTCGATTCGAACTTTTCGTTCAGATTAAGGTTAGGGCTTTTGTTCCCTACCCAAAAACGAGCATGTCTATGTATTTAATTACCCGAAATGGTTTTGGTTGGATGGTGATCGAGTTCGAGCTTGAGCCGCGACCGAGAGGGGATCAAATTCGAAGTTTTTGTGCGTGTGTGATGAAATTGGTCGTGCAGGGAGCTTAGGCGAGTGCAAAGGAGCGTTTGCCCTCAATTTATAGGGTTCAATTGGTTGAGGATGAGGTCCAACGGCTACCTCGATTTCTAAGCTTCGGGGGGGTCCGGGTTTCGATCAATTCGAGGCTTTGGAAAGGAATGGGGCCCCGGTGTGGTTCGATAGGCTTAGGGGACGCGGTATGGTCAATTAATTGATGTTACATGTACCCAATTCGAGCGGATTTTGCAGGGTATGGTTCGGTTGGGGGGGGGGGGGGGGCGACGTGCAAGAATGGTCAATTTCAAATCACTTGGCGTACCCGAGTTCGAAGGGGATGGGCGACAGTGCAGGGGGGGTCGGATTGGGTTTAATTGTTCGGTTTTGGTGGTTTTGGGTTCGCCGGAGAGGTCGCCGGCGGCGACCGGGGATGGGGACGGGGAACGGTGGGGGGGGGGGGGGTTGGGTGTTTGAATTAAATTTACACAATGGTCCCTGATGTTTGGACTGATTTCTAATTCTTGCTTAATTTTGTTTTAAGGTTTAATCTTTTAACCCCCAATTTTTAACAAAAGTTGGTTTAAAATAACTAAATCTTATAACCATTATATTTATAAAAATTGAATTTGTACATGTTACATTATGACTTTATTTTTTTGTTATTATTATTATTGTTGTTATTCTTATTATTGTTATTATTGTTATTATTATTATATATATATCCTACATTTAATTAAGTTCGTGAAACTTATTAAATAAATCGAGAAATTTAGTAAACGTCAAACGGTTTCATACAATCATTAAACTAGCAATAAAAGCGAAAACATGATTGTTTCATTGATAATCACCCAATCGGGTTCGGTTTACAAATCAAAACGGGTCAAATGTCACAGTCTCCCCTGCTTTAGGAATTTCGTCCCGAAATTAAATCACGAGGAGGCTGATGCGAATAGTTGAGGGTACTTCAATTTCATTTGGTCTTCACGTTCCCAGGTAAACTCTGGGCCACGTTTAGATTCCCAGCGGACCTAACAATGGGTATCCGGCTACGCTTGAGTGTTTTGACTTCTCGATCCATAATTTCCACAGGCTTCTCGATAAAGTGCATGGATTCATCTATGCGAACCTCATCGAGTGGAATGTGGAGGTTTTCATCGGCAAGACATTTCTTGAGGTTGGACACGTGAAACGTAGGATGAACATTGCTAAGTTCTTGAGGTAGTTCTAGCTTGTAAGCAACCTGCCCAATACGCTCGAGAACTTTGAAAGGACCCACATAACGAGGCGCTAGTTTCCCTTTCTTTCCAAAACGGATCACTCCCTTCCAGGGTGACACCTTAAGAAGTACGAGTTCGCCGACTTTGTATTCCATGGGCTTACGTCTTTTATCAGCATAATGCTTTTGACGATTTCTAGCAGCGATCAAGTTATCACGGATCTTATGAATTTTGTCGGTTGTTTCTTGTATCAATTCCGGTCCAGTAATTTGTGATTCACCAACTTCAGACCAACAGATGGGAGATCGACATTTTCGGCCATACAAGGCCTCAAATGGTGCCATCTGGATGCTGGTGTGATAACTGTTATTGTAAGAGAATTCAATCAATGGAAGATGAGAATCCCACGATCCACTGAAATCGATGACACAAGCCCGAGCATATCCTCGAGGGTTTGTATCGTTCTTTCAGTCTGACCATCGGTTTGCGGGTGATAGGCTGTGCTAAGATTCAATTGAGTTCCGAGGGCTGATTGGAGACTTTTCCAGAAGCGAGAGATGAAGCGACCATCGCGATCAGAGATGATATCTAAAGGTACACCATGCCGACTGACTATTTCATTGATGTAAATACGAGCCAATTTCTCGACTCGGTAGTCCTCACGAATTGGTATGAAATGAGCTGACTTAGTCAATCGATCAACGATAACCCAGATACTATCGTGACCACTAACGGTACGAGGCAGCTTGGTGATGAAATCCATGGATATGCTTTCCCATTTCCATAATGGAACCTCGGGTTGTACGAGCAATCCAGAGGGACGTTGATGCTCGGCTTTGACTTTGGAACATGTGAGGCATTTAGATACATACAAGGCTATATCCTTCTTCATGCCAGGCCACCAATATTGGTTCCGAAGATTCATGAACATCTTATCCGATCCCGGATGAATAGAATAACGAGCCTTATGAGCCTCATCCATGATGGTTTCTCGAAGGTTATCGCGATTCGGAACCCAAATTCGATCTAGAAAATACAGTAGTCCGTCCGACTTGGTTTCCAACTGGAGTTCAGCACCGCATGACATTTCCTCATACATGTTGCCCTTGGTTACTGATTCGTGTTGAGCTTCAAGTATACGGGTCAGGAGGTCGGTTTGAATGGTGACGCTTTGAAGCATAACTTGGCCCTTACGACTTAATGCATCGGCTACGACATTAGCTTTACCGGGGTGGTAACGAATCTCACAGTCATAGTCGTTAAGTAGTTCGACCCAACGTCGTTGCCTCATGTTAAGCTCCTTCTGGTTGAAGATGTACTGGAGACTCTTATGATCGGTGAATACAACACATTTAGTGCCATAGAGATAGTGTCTCCAGATTTTGAGTGCGAATACCACAGCACCCAATTCAAGATCGTGCGTCGTATAATTTTTCTCATGAATCTTCAGTTGTCTTGAAGCATAAGCTATAACTTTACCTCGTTGCATGAGAACACAACCTAGACCTTGTTTTGAAGCGTCACAATAGACAACAAAGTCGTCGTTTCCATCAGGAAGTGTTAGGATCGGTGCCTCACACAGCCCTTGCTTGAGGGTTTGAAATGCTTTTTCTTGATCGGGCCCCCAAGAAAAAGACTTATCCTTGTGGGTCAAAGCGGTGAGTGGCGCAGCAATCTTCGAGAAGTTAGGAATAAAACGTCGGTAATATCCGGCTAAACCAAGGAATGAACGAATCTCTGTAGGTGTTTTAGGTTCTCCCCAATTCTTTACTGCCTCGATCTTCGCGGGATCGACGTGAATCCCCTTGCTGTTTACTACGTGACCAAGAAATTGAACCTTATTAAGCCAGAATTCGCACTTTGAAAATTTGGCGTAGAGTTTCTCTTTCCTCAGAAGTTCGAGTATTAGACGAAGGTGGTTCTCGTGATCGGATTTGGATTTGGAGTATATTAAGATGTCGTCGATGAATACGATCACGAATTTATCTAGATATGGCCTACACACGCGATTCATCAAATCCATGAATACTGCCGGTGCATTGGTTAACCCGAAAGGCATAACTGTAAACTCGTAGTGGCCATATCTTGTACGAAAAGCGGTTTTTGGAATGTCATCATCGTGCACACGGAGTTGGTGGTAACCAGAACGAAGATCGATCTTTGAGAAGTACAAGGCACCCTGAAGTTGATCAAATAGATCGTCGATTCGGGGCAATGGGTACCGGTTCTTGATCGTGAGTTTGTTGAGTTCCCGATAATCGATACACATGCGAAAAGAACCATCCTTTTTCTTCACGAATAAGACTGGAGCTCCCCATGGTGATGAGCTCGGGCGAATGAATCCTTTGTCTGACAGTTCTTGCAATTGGCTAGCAAGTTCTTGCATTTCGGAAGGTGCAAGACGATAAGGTGATTTCGCCACAGGTGTAGCCCCAGGTACAAGGTCAATCCGGAATTCGACTTGGCGAACAGGGGGTAATCCAGTTAGGTCATCAGGGAAGACTTCAGGAAATTCCCGAATGATTGGAATATCAGCAATTCCCTTTGATTTTACGTCCGTCTTCATAATGTGTGCTAGGAACGCCACATAGTGTTTACGGAGGTACTTCTGAGCTTTCGTGCATGACATGAGTCTAATCCCTTTGGAAGGCTTCTCCCCGAAGATTTGTAGTATGCTTCCGGTCGGAAGAGGAATACGAATGATCTTCTCGTAACAAACCACTTCGGCATGATTTCTTGATAACCAGTCCATGCCTACTATGACATCGAAACTACCCAGTTGCATGGGTATAAGATCGATAAGGAAATCGTGCTCGCTTAGATTCAACGTACAGTTGGGAATGACAGAATTTATGATAACGGGTTTTCCGTCAGCTATCTCTACCGTAAAGGGGTTGTCTAGCTTGGTTCGGGCACTAGCAAGTAAGGGCTCAAAGTCTAAGGATACAAAGCTTTTATCGGCACCGGTGTCAAACAGAATCGAAGCGTATTGATTATTAATTTGGAACATACCGTTCACCACGTCGTTGCTAGCTTGAGCTTGTTGAGCGTTGATGTTGAATGCTCGACCTTGAGCTACAGGGACGGCCTTGAGGAGCTTCGGACATTGGTTGCGGAAGTGATTAGGATCCCCGCATTGGTAGCATGCTCTTGCTTGCGTGATTGCCGGGGTATGCTGAACGGTCGGTGTCGTAACTGGAACCCTTGCAGTATTCTTGCACAGATTGAACGTGTGACCAAAACGGCCACAGTTTGTGCATTGACGACACTGAACGTTAGTGGGATGGTGATACTTGCAGTTGTTACACTGCGGGAAGGATCCAGCGTATGGCTTCTTCATCAACGATTGGTTGTTTACTACTGGTTGACGAGTTGGAGGGACTTGATTAATTGGCACAGCGGGGGTAATTACAGCAAAGTTTTGAGATCTAGCCTTCCTCTTCTTGCTCTTGGAAGACTCGGGTTGGTCGGTTTTGACGGTTTCGGTAGAAAGTTTATCGGCATTCTTCTTCGACCCTTTCTTGGTTAAAGAACCAGCTTTCACATGATTATCGGTTAACTGTGCAGCCAGTCTAATCGCATCTTCTAGCGTCGAAGGATTCCTTCCTAACACCGTATCCTGAATCTGTATGGGTAGTCCCCCAATGTATTTCTCGATGGCTCGGGAGGTAGGGGTAGCAAGGTGCGGTACAAGAAGGCTCAATTCGTGAAATCGGTTAGTGTATGCTAGGTTCTCGCCACTGTCTTGGGTTAACTCCCAGAATTCAGCTTCCAGTTTCCGGACTTCATTTCTTGGGCAGAACTCCCTAATCATGAGCTCCTTAACTTCAGCCCAAGTTAGTGTAGAGCAGTTTCAGGGCCACGAGTTCTTTTCTCCCCGTTCCACCAAGTGAGTGCGCGTTTCTGGAGAACACTTGTGGCATACCGGACCTTGAGGTTTTCAGGGCATTCGCTGTTAAGGAAGGTGTTCTCGATGCTTTCGAACCACTGTAGTAACCCAGTAGCTCCTTCGGTTCCATTAAATTTAGAGGGGTTGCAAGAGTTGAAGTCTTTGTAGGTGCATGTTCGAGGAGGTTCGGGGACGACGATGCTTGGAGTGGGAGTGGTGGCTTGATTTAAGTGCGCCAAGAGAGTCGGAACGACTGCAGCAACTTCTCGTGCCACCATAGAGGCAATCTTGCGATTGGGGTTCCTTGGCCTTGATCGTAATGAACGGGAAGACATTCTGAAAGTTTATTATGAGATTTGGTGAGAATTGGGTTACATGTATCGTGAAAGCAGTGTTTAGAAAATCGAATAATAACAATGAGATGTTCCGAGTGTAGACGTTTGGTCCGCAAACCGAAACGTATACGTTGACTGATCAAAGTGTTATGTCCAACACAACCTTATTGAAGACATGCGTACCTATAAGCAGATACTCATCACGAGGGTTCCCAGGTAAGGTAGACAGATCCATCGGTTGATTTGGATTTATACGAATACCTTGCCTAGACAGAACATCCCGAGATACACGTATCCAACTCTTCCAGCATTACATGATTCCAGTTATGGGACATTGACTTTGACGGGATTAGAAAACCATCAATAACAATCGAGTTTTGGAGTTTTGAAAACACTTAGATTAGGCACACAACGCCTTAGGCTTAACTTACGGTTTATATGTATATCAGTCTGGATTAAGGGTCAATTACATACATAAGGCACAATTATTACTTAACAACATATATCATCAAGAGGTAAAGCACATAATTTTCATATCTAAACATGTAAGATTACATGAGAGGACTCATGCGTGAGGTGCTTAGTTATAGTCTAGGTCATTCCATTTCTAAAACCTAATTCCCTATAACCATGGCTCTGATACCAATCTGTCACACCCCGACCGACGGCGGAATCATCGGAGCGGACGAGGGAATGATTGATTGTTCATAACACATGGTCGTCTAAAAGGGTAAATAGTATTAAAATCATATTACAAAACAGCACAGTTTAACATATGCAAATACAAAGTTTCAGTCACAAAAGATATCCATTTTTAGCTAAGTCCAAAAGTCCTAATTGTAAGCTTGCAGATAATCCAACTATGCAGCATGTCCTGAAATCATGTGAGAAAAATAAAGTCAGCTAACGAGTTAGCTGGTGAGTAATCACAGTTTGATATACATAGAGATTGATTGTTTGCTTGAGAAATAATCCAATTCACAAGGTAATGTTAAGACTTATAAGGCAATAGCATAGCATATAGATAAACCGACACGATTTAAACCCCTTGACTTGTCATTTTGCATATAATAGACTTGCACACATACACCATAGATTGACTATTTGCCTCCGGCACAATCACCACTCGACTATTCATGTGGGGTGGGTTATCCAAAACCAGTAGATCTACCATTGATACCAATTGATTGATTGTATTAGGGTTCAAACTGTTGTCCCGTTTATCAAAGTATGCACACATAATAGCAAGAATAACATAACCTGTTTTGAATTGAATTTAAAATGAATAACGATAGAATAACAACATGATTGAATATTGTGTCACATGATTTCCCCAAATATGAAATAATAGAAAATGGGCTATGAATACTCACATGGATTGATGAATCGAAATTGATTTAAATAGATTAGACACCTATGAAAATCCTCACGGTAAACCTAAGGAAAAGGTGTCTCGAGAGTTAAGACCATAACGAATTTGTGAATCAGAAATGGGTTTAGAGGTTCGAGTGAAATTTGGGGTTTTGTTAAATAAATTTTTTTTCTTTTTTTTTTTTTTTTAATTTATAAGAATTTTATTTGATTTTTAAGAATTTCTTAAAAATTTAAAACTTGAATAAATTAAAGAAGGGAAAAATATGGAGGTGCCCGGGTTTGAACCCGCGACCTCCAGGTTGCATAGTGTGTGTTTACCACCAGGCTAAGCGCCTGTTAGTGGTAATTTATCAGATTTAAATGCTACTTAAACACATTTTTAAGAATCCCCAAATCAACCCAAAAACCCTAGAATGAAAATCACCCGAATTGAACCTCGATTCGAACTTTTCGTTCAGATTAAGGTTAGGGCTTTTGTTCCCTACCCAAAAACGAGCATGTCTATGTATTTAATTACCCGAAATGGTTTTGGTTGGATGGTGATCGAGTTCGAGCTTGAGCCGCGACCGAGAGGGGATCAAATTCGAAGTTTTTGTGCGTGTGTGATGAAATTGGTCGTGCAGGGAGCTTAGGCGAGTGCAAAGGAGCGTTTGCCCTCATTTATAGGGTTCAATTGGTTGAGGATGAGGTCCAACGGCTACCTCGATTTCTAAGCTTCGGGGGGGGGGGGGGGGTCCGGGTTTCGATCAATTCGAGGCTTTGGAAAGGAATGGGGCCCCGGGTGTGGTTCGATAGGCTTAGGGGACGCGGTATGGTCAATTAATTGATGTTACATGTACCCAATTCGAGCGGATTTTGCAGGGTATGGTTCGGTTGGTCGGGGGGGGGGGGGGCGACGTGCAAGAATGGTCAATTTCAAATCACTTGGCGTACCCGAGTTCGAAGGGGATGGGCGACAGTGCAGGGGGTCGGATTGGGTTTAATTGGTTCGGTTTTGGTGGTTTTGGGTTCGCCGGAGAGGTCGCCGGCGGCGACCGGGGATGGGGACGGGGAACGGTGGGGGGGGGGTTGGGTGTTTGAATTAAATTTACACAATGGTCCCTGATGTTTGGACTGATTTCTAATTCTTGCTTAATTTTGTTTTAAGGTTTAATCTTTTAACCCCCAATTTTTAACAAAAGTTGGTTAAAATAACTAAATCTTATAACCATTTATATTTATAAAAATTGAATTTGTACATGTTACATTATGACTTTATTTTTTTGTTATTATTATTATTGTTGTTATTCTTATTATTGTTATTATTGTTATTATTATTATATATATATCCTACATTAATTAAGTTCGTGAAACTTATTAAATAAATCGAGAAATTTAGTAAACGTCAAACGGTTTCATACAATCATTAAACTAGCAATAAAAGCGAAAACATGATTGTTTCATTGATAATCACCCAATCGGGTTCGGTTTACAAATCAAAACGGGTCAAATGTCACAGAGAGGTGGTGACAGAGTGCGGCGATGGGCAAAGACGCGGTGACGGAAGGCTGAGATATGGTCATCGTCGTGACTGATTTAGGGGAATTGGAGAAATTAGTGCATGAAATTGAATTAAGGATCGGGAGGATTCAAATAGGGGCGCGGGCTCCGGTTTTTAATAAATTACGGAAAAAGATCAGACGTAAAAATGTGTGTCATTTTTTCTATAAATATCTTAAAGCAAGACATAATTTCATGACACGCGAAAATGTGCATCATCTTTTTTCGCGCGTTATTTGTTATTTTGATTTGCCATATAACTAGATCGTTTTCATTAGTACATATTTAGTTTTTTGCCCCGCTGCGAAGAGCGGTGGTTAACAACATAGTTGTATATATTTGGGACAAGTAGCTTGTTGGTACTAAATTCATGTTGATAGTAAAATGTATACTTGATTGTTGAAAAGAAATTACTTTTATTTCAGATTACATTTTGTATAAACTTCAAATATAATAATAAACCCACACGCATACAATACTTTTTTTCATGGAGGCAGATTTTTTTGAAAGGTATTTAGCTATCAGTGAATTTTTTTATCCTGTTAGGGTGGGATCCGGTTCATTGCTAAAAAGATCATTTATAAAGATTCCAAGCTCTTGTTATATATATATATATGTGTGTGTGTGTGTGTGTGTGTGACGGATCGAATGAGAACTCTAAAAACCAACGTGAGTCACTAATTTTCAATGGTAATTAATAAACATATAATTAAAAAATCAGAAAACAAAAAAGTTATAATAAAATAAAAAAGTAAAAAATACCATAAGGGTTTCCCTCGTTTCCCTTTATCATTAAAAAAAGACAAAATTATAGAAAACTTCCTTTAAGTTTATATAAATTTACAAATATCATCATTTATCTTTAAAAAATAATCTAATCATCCTTTATATTAACATTTTGTAATAGATTTCGTCCTTTCGACTAACTGTCGTTAACATTTTCAGTTAAGTCAATGGCAGTTTGGTGTTTTTACCTTTAAAGTACTATTAACGTACACTTTTCCAAACATAAATGGCTTTTTTGCAACTCTTTTATCTCTTACTTTATTTATGTATTTTTACAAAAATACATGTACATATCATTTTTTATTAACATAATATATATTATTTAAGTATTTTCATCCACATATTATCTATAAACATAATGAATATTATTTAGTTATAAATATTATAAATACATGGATGAAAACAAATATATATATATATATATATATATATATATATATATAAGTTATATTTATTTAAAAGACGTGAATGAAAATAATTAATTAGTTATATGTGCATGAAAATAATTAATATAGTTAATTATGTATGAACTTTTATTTATATATAATGCATTGATTAAAACAATAAGATATATTTATTTTCATCGATATATTATATATAAATAAAATTATATATTTTATTTACTCTAAAGATCGTTTTATTATTTAATTACTTATATAATTTAAATTTATATATAATACATGGATAACAATAATTAAATTATATATATTATGTTATATGAAAATCATATGTATATGTATTATTATAAAAATGCATAATTAAATAAAAGATAAAAAAAGGTTGCAGAAAACATGCTTTATGTTTAGAAAAAATACACTTATAGTCCTTCAAAGACAAAAAGACCAAATTAACATTGACTTAACAGAAAAACTTAACGACAATTAGTCTAAAGGATGAAATTCGTCGGAAAAAATACACTTATAGTCCTTCAAAGACAAAAAGACCAAATTAACATTGACTTAACAGAAAAACTTAATGACAATTAGTCTAAAGGACGAAATTCGTGACAAAATGTTAACATAAAGAATGTTTATAGTACTTTTTTAAGATAAAGGATGGTATTTGTAACTTTAACTTAAAGGACGTTTTTTTGTAATTTTGTCTTAAAAATCATAAAAAATAAAAAAAATCTTGTTATTTTTATTGATGTCATTTTCCACATATGTAATAGCTGGAATTACACATGTGTAAAACAAGGTTTACATATATGTAATGGCTAATTTACACATGTGTAAATAACGAGTGGACGATTTTTTTAAAAGGTATATTAATATGGTAGGCGTTGGAAAGATAAAAACACTGAAATTAATGGTGAAATTGTTTTGAAAAAATAATATCGTGAAAAAGAGTTATAAATGTTTTAAAAAAATTGTGAAAGTGTCGTGAGACTTGCATGTGGCTAAAATATGTTATTGATATTGGTTTCTAAAGTTTCCAGAAAAAATGATGGTTCTCTCTCTCTCTATATATATATATATATAGATATTAATCAAAGAGTGTCTAATCATCCTTACTAGTAAATGGTAAAAAAGGGTGTCAAATTCATAAAGAATCACTGGGAAATGCTAGTAAAGATTAGCCTAAAAACATTAGACATTGAAAAGTAAATTGCTTGATTAAATGAATTGACAAATAATTAAACTAACAAACAAATGTTTAGTTTTTTAACAATTTTAGAGAGAAAACAACCTACTTCGGGATTTCGGTTTGGCAAGTTATGTTTTAAGTGAAACTTATTGAGAGGTCATTAATGATTACCTACACATGATAAGATCTAAGTGACAAACATGGATTAAAGCTTAAAGGACTTCATTCACACAATTACTAGTTTGAATTATGTAACCCTAATTCTAATAATCAATCACATAATGATTAAAGGAGACCAAAGTTATAGAAAACTAAATTCAAATAATCAAATCATGAATTGAATTCAATAGAACTTCGAAGTTCTAGATCGAATCTTAAACTAGGTTACAAACTAAGAAAAACAAAAGGCTTGCATCATCATTGATTCTTAAACACAAATGTAATTGATCATGTGAATTCAAATGAACTTGACATTAGAAAGCTTTGTAATGGTGAAAGATGGTCACTTTTTCATCCTAGTTGCAGTCTAGAGAGGTATTTTTTCATTCTATGGTTAATCCCTCTATAAGACCTCTCAATTTAGGTTAAAATCCACCAAAACATGGTGCGTGGCTTCGTTGGCACCATCACTAGCGTCGGTGCTGCCTCCGGCGCCAATCGTGTTGAAAGTTGCTGACCAACAGTGTTTTAAAAGTTGTTTCTGACCATGTCGGCGTCGGTGGCCCCACCCTCTACAATAACCTCATTTCCACTTGTAACTTAGTAGATCTTTCCATTGATAGGTTTTGGGTCTCGTAACTCTTTTCCTAGCTCAAGTTATACCCGTTTTAAGTTATCATGGTCTTGCAACTTCTCCTTTACATTTCTTCACCTCTCGAGTTTTGATTTTCATCTCGATTCTTCTAACTTCTTTGTATACTTCATGTTTGACCTACAAGCACAAGAATATCCCAAAAGTAACTCTATTTGTCATAAATTGACATGTAAAGCACGTAAACAAAGCCTTTAATCATTGGCTTTTCACCACATTATCATGTAGTATGGTATGGTTTGACATTACACGTTGTGATTGATGGCTTCATGGTGTATTGAGATTTAATGGTATGAGTGGTCCATCCACCCTTAAAGAAAAAAGAACATAACCTCTCATATGCTTCAATCCATGAATTAGAAAAAATTATACCATTTTCCTATTATAGCCCTAAACTATCGAAAAAGCAAATCAATATTTAAGATGTCATGGTTAGGAAGGGAAAAAGAAAAATATCATCCATCACTAGTTAAAAGTTAATAGCTATCATAAACTTCATTTTCAAAAATATACTCTATAATCATCAAACATTTTATTCTCTATTTCTTAAGTATGGTATTGTTATATTCTTTTTAAACAATACATAATCTCTTTTAAAAGAGATCAATGCATTGTGCATGCAACGATGCATGAGAAAGCATTTATATGGTGTGTCAAACTGAAACAATTATGAGTGTATATATTATAGCATTCACACTAGCATCCCCATCTCCATCCTCATATTTACACTAAAAACATAACTTTTCTTCTCTCTTTCAATTAAACAATACTTTTTTATATATTTATTATTACCTTTTTTTCTCACATCCACTCACAAGCACTAAGATATTAAAATATTTATGGAAGTTGAACTATGTTTCTTTAAATATGAGGATTCATGGTACAATCCACATAGATTTTCTCTATTATTCACTCATAACCACTTACAACCATCCCTCATAATATAAAACACACACTCACATCAAAATGTGGCACCTATTGTGAATGCTCTTACGCCAAGCTCCTACAACGATGTGACAAGCCATGTGCCTTCGCTACAAAAAATTTACATTTATCTTTACAAATATTTATTCGTGTATGAAACACGTCATATATGTCCTATGGCTTTTACTATTTTATTTATAAAAGCTTATTATTATTTTAAGTAAATTACAAATTGTGTCCTTTATTTATATACAAATTTATATGTTATGTCATTTAGTTTTAATAAGTACATGAAATGTTATTTTTATAGCTATTTGCACATATAGTGTCCTATAAACTAACCTCCATCTAAATTCACAGTAGGTCAGTCATGTGCCACTCATATAAGGGGCCTTTATATATATTACATGCATATAATGAGTCAAATATATTTTTATGTCTCTTGATTCATGTCGCCTTCATTTTAGGGTGTTTAAAGTTGAGTATCTGGATTTTTCAGATATTAGAAATCACTATTCGTATTTGTATCTGTATTTGAAGTTTTGAATATTTGAAATTTAGTATTGGATATGGATACCAATTCAGATATTTGAACTAGACACACTAAAATGTCTTAATATACACTAACAAGACCCAACCAAAATTACAAAAAAATCATTTAACCCTTTATAGAAAATAAGAAAGGGTATTTTTATAATATTTTAAATTATCTGAAAACCTAAAAATATTTTTTGTTATTTTCTAAAGTGTTAAACGTTTTTATTGTTGGGACTTGTTAGTGTATATTAGGGCTTTTTATGTGTATTTTTTTACATTATTTTTATATAACATATATCTAATTATGGTAAATAAAAAAGAAGAGAAAGTTCAAATACCCGAATCACTATATGTATTTGTATTCGAGATTTCGGATATCTAAACTTCAAATATCCAAAATTGTAGATATAGATATGGATACGGATAGTGGTTTTTACTATTCGAAAATTTCAAACATCCAATTTTGAACACCTAACATGAAGGAAACGGGAATGAAGCGATGTAAAATTATTTTTGACTTATTGTAGGTATGTAAAATATATAAATATTACTCAAGTGAGAGGCACATGACTGACTTAACTGTTATTTTTTTACAAAAGTTAGTGTAAAGGATAATATGTGTGTAATTTTTATAAAAAAGGACATATGGTGTAGTTATTGAAACTAAAGAACACATGGTAAAATTTCATGTATTAATAAAGGATACAATTTGTAATTTACTCTATTTTTATCCTATAACGTTTCTAAAAGGATTCACATCCCATTCCTTATTTTTATCTATGTAATTACACTAAAACCCACCACTTTTTCTATCTCCTTTCAATTAAATAATATATTTTTATATCTTTTTCATTACCTTTTCTCTCTCTTTCACTCATAACCACTTTAAAAAATATTAAAAAAATTTATAAGGATTGAACACCGAATCCTTAAATTTACGAGATGAACAGTAATGTGTTCTCTTTCATCTAGTCACAACTACTCAAAACCATATCATATAATTTAAGAACTCACACTCACATAATTATAAGGCATGGGCTATGAATTCTCTAACTCAAATTTTACAATAATTAGTTGGCCTTTGACTTTTGTGTGAATTCATATGATATTCAAATTGTCCTAATATGTTAGCTCAAGATATGGAGTAGCCTTTGAATAATAATTATAGATATTATATATTACTAATTATCAACTTATTAATACATTATGGGTTGTATACTTGTATTTAAGTTTTAGTGGGTATTACTTACTCTTGATTTTTCTCCTTAATTTTTTAATTTCAACCCTAATACTTTTACATATTTTACTATTTAACCCCTAAAAATTTTCACTTTCAGTCTTGGTTCCCTATACTTTTCATATTCTACACATTTTCATTTTATGTTTCAGTTTAAATTTTACGAGTTAACAAACCGTAACGTGAGTGTATGGTTCAACATTTTGATGTATGTTTTTTTTCGTTTAACAACCTGTCTCAATGACGTGAGTGTGTTGGAATGGTATACTAAGTATCTAAACATTAAAAATTAAGTATGATTATTTGTGTTTATCCAATTGATTGTGTTGAATGAGTTAACTATGAGTTAAAGTGATTTTATAGGTAGAATGATCAAGTTGGAAGGTTACATGGTAAAGAAATGCATTGGATGTGTCGAGACACGAAGATTTCATATGCAACACAAAGGCGCCCACCGTAGCCTATTGTGGCCACTGTGGGCTACCGTCAGCTTCGATTTTAAAAGCAGCAAAAAGACCCCAGCATAGCTTACACTAGCCATCAAAGGCTATGCCGGGGCTGACGAGAAATTCTATAAAACTGTATTTTTGTTATGTTTAGCCACCACTTGCCCCTTATTCGATCTAAAATGACCGTTAGATGAATTTTGGGAGTTTCTAGGCTATTGATTCACCAGTCCACCTTTTTCCAACAACATACAATCATCCATTATGCAGTTCAGTAATAGTTTTAAAATCATTCAAGAACGATGAGCAGTTAATCTTCTCGTGATCTACTTTGGGTAATAGGTTTTGTATGATTAGGTTTTTGTTTGTGTTTGACCTATGTTGAGATTAAACTTTAAAATCCGTTAAGATTTTTTATAAGTTTAACTTGTGTTTTGGTGATTTGAATAATTTTTTTTGTTAACCTCTATTTAAATATCATATAATCTTGTGCGAATTGTATGGTTGTAAGATTTTGATTACAAAATGAATTGGTATTGTGTACTAAGACCCGTTAAGTCTTGCTTATCTATATCACTTAATCATTGCACACATAGAATCCTCATCATTGTTTTTCTAACCAAGTTTCATCATTTGCAATTTATCTTCCTAATAGATTTGTTAATCGATTCAAAATCTGAGTTTAACAGCTAAAAGGTAATAATTGTATTTCAATAATTCAATTATTTTCTTATATATCAAAGTACAAAACACAGACCATTAATTTCACGAAAATTGACAACCCTACTTACCCTAATTAGTTTAAGGTGAATAGGACACAATTTTAACATATTATTTGATTGATACTCACAATTGATCAAAATTTAAATCTACCATTTTCTTTAAGTCCATACACTTATCCCTGTCATACTCAAAACCATTCTCAAAAGTGATGTTCTTGCTTTATTTCTTTTATTTCTTTGTTACGTTAGGTGTGTTTTAAGTGTACAGGTGACAGGGTGGCATGCATATTTTATATTCGGGTAGAAAATCACCATTAGTGTCTGATCCAAGTATAGAGAAGTCAACAAGGTATAATTGTGTTTTGAATCGATCACGGATAGCAACTACATCAATTTCACAAGCTAGCCAATTGGTTATCAGATTTGACTCAAATGGAGAATCCAGGCAACCAAATACCACGCGTTTAACAACCACCAAATCAACCACCACCCCAACATTCGAATCCTCATCCAAATAACCAAAATCAAAACCAACCCACAAATCAAAACCCACCACACAATCCTAATAATAGAATTCAAAATCAGAACCAACCTCGTTTCTAAGTTTGTGATAACTTCAACCCAAACCAAAACCAAAAAGGACCATATAATTTGAATCAACATGGTAAGAGTAATTATAAAAATCATATGAGTATGCAAAGTGTTCATATGGGTAATGAGGGCGATGAAGATGATTGGGATAACAATGATAATGACCATTACAATTATGGTTATGGTAATTGGGGCGGTAATATGGATGGCAATAAAGGGCATACGAGGGATGACAACAATCAGGGTTATGATCAATATGACTAGAATGCACCACTACCTTTCCACCAACAAAAGGGTAGGGTTGATAACAACATTAAACTACCTAGAAGGCTGAATCAAGCATATGTAATCACTTTAAGCCTGCTATTTCAAGGAACCTAACCTTATTGTGCCTCCTAATCGAAGAGGGAGAACTTTTGAGGTTCGCTCACAATACCTCACAATCTTGCCACTATTTAGAGGATCTGCAACTAAAGAACAATATGTACACTTACTGAATTTGAGGTTATTTTCCGCACCATTGAAGGTACCCACTTCACTAAGATAAAACTAAGTTGAGGTTGTTAATTCACCCTGAATGACAGGATGAAACAATGGTTCCTTACCTTCCTGGATATTCTTACATGGCAAGAAATGTAACAATCCTTCTTGGATGAATATTATTTCATGAGCAAACTGTAAGGCCCCGTTTCCAGGACGCTTACAACTGGTAACTCATTGCACATAAAACTTACATTTATAGTTATTTTCAATAAACATTCGCAGCGGAAACATTCAAAAATGGCGTTTCATTTCATCATAAAAACTTTTGCAAAATAATGCATCGTTTTTTGGTTACAAAATTTCATTTGTTGTATTACATCACAAAAGCTTTAAATAAATGGATGCCATCCAAAAGAGTTGAGCAGCTGCCTCGTGCCATCCTCAGCAACCTTACCTGCCAACTGGAAAATACATAAAAGTCAGCGTTGCTGAGTGAGTTCTAGTTTTACAATAAAACATACTTTTCTTTCATAAAACCATTCTTTTCTATTGCATGTGATCACACATCATACATACATACAGATAATATCATTATTATCTTCGTCATTCTTTCGTTCATACTTTCATTCATTCATCATTACTTCCAGTGAAATGTACATTACCCCGAACATTGTGCACGAAGCGGGTAACTGGGCCTGAGGTCTTTCATAGACCTCGAACATTGTGCACGAAGCTGACTCCAGTATCTAGGGTAAGTACATTCACCATTATCTTTTCTCTTTCATTCTGGATCAATGTCCTATGCTATACCCCGAACATTATGCACGAAGCGGGTAACTGGGCCTGAGGTCTTTCATAGACCTCGAATATTGTGCACGAAGCTGACTCCAGTACCTAGGGCAAGCGGCAAGGATCCCATTCATATGATCAATCACCAAGATTAGACCCCAGCGTGCATCCTTCTAGGGTAGCTAACCCGCACACAGTTGCGCTAACACCCTTCATTGGGTGTGAACCTCCATACATTGCTTGCAAGGCTTTCTTACATTCATTCATTCATTCATTAATGCATGCATTCATCATCGTGTTCCTCTTTCATTATCTTTCACTTTACGTTACATAATACTTCATTCATTCATTATCATAACACGTAAAGTCATAGGAAAGATAATCATACATCATCACAAGGAACATAAACATATCATTCATACGTCATCATGCAGGGCATCATACATACATAACATACATCATGCATAACCATGCAACATCATCATCATCATCATCATAAGCATCAAGCACACATCATTACATGCCCATCATACCATCTATGACCCCAAAAGTCAACTTTCATAACCCCCGGGAATCTCCTAGGTCAAAGCCTACATTACCTCTTTTCCCAAAAAGTCAGGATTTTTCTAAGTGTTCATCCGCATTTCCTATAGTCATCCACATTTCCTATAGTTCGTCCGCATTTGTTATAGTTCATCCACATTGACTCACTTCATCCGCATTGACTTACTTTGCTCATCCGCATTTCCATACTTAGTCAAATGCTCATCCGCATTTCCTGCACTTAGTCAATGTTCATCCGCATTGACTTACTTTGCTCATCCGCATTTCCATACTTAGTCAAATGCTCATCCGCATTTCCTGCACTTAGTCAATGTTCATCCGCATTGACTCACTTCATCCGCATTGACTTACTTTGCTCGTCCACTTTTCCATACTTAGTCAAATGCTCACCCGCATTTCCTGCACTTAGTCAATGCTCATCCGTATTGACCTCATCCGCATTGACTTACCCATTGGTTAATGTTCATCCGCATTAACCCTTTTCATCCGCATTTACTTCCAAACACTTAGGCAGATTTAAAACTTATCAAGTGGGTCTAAAACATCATATTCAATTTTCATGCACCATTCATCAGGTTCTAAGCTTAATTCATACCCTTTAAGCCTTAGAAACACAATCATACATCATCAAGCATGAACATAGTCACACATCACATCATAACATCATCATACACACATTCAAGTCCACGGGTCCGAAACCCAGTTAATAAAACATACATTCATGCATTTCCAGCCCCAAATCAGTTAAAAACCAGTTAAAGAGGGGTCCTAGAACTCACCTTTACAGCTTTTGAGTATGGCTTCCTCCAAACTCGTTTGCAAATTGAATTCAACCGCTTAGAAACCCACTAAAAACATACCCGAACACATACAAACACACATAAGCATAAACCCGAGGATATGACCAGTTAAGAACATCATAAAAGCATGAATTCTTATCTTGAATTCGAATTCTTTCTTCTTGTTCTTTTTCAAAGCCGGGAATTTGCTGCTCCCAGCTACTCTCTCTCTCTAAAACCCGAAAATCAGTGGAGTATGTGACATATGGGCGGCCATACCACCTTTTACACTCACTTTTCAAACATTTTGTCCTTTTGGATACTTTTTACCCCTGGACTTGGGTTTTATTTTTTTTCTTTCTTTTCTTTCACTTTATTCATTCTTTTCTTTGGCTTTAAAATAACCGGGTGTTACACGAACTAGTGTTGCAAAGGATGCAATCTGATCTTTCCAACAACAGTAGGGGAGCAATTTCATAAAACATTCACAAGGTTAAGAAATTGATTCGTATGTGCTCGCATCATGGAATTGAACGTTGGGAATTGATAAAGGCATCTAAGGATGGGTTGATTTATAAGGAGAGGAAGTATATATATTCCACAAGTAATGGTACCTTCCTCTTAAATCATGAAGATGTGAATTGATATTTCATTGGAAAGAATATGTGAAAACTCCAAAGCACAAGCTTTTGCAAGTAGGAGATCTAAACCTACACTTGTGAGATCAACCAAAGACTATGAAACTAAGGAAATCTTGTATCATTAGAAAGACAAATGGAAAAGATGGGCCAATGAGGTGGAAACAAAATTGCTTCAGTTGGTTATAATGTATGTGAGGCATATGATGAGTTGGAAAATACTAGTTTTGAATGTCCTTTAAACATAGATGAAGAGGTAAATCAAGTATATGGAGATAAGAGGCCGTTTGACATTAACTTTAACATTTATCATCCAAGATTAAGAAATCACACAAACTATAATTATGGAAATACTACAAGTCAAATGAATCCACACTTCCAAGGTTCAAATCAGGGTTCAAACCAAGGGAGACTGTTGGGATCAGTGATCTACGTCTGATTGATTAGAGAGTATTGCAGAGGAAATCAAACAATGAATTAGACAATTCACAAGAACACACTTGATATTCAATATAAAAGTAAACGGTTATAGAGAGAGAGAATTTTGCGAAAGATATTTCATTCATTATGCGCTTTCGTGGTAACAGAATGTCACATGTACAATTAGGTCAACATCTCTTATATAGAAGATGTGACGTCTGCTGATGTCACTTGATAGTGACATCTAACAGAATTATTCAAACTACTGATAGTTAACACAACTACTGAAGATGTCAAACAGCTGACATCTTCTTACAAAAGTACTAAGTGTTAACTATCACTATAACTACTGAAAAGAAACTACTGAAATTACAACAACTGAAGAACATGCTCTTCAGTCGTTTTACAAGTACTGAAATAGAAAAGAAAACTACTGAAAGGAAACTATCACAACAACTGAAGAATGCTTCTTTAGCTGTTGTAACAAACTCTGAAGGCATCAGTACTTGTACTTGAACTTCAGCTGTTGTCATCAACTGATGTCTTCAGCTGTTGTCTTCAGTCTTTGTACTTCAGCTGTTGTCTTCAGTCTTTGTACTTCAGCTGTTGATCTTCAGTACTTTAGTCTTCAGCTATTGATCTTCAGACTTTGGTCTTCAGCTGTTGAAGTCTTTAGTACTTTAGTCTTCAGCTTTTTAAGTCTTCAGTACTTTAGTCTTCAGCTGTTGATCTTCAGACTTTGGTCTTCAGCTGTTGAAGTCTTCAATACTTTATTCTTCAGCTGTTGTTGCTCTTCAGACTTTGTCAAACAGCTGATCAAGTCTTCAGCAGTTGTGTGATGTCTGTAGGACTTAGAGGTTTTTCTGATCAGGCTCATTGGTTCTTTTGGTCCAACAAACTCCCCCTGAACCAATGCAGCCAAAACCTCTAAACTTATTGAAGATGTCCCACTTATTATGGCAGAAAGATTGGTCTTTTTTTCTTCTAGATCAGCTCAGAAGTGACCCATGTAAGCACAGGCCTGGGAAGAAGTCTCAATGATCTGTTTGGCAAAGGATGAATGGGAACTCTGTCTTGGGGAACTGGACACAGAGCTATTACCCCATCCATGAGATCTACTTCCCAACAATGAGTCTGTATGACTCCCTTGTATAGGCCTCAAGGAAGGTTATTTGTTCCTCCATGGTAAGCTCTTCTGCTCCTCCTTCAAAAAGTGATTTTGGCCCATAATACTCAAATAGGTATTTGACCTGCTTCCCATTTTTGAGTTCCACAGTTGTTTTTACTCTATAAGTAAATTCATCTGGATGATTACCCTCTAAGAACAACTGGAGCTCATTCTTTCTAACTTCCTCAAGCCTCTTATATACTAACCCTTTTTCACCATTTTATTCTCCAGCATCTTTTGTGGGGTCAGTTTAGCTTTATAGGCTTTCTTGAAGTCATCTAGGATTTCCCAGGGTGATACTACAAAGACCAGTGAGATCACTTCATCTACAATCTTCTTCACTTGGCCAATGTATCTCTGTGGAATGTTTTTCTTTTGAATCCTATGAGACACCCTGGGATCAGGCCAAATCCTCACTCTCTCCTTTTGATATTGAAATGTATGTTTAAGAGTGTATAACCTGAGAGCATGCTTCTTCATGTTGATGATTGAAGATGTGGCAGCATATGCTTTGTCAACTCTTCTCAACAGTTCCTCATCATGTTGTTTGTGAAGTTCTTCTTTTTCTAACTTCACTTTCACAGTTTGCCTTTGAGACTCAGGAGTAACTGTTAGAGAGTGACTTGTGGCCTTAGGCAACTATATAATAGCTGAGAGTGGTAGCCTATCTTCATCTTCATCATTTTCTTCTTCATCTTCTTCTAGCCTCAGTACCTTTTTCTTCCTCTTCTGGGGTACATCATCGGCTATTGGTTTTGAGGGTAAGGGAATTGGTTTGGTGGGTTATGGTTGTGGTGGTTTTTAGGGTAAAGGGATTGTTTTAGTGGATTTTGGTGTGGGAATTTTGACAGGCTGTTCTAGCATTTTGGATGTGAGTTCGGCTTTAGATTGCTTGACTAGTTCAGTCCTGCTCCCAGCACCAGCTTCATTTAAGGCTTCAATAACCAATCCTTTGGTATATACTTCAGATGAACAGATCTTGGTGGTTATTGCCAAGATGCTGTCTCTGGACCATGCCTTGATTTCAATCAACGATCTACCAAGATACTTAGCTATGAACCTGATCATGATTTCTAGCCTTTCCCTTTCCAACACATCATAACTTGCCCATCTAGCTTGGATTTCTTCAATCTTCAATCTTCTGATTTCTGAGTCAAGTTTTTTAGTGTCATGACCTTGCCTAAACAACTGATCAATGATATTATCCATTGATCGACTGTGTTCGGCATCAGCCTCCTTCACCATTTCTCCAAGTCAGTCTCCTTTTCATTCTTCCGTTTCTTGTATGTGACATGAAAGTCTTTAGTACTTTCAGTCACTTTCTCCATGTTAGCTTCCTTCTCCTTCTCCTTCTCAGTCTCTTTCCTATCTGCAATCCTTTTTCTTTTTGCTTTCACTGACTGAATCTCCCCCTTTTTGGTTGCATTGGTTGCAAGGGTTTGATTGTCAGAAAGCCTTTTGCTCACAACATCCTCTATCAAGGGTTGTATAACTGAGGGAAGCCTCTCATCAAGGGTTTTAATTACTATATAGTGATAATTGGTATGATGAGAGGTAAGGAATTTTGAAAGATAGCAGCTATTTGCTCAGGGGGGTTCTGTCCCTGAGAAATAGTGCCAGAAGCAGAGGCAGGTGGCTGAGTGTTTTGGAGTGGCTCTGTGTATGGGAGACCTTTAGAGGAAGGTGCCATCTGTGGGGTTTGAGGGATAGATGGTCTTTGATCCTGAGAAATTTTGGCAAGCAGCTCTTTGAGTCTGCTTACCTCATCCTCGAGGATGGTGTTTTGGGCTAAAACATCATAAAAGAAGCCCAGGTCATCATCAGTGTTTACTGAATCACCTGACCTCCTGATAGAATCAGGATGAACATGCTCTGAGTGTAAATCAGTAGTAGCATGTGCCCCTTGGTCATGGTACTGGGGACTTCCTGCCTCAGGACCATGTCCTTCATCAGCAGTTGCCTCTGGTGAGGTCTTATGAATGTTACCAACTTCAGCCTGATCATATGCTGAAGCAGGAGAAGTGGCAGCCTCACCAGAAGTTCCAATCTCCTTTTCTACACTCGGAGATGGAACATTGTAACCCCTATGTTGTGGGTTATCAGAAGCACTTTGGTCCTCCCCCTCAATGGTTGAGGTATGCCCAGTTGTAATTGGTTTCTGGGGAGGGGGTGAGGAGTGCAACTGACTCAGCACTTGTGCAACAATAAGTGTAGGATTGGAGGGGCGGTTTCATGTGGAGATTGGGTAGAAGAAGATTGCACCAGGGGTGAGTGGTGCGCTTCAATGGTAACTCTCTCAATTGAGATAGGTTCCAGCAATGGGGATTCCCAATATTGGTTGCAACAGGATCTGTTGAGAGGATACCTGTGCGACTTTGGCAGGTTGAGTCTTTGACATAATGGGGGGTTAAAACCAGTATGTGTGTCCTGTGTTTGTGGTACAGGGGCATCCTCAGGGGACTCATCTCCTGAGTAGCCGTTTTTGGCTTTTGGATTTGGGTTTGGTGGGGACTTGGATTTGGAGGTGGTGGCTGTGGGTCCAGCTGCGTAGGTTTTCGCAGCTTGGCAGCCTGTTTGAGTGATTGGTCTGAGTTGTGCTGGAGTATACCTCAGGCAATACAGCCATGGCAGGGACTCCAAGGCAAACAAGTCCCTCAGCATTCAGCTGATTCTCTATAATGGCCATGATGAACCGAGGATATTAGCAATAGGTTTTGAGGCCATATCCTTAAGTTCAAGAAATATTATTTCAGAAAAATTTAAGTTTTGTTGCTCAAGGATAGAGAATAATACCTGCTGCCACCTGGTCAACATTTGATCCCAAGAAGAAGTCTTAGGAGCTAAGCAAACATTCACTATATGAAAAATAAGGCGTTCTGCATCATGGAAATGTTTCTTCAGGATGGTAGAGGGCGTGAGGTTACCCTGGTATCCATGGTGGGCAAAGGATAGATCAGTGGTGCCCTTTGGATACCCAGCGGGAAAAGTGGCATCATCCAGTTGTAGGGTTTGGCGAAGGATTGCCGGAGTGATGACCACCTGTCGGTTGTTGACGAACGACCAGAGAGAGTCGGTGTTATTCTCCCCAGTGATGAGGGTGACGTTCGTCCAGAACTGATGGAGGGATTCGGCATGAATGGTAGGATTTAGAAGGAAAGCCGTTTTGTAGGGAGAATGGACCATTAGATCAATGGCATTATCGAACTTTATCCAGAATGGTGATTTGGTAAGGTAGGCAATACAGTTATGTTGTGGTTTAAGCTTCATGGTCGCCATTAATGTGAGAGAAGATGTGGAGGTTTTGAACGTTAGGTTTGGAGATAATGAAGCTCTGTAAGATTAGGTATTTATAGGGTAAGGGTTAGAAAACAACTGAAGGGTCAGAGGTTGAAACAACTGAAGTCTTGGTTTTAGGCATCAGCAGTTATAAAACTACTGAAAACCTTGGTTTTGTCTTCAGGTGTTTGAAAACAACTGAAGACTTGGTTTTAGTCATCAGTAGTTGTGAAACTACTGAAAACCGTAGTTTTGTCTTCAGGTGTTGTAAACAACTGATAACGTGGTTTTAGTCATCAGTAGTTGTAAAACTACTGAAGACATGGTTTTGTCATCAGTTGTTGTAAACAACTGAGGACTTGGTGTTAGTCATTAGTAGTTGTGAAACTACTGAGGACATGGTTTTGTCATCAGCTATTTAGGGTGAAACAGCAGTTGTAGAAACAACTGAAGAGAAAGTTCTCATCAGTAGTTTTCGTCAATTCTTAGCTTTTCAGCTGTTTCATACTATCCTCAAGACTTACTCATTAGTATTTTGTTGTTTTCAGTTGTTTCATAGGACATCAGTACTTGATCTGTTTTTACTGATATCAGTAGTTATAACTACATCAGTAGTTGTAACTTGATCATTTGTTTTAACAGAATCAGTACTATATGTGATATGGTTACTAATGATCATCAGTACTTAGTTACTAAGAGCATCAGTAGTTATCACTTATTCTAGCTGCAGCATACCAAGCCTTAACACTAGGTTTTGGAAAGTTGAACTATCCAAAGGCTTAGTAAAATGTTTGCAAGCTCATCAGCACTAGGCACAAACTTTGGATCAATCAGACATTTTTCAAAACAGTCCCTAATAAAATGATGTCTGATCTCTATATATTTGGTCCTAAAGTGTGCTGGACTGGATTTTTGACAATGCACAGAGTGAAGCACTATCCATTAATAATGGAGTCTTAGTCTCTGTAATGCCATAATCCAAAAGTTGGTTCTGAAGGCAGAGTACCTGAGAAGTACAACTTGCAACTGCAATGTACTCTGCTTCAGCAGTGGATGTAGCAACAGATGTTTGTTTCTTACTCTGCCAAGAAATCAAACAGTTTCCTAGGAATTGACATCCACCAGAAGTTGACTTTCTGGTTAACTTACACCCTGCATAGTCACTATCTAAAAAAGCAACTAATTTGCAAGAGTGTCCAGTGGAATACCATAAACCTAGAGATTGTGTACCTTGCAAATATCTAAAGATCCTCTTGACTGCAATCAAATGAGACTCTTTAGGATCAGCCTGAAATCTAGCACAAACACAAGTTGCAAACATGATATCTGGTCTAGAAGCTGTTAAGTACATCAAGGACCCAATCATACATCTGTAAAGTGTTTCATCAACAGCTTTACCATTCCGATCTGCATCCAGTTGTGTGGTGTTGCACATAGGAGTAGAACAGGGCTTACAATTTTGTAAATCAAACTTATTCAAAAGATCTTTTGTATATTTTGACTAATGAATAAAGATTCCATTGCACTCATTTCATCAGCCTTTTGTTTGATTTGCAAGCCTAGAAAGAACTGTAATTCTCCCATTGCACTCATTTCAAACCTTTGTTTCATTAAACATGTAAAATCATCACACAACTGGGGATTAGAGGATGCAAAAATAATATCATCAATATAAATTTGAACAAGTAGCTTATGCTGATCCACCTTCTTAATAAACAAAGTTTTATCTATGGAGCCTCTAGTGAAATTATTTTTAAGAAGAAAATTTGAAAGTGTTTCATACCAGGCTCTAGGAGCTTGCTTCAACCCATAAAGAGCCTTATCAAGTTTATACACCCAATCAGGATGTTTATTATCTTCAAAACCTGGTGGTTGACACACATAAACCTCTTCTTTATTTTACCATATAAAAATACACTTTTGACATCCATTTGAAAAACTTTAAGATTGTGGAATGCAGCATAAGCTAAGAACAATCTAATTGCCTCTAGTCTGGCTACAGGGGCAAAGGTTTCATCATAATCAATACCTTCTTCTTGTGAAAACCCTTGTACAACCAGTCTAGCCTTGTTCTTAACAATAAGCCCATTTTCATCAGTTTTATTCCTAAACACCCATTTAGTGCCTATTGCACACTCACCTGGGGGTAGAGGAACCAGTTCCCACACTTGCTGTTTCTGGAACTGAAGTAACTCAAGCTGCATGGCTTCAACCCATCCATTGTCTCTCAAAGCAACATGATAGTTCTTCGGCTCTAGCTGACTGATGAAGAGAGCATATAAACAGAAGTTAGACAATTGACTTCTTGTTGAAACTCCAGCATTGATATCACCAATGATTTGAGACATTGGGTGATTCTTCAGCTCTTGATAAATAATGAGATCTGTGCAAGTGTTTGTAGAACCTTCAGCAGCAGCAGATGGTGATGCAGATTCTTGAAACCAAGAATTAGATGGTAAATCAGAAGATGTAGAGGAATCAGATATCTCATCAGTATTTGTTGTGGATGGAACTGCTGAAGCTACAGGAACATTAAGTTTAGCAGACTCAGGCAGTTGATCACTAAACTTGAATGGGTGAGTATTGATATTATCATCATCATCAATACCACCAGGTGGAAGACATGCTACAGAAGATGATTTATCCACATGATCTGCAACAGCTGGAGGTTGATAAGGAACATATTGCAGTATGTCCAGATCAAACAACTCCATAGGGTTTTGTGGAATCTTGTCCTTTGGAGATTCATTAAACTTCATATGCAGAGTCTCTTCAACTATCTTTGTTCTGCAGTTGAAGACTCTGTATACCTTGCAAGTAGATGAATAACCAATAAAATACCCTGCATCCACCTTAGGATCAAATTTGTGGAGTTGATCCTTTGTGTTGAGAATGAAACAGGGACACCCAAAGGCTCTGAAAAAATGAAATTAGAGGAGCCAAGTGATGTAAAACTTCATATGGAGTCTGCATCAACCTCTGATTTACTAAGGCTCTATTCTGCA
This sequence comes from Flaveria trinervia, assembly GCA_025506515.1. Classification (NCBI taxonomy): domain Eukaryota; kingdom Viridiplantae; phylum Streptophyta; class Magnoliopsida; order Asterales; family Asteraceae; genus Flaveria; species Flaveria trinervia. The sequence continues at coordinate 10,480,747 of CM046454.1, read as the reverse complement.
CATGGCAAGTTGTATTAACAGCTTCAGCCCAAAAGGTCAGTGGCAAACCAGAGTCAGCCAACATAGACCTTGCAGCTTCAATTAGGGTCCTGTTCTTTCTCTCCACAACTCCATTTTGTTCTGGAGTTCTTGGCATGCTAAAAATCATCAATACAAAGTTTATACACTTGACAGATAGGGAATACTTCTTCTCAACATCAAGTGTATGGTTTCTGAATTCAGTTCCATTGTCACTCCTTATACACTTGACAGATAGGGAATACTGCTTCTCAACATACAATACAAAGTTTATAATCTTCTGAGCAACCTCATCCTTTGAATGCAGAAAGAAAGTCCATACAAATCTGGAGTAATCATCCATAATTACCATACAGTATTTCTTCTTTGCCATACTCATCACTCTCACAGGACCAAATAGATCCATGTGCAGTAACTGCAAGCAGGCAGTGGACTTAGGTTCTTCAATAGGAGGGAATGAGACTTTGTGTTGTTTTCCTTTTAAACAAGCAGTGTAGGTTTCATCACAATGGAACTCCTTTATTGGTAAACCTCTCACTAAACTATTGTGGATCAGCTGATTCATGTTTTTGATATTAACATGACCCAGCCTTCTGTGCCACAGTTTAGATTCCTGGAGAGAGGCTTTGGAAAATAGGCAAGGATGGCCTTTGAGAGCTATTTTCTTGGAAAGATCTAAGGCATACACTCTTCCTGTCCTGTTGGCCCACAGGAGAGTGTGATCATCCAACACCTTATCAATCAAATTCAGAACTTTGGATGACAGAATCCTACAGTTCTGACTGGTGAAAAGAGCAACATGGCTTTTATCACACATTTGACTGACACTCAAGAGATTTTATTTGAGATTTTCCACATGATTAACATCATCAAACTTTATTTCCTCATTGGAGACAAAGCCTTTCCCAATGATGTAACCCTTAGCATCATTGCCAAAAGAAACAAACCCCTTCTTTCCTTGAGAGTATTCATGAAGAAGAGAGTTGTTCCCTGTCATATGCATAGATCCTCCACTATCTACATACCAGATGCTACTTTGGCATGCTGAAGAACCTACAATCATAAACAATTAGTTAGTCTTTGAGACCCAAACCTTTTTGGTTTTGGGTCTATTCACATCAACAGATGGTAAACTAACAGATTTGTTATGAATAACAGCCTGAGGGGATGGAGATGGTGAAGAAGAAGAATCCTTTGGTATGGATTTTCTTCTCTGTGGTTTCAGCACAGGAGCATCTAATTGGTTGACTCTCCCCAATAGATGTTGAACCATCATAACAAGTTGTGTCTGATTCTGTGATAAAGCCTTCAGCTCATCAGACACATTAGTGCTTGAGATTGATGGATTCCTATGTTGTACCATCTCCCTTTGAGCAACCTCAGCTGTTGCCTGATTAACCCCTTGCTTTTTAGATTTCTTTTTGGATTTAGGGGTCACAGGTTTTGATGTTGCTGGTACAAATTTGGTTTCAAACTCAGTTTTCATTTTATCCATTTGCTTTTTAATGTTCTTATTATGTTTGAGTTTGGAGCCCTTTTTATACCAGCAATCATCAGTAAGATGATTGAATAAGCCACATATTTCACATGGCTTTTTCTTCATCTTAAGTTGATCATCTGCCGAAGAAGATGAAACTACTGAAGACTTATTCTTTAGCAGTTTGTTATCAGTACTAGCAGTTTTCTTCCCTTTAGTACATGCTTTCTTGATATCTTCTTCAGTAGTTTTCCCATCCTTTCTACTTGCAGTTTTCTTCCCTTTAGTACATGCAGTAGTTTGGGTTTGTTCTCCAGGTGTTATGACATGCTCTTTAGTACTTTCAGTACTTTGTGAAATACCACCTGGAGTGATCAACTTTATGATCATGTGAGTGTCAGCATTTGAACCATCAACATCAGCTGATAGGTTCTGAGAGGAATTAATGTTGACTTCAACCTCTGATGGTGCTGTATCAGATAGTAGATCACATGAAGAAAAAGGATTGGTTATTGCTTTCTCCATCAGATTTTACCTCTGCTCTTGAAGTAAAATCTGTAGGAGGAGCAGTGTGATTATAACCAATGCCAAACTTCACATTGGAAGCAGACTGCTTACTAAGAAGCATTTCAAAACCCTTGCAAGAATGTACCCATCGATCACACTCTACCTGGGTAGTTGCAAGTGTTTCTTTGAGGTCTCTGTACTTCTCTAGAAGTACCTCTTCCCTAGCCTTATCATCAGTGATTTGACATTTAAGTTTGTAAATCTCATCATTCTTATCATTAAGCACAGACTCAAATTCAGCATTTCTTTTGGATATTATTTGTTCTAGCTCAATGTTCTTGTTAATTAAAGCTACATTTGCTTCTCTAATAGATGCAAATGCAGCTATGCATGTTTCAGAACATAGCTTGGTTTTGGCCTCAGAGGATACCTGTGATACCTGTGGTGTGGAGGCATTAGAGGATGAGGTATCAGCAGACTCCAGAGCCATAAGAGCAAGGTTTCCAAAAGGACTGTCACCACCATGTTTACAAGCACCAGAGAACAGTTGTTCATGACCAGACATATCATCTGGTAGACTGCTCCAGTCAACAACTCCTGGGGTGAAAAAGCTATGTTGTTGAGGTTGAGATTGTTGATGAGATTGGGAAGGTTGAGGTTCAGGTAATGCTTGTGGTTTTTGTGCCATAGGAGCTTGAACCGGATTTGGCTGAGGCATGTAATAGCAGGGATAAGGATATGACATTGGACCCTGAGGGACAAAGTATGCAGGAGATATAGGGTGTGAATGATGACCAGAACTCGCAGGATGTTGCCCTCTGTTTTGTGGACTAGTGCTTGGAAAAGTCACAAAGGGTGTAGAGGAGTTAGATCCAGTTGATCTACACTCTCTTGCAAAGTGTCCAAGCCTTTGGTATTTGTGACACCTCAACTTACTCTTGTCAAAACCAACTTTGGTTTTTCCAGAGAGTCCAGGAATTTCCTGCCAGTTCTCTTGTAGAACTTTTGAGATCTAATATTAACTAAGGCCATTTGGCTTAGAATATCCATCTCTTCTAAATCATCATCAGCAATACCCTTCAGATCATCCATGATGAAGCATAAATTGTCACTATTACAGTTTGATTGACTATCAACACCAACAAATGCATGATCAAAACTGTTTGAAGAGAAATCTATATGCTCATCATATTTGCTTTCAGATGCAGCATATTCTGACTCATGACCAACCATGGCAGTGTTCTCTGGTACAAAGTCATCAGTGAGCTTTCCTGATGATGCCAGTTTCCTTTTTTGCTCTATCTCTCTCTCGAATGTAAGCAGTTTCCCATGAAGTTGGGTGATCCAGATTTGCACTGGAGTGTAGGAAAATAGTGTATGTGTCCCATCTCTCAGGTAGTGATCTGAGGAATCTGTTATTCATCTGGCTATTGGTGTATTCCTGTTTGACCATTTTCAGCTCAGAGATCAAACAAGAAAAACGCTCAAACTGTTGAGTCAGTGTCTCACCCTTTCTATGAGAGAATGTCTCATATTGTTGGGCAAGGATTTCTCTGTTGTTTGCTAAAACCTCATCTGTTCCACCGAATTTTTCCTTCAGTGCATTCCAGAGGTCATGAGCAGTTTCATGATGCATAAGCCCTGAATAGATTTCATTAGGCAAAGCCATGGCCAGAATACCATGCGCTTTAGCATCAATCTCAAACAGTTTCCGATCCTCATCTGAGTATTGTTCCTTCTTCTTTGGAACCATTTGGTTGGTTTCCAGATTGTTCACCATAGGCTTGTGTGGACCATGTACCACAGATGTCCAACAACCTGAACTGTTAACAGACAGGTGATGAAGCATCCTTCGTTGCCATATGTTATACTCAGTCCTAACCAGCATCGGAGGCTTGGTTGAGGAACCGGTATTGTGAGGGTCATTAGAAGGAGTAGTCATTCTCATATTCAACCAAATTCAATTAAGCTTTAGCAGATTTAGAACAAAGACACAACAAACCAAATTGAACCAAGAGAGAGCTCAAAGTGAATAAACGAAAGCAGCAGAAATTCAATAATCTATAACCAATTCTTGCAAATATGCTAATTCAATCAAACATAGATATCGAATAGCAGTTTCAATGATCAATTGTTAGATCGATCAATGATTAACCAGCTCTGATACCAATTGTTAGGATCAGTGATCTACGTTTGATTGATTAGAGAGTATTGCAGCGGAAATCAAACAATGAATTAGACAATTCACAAGAACACAATTGATATTCAATATAAAAGTAAACGGTTATAGAGAGAGAGAATTCTACGAAAGATATTTCATTCAATATGCGCTTTCGTGGTAACAGAATGTCACATGTACAATTAGGTCAACATCTCTTATATAGGAGATGTGACGTCTGCTGATGTCACTTGATAGTGACATCTAACAGAATTATTCAAACTACTGATAGTTAACACAACTACTGAAGATGTCAAACAGCTGACATCTTCTTACAAAAATACTAAGTGTTAACTATCACTACAACTACTGAAACTACAACGACTGAAGAACATGCTCTTCAGTCGTTTTACAAGTACTGAAATAGAAAAGAAAACTACTGAAAGGAAACCATCATAACAACTGAAGAATGCTTCTTCAGCTGTTGTAACAAACTCTGAAGGCATCAGTACTTGTACTTGAACTTCAGCTGTTGTCATCAACTGATGTCTTCAGCTGTTGTCTTCAGTCTTTGTACTTCAGCTGTTGATCTTAGTACTTTAGTCTTCAGCTGTTGATCTTCAGACTTTGGTCTTCAGCTGTTGAAGTCTTCAGTACTTTAGTCTTCAGCTTTTTAAGTCTTCAGTACTTTAGTCTTCAGCTGTTGATCTTCAGACTTTGGTCTTCAGCAGTTGAAGTCTTCGGTACTTTATTCTTCAGCTGTTGCTCTTCAGACTTTGTCAAACAGCTGATCAAGTCTTCAGCAGTTGTTGTGATGTCTGTGGGACTTAGAGGTTTTTCTGATCAGGCTCATTGGTTCTTTTGGTCCAACAGAGACAGTCTTATTAGAACCGACAGCATGGTAATTACAATTCAAGAGGTTACAACCAAGGGGGTCAACAAGGTAGTTCATCTAGGAACTATCAAGATAACTACATTCAACCCAGGGATAACTTTCAAGCTAGAACATTCACTGATGACAACTCCACAAATTCCAAACTTGATACGTTGATGAATTTAATGAAAGAAAACATACAAGAAAATAAGAAGGAGAATGTGATCAGAGATAAAGCAATTCAGGCTCTAAATAAACAAGTAGGCCAGCTAGTAGAAGATGTGGCTTAGATTAGGAGAAACCCAAAAAAGTTGTCGAGTGATACTACTATGAACCCGCAACATCAAGGGTCAACCATGAAGAACATGAGAAATGCTCACATCAATTCAATTAGTATATTTTCTAACTTTAAAATTATTAATGATGACTTTACTTTTTTCCATAACATGTTGCAGGTAAGCAAAAGGAAGTCGATGCAATGGAAGAGAGCGACGTAGAAGCACCCGTTATTCCGATCAAAGTAGAAAAATAAAAATAAAAAAGGCACTTTTGGATTATGGACCATGTGTTAATAACTTGCCAACTACGTAATATGATCGGCGTGAGTTCAGCCATCTAGAAGAAATTGACACCTTTGTGGTGTTAGCTGACTTGACCCAAAAATTTCATCGGGGGGGTGGTGAAAAAGGTGATAATCAAGTTGGGTGAATTATATTACACGATTGACTTTATGATGCTTGATTATACACCAGTAAGGAAAAAATGAGCAACCGAATGTCATATTAGGTCGACTATTTTTGGCAACCGTCAATGCTCAAATCAACTATCAAAATGGAACAATTGACATGACCTATGATACCCATAAGTTAAGCTTTGATGTATATTCTAAGTCGATCAGTTGTTTGATTACTCATAAAGTTTATGTGCCAGATGTGACTAACGTGTGTGTTCATCCTTATATTTCACACAACGTGTGAGTCTTAGATTGACTTCGTTATTGTTTTTGATGTTCTACGTTTCACATGCGGTGTTCAACATTTTTACGTCTACTTTTGTTCGGTTCTTTGTTTTCCGTTTTTATTTTTTTCTAATACTAGTTCTTTATAAGTATTGGTGGTTGCCGATGATGGTGTTAAATTGATACTACTTGACATAGTGTTACGTCTTCCGCCGCAACAATAAACAAATAACTAAATTCATATTAAGTTTAATGTAAATACTAAAATACTAAAATTCATATTAAGTTTAATGTAAATACCAAATATGTTTATGCTATAGTCGAACAACCAACTCATGCTCCAAACTCATCATACAACTTTTTTATTATTAATAAATTCTACTATATATGATTTGACTTGAGTAAATTGGACTCGGCATAGATTATAAAGTCCAACGGAAGGTGTCGCTTAAAATAACTAACCTTTGATATTTTCTTTTTGTAGTTTGATAACACGGCATTCAATACTTAAATAATTTAAAATTATTTAAATAATTTAAGATTGTTGTTCTATTAACAAATAGCTAACTCTTGCAAGTTTGTGGCCAGCGATCACCCTCTAAGCTATATGCTTGATAACGAACTAAAGGGCTAGAAGCTATAGAAGCTCTACAAATAGCAGTTCTTATCAATTGATGACACACTTCTTTAAGCTAGGTAAAGGGTATATGGTTGGCAACAGAAAGAAAGAAAGGGATTGTGTCAACTTTGTTCATTCATCTATCTATTTTGATTCTATTTGATTTTTTATTTTCTTTTATATTGTATAAGGAATTTATCCGATACTTATTTAAAAAGAATTGAAAATTTTAATCAAAACATCAAAAATACGTTATAATTGACCAAAAGACACGTTAATTAAGCTTTCTAATCAGATTAAAGATCACAAGTCATTGGTATCTATCTTCTATAATAAAATAAAATTTTAAGATGACACTTGTTACAATTCTAGCCTATCTACTTTTTATTTTCTTGTTTATCTCTCCTATTAAATAATTACATTAATTACTAATAATATTATTTAATTTTTTTTAAATTAAAAATTATTTTTTTAGTAAACTAAGAAAGAAGTGCTTTTATAAATGTAACTTCCAAATAATTATATTTTAAAAATAAGGAAATTTTCTAACACAACATACATATTTTGAAATATGAAATATTTAAAAAAAAAGTTTTAAATGATTTTTTATAAAACAAAATAACTAAAATTAGTAGTTATAATAAGGAAATTTTTAATATTGATATTTTTTAAATGATTTGTTTTGGAACAAAATATTTGTTTTAGAAAAAAGCAATAAGGGTTTGAAAAACAAAAGTTCAAAACAATGATATCATTGTTTTATTACTACATTATTACTCATATGCAGTTTCAATCATATCGTTTTATAACTAACAAACTTTCATCACTAATTATTTAATATTTTATTTATTCAACCCGTGTAATAAACGATGTACTAACCTAGTTATATATATTACTAGTTGGTTAGAAACTCATGTATTGCGTGGGTAGAAATAATTTAAAATATTAAAATAATTAGGCGTTTATTAATATTTTATATTTATATGTTACAGGTTATTAGATATTAATTAAATAATAAATAATAAAATTTAAGAAATTATAAATTGTAAATAATAATAATAAAAGTTAAAAATTATAAAATTATATTTCAAGATAATATATAATTAAGATCTTATAATTTAATATGTTTTAATAATTTATTAGAATAAGAAGATTCATATACCGGGTATTTAATTGTTTAGTTTACTTAATTATAATCAAGTTATTTTATAGAAAAGAGAGACGGGAACCAAAAGTTTAAATTTCACTAAAAGTTGTCATGTGTCTCTTAAAAAATTATTTTTATTACAATCCCATGTAATATACGGGCTAATAAATTTACTGTTATATGGTTTATAATATAAAAAGTTAAGTATTAAATATTGTGTATTATACGAATTTAATAAACTCATGTATTACACATTTGAAAATTTAAAGTTAACATATTTGAAATTTTAATTATGAATAGTTATTAATTAATAAATAGCTATTATAGCATTCATAATTAAGATGAGAGAGTTTAGATAACCTAGAATGATAACAAGTGTTCAGATTTGTTTTTATTTATTAATATAGAGATGAGCTCCGATTTAAGTTAATGCAAGCTTTACTCGTTAAGCTAGGTCATTTAAAAACCCACTTGGGTTGGTAGTTTAGTAGTAATGCTCACATGCTTAGGGGACGTTTGGTATGCAGAAATTCAATGGAATCGAAATCTGAATTTCTTTGGTCATTGTGTTTGGTTGGTGAGAATTCGTTAGAATTGAAATTTGAATTCTATTCTGAACGTGTTGGTTGAGAAAAGAATTGAGATTAATTCCTTAAAATTTCTTCCAATGAATGATTTCACAATCCTTTCAAATATTGAAGGATTTCAAATTCCACCAACCCCCGCCTCCACCACCAACTGCCACCTACCAATCCGCCCACCGCCAACCGACACCGCCGACAACCCCGACCACCGACCGCCGCCGCCCGCCGCCTACCCCAACCGTCGCTACCTGCCGCCTACCCCAACCCCCGCTGCCTGCCGCCTACCCCAACCCCGACCGTCGCCGTCCACCGACAACCCTGACCTTCGCCGCCCTCAACCGTCGATGACCACGACCGTCGCCGCCCCCGACCGCCGATTGTCGCCCATCGCCGCCAGACCACCGCCTACATCGCACAACCCTGACGCTGACCACCGCCGCCCTTGTTTTCCCCGACCGTCGACGCCTCTAATCGTCGACTGTCGCCGACCTCCGTTGCCAAAACGTGTCTCAACAACGGGCATTATTGGTTGGTGGTAGCAGTGGGGTATGGTCGGTTTTCGGCAATGAGCCTGGTTGGCGGTTGCGGTCGATTGTCGATTGTGACAACGGTGGTGGTCAGCGGTATGTAGCGGCGATGATCGATGGTCATTGAGGTGGTGGCGGTTTGTAACGGGTGATAAATTTCAATTCCTTTATAAGTGTTTTGTTACTATAAATGCATTTGGAATTTAAAATTTATATTTAGATTCCAGTTCCTTTGAAATACAAATTATATAGAATATATTGAATTCCAAATAATTTCTTCGAATTCCAATTAATTATAATTCCAATTCCAACAAATCTCGCGAACTAAACTCAACCTTAAAGAAAACTAAGTTTAAATCCAGTAAATAATATGGCATAGGGTTTGATGTAACAACACTAATTCTAGTAAGGGAGTATAAATTGCCACGTTTTAATTACTTTAAATCAAGTATACAAAATCAAACAATTAATACCGACCACGATTTAAAAGCTGCTTATATATATTCACCACACGTTAGTAAACCCCAACCCCACATGCAGCACATCTCCATTGACCAGAATACTTCAATTCACACGTTAATTAGTTGTTGAGACCATATATCAGTCTTTAATACCGTGTTTATATCTATGCATATATTCACATCTATGTGTTATATCAACACTATAAGCATATAGCATATACATAGATATCATAATTTACACATGAACTCTATGTTCAATTTCTTGAACTGCTTTTCAGAATCATCACCGAGCGGAAAGTTAGTATGCAATGGCGATGTGTGTGTTTTGAGGAGGGACAAATCAGGCCGTTGTAATGGTGGTATGGACTTAAAGAAGAACCAGAAGAAACGAAGCCTTCGGGTTTTGTTTGTTAGATCTTCGGGCCAATCGAAAGGCTAATTAATCATGGATCACCATGGTATCATTATATTTCTTCCGCATCTTCGCGTTGATCGATAGATACAGATAGCTTGTACATGTATAGGTACAGTATTATTTTAATTGGCATTTGATATGACCATTTATTGAAGGTGAATCTACTGTAATTTTGAGTTGGTTAAGATGTTCTTGAGTACAATATAACAAAGGTTCGATCTATGAGCTGGTAGATATGTGATTTCACTGATCCATATGCAAATATCAACCGAGTTTTTAGGTATACATGTGTGTTTGAATTAATATTTTCTTACCTACATGGTTGTCTTGGAGGATATTAAATGAATATAAACTTTACTTTGGTCACAGCATGGTAACCTCATGATTTAAATATTATTAACATTAAGATATATTATATTTATATAATTATTTAAATATTTTATAAATAAATGGAAAACTTCAAATAATAAATTGAGTTTGAAAGTTTCTTTTTTACACTAAAAATCTACCATACGGCATGGTATTTTTTTTCTCCGAAGTTAGTCAACTTGCACTTTATGAAAAAGTATTGACTAAATAATAATAAAATATTATATATATAATTTATTTCACTTAGTTTTAATATTAGAGTTAGTTCTCATTTTCATCATTGAATTTTGATTTGTTTGTCACATACATCCAAGAAAGTTATTTCACTTCTTGGTCTGATTTAAGAAAAATAATATTTTCATCTATTTTGTGAACTTAGTTACTAATTGTTGTTAACCTAAGGACATTTAAGTGATTATATAAATAAAAAACTTAAATTAAACGATTAACATAATAACTACAATATCCTTAACTCAACAAAATAATCAATTAAGTTAACAAAAATGAATTAAAATGATAAATTTTTAAAAAGTCAGGAATCCAATAGAAAAAAAAAGAACTTTTTAAATTGAAATTACAAAACAGATTAAAATATAAGGATGACAATGGCTATTAATTCTAAATATCATGATATTTATAGTTATTTATATTTACAAAATTGAAACATGATAATAAAGTTAAGTAAATTTAAATTTCATAGGAGGAAAACATGTTAAGTGCTTTAATGGGAAACTGGCTTAATGTTAATTATTATTGTTAAAAATATAATTACTGGTTAAATCAAATTTTATTATTAGTGTGATATAGTATGTAATTAGTATTAATCCCTCGCGTTGCGACGGAGAGGGTAAAACCATACAAAGTGGCATCAATATCGCACTACCATACGTTAGCGACCACCAACATCGTAAAAAATTGTATTAAAAAAGAAATAAAAATGAAAAAAAATAAAATCGAATGAAAAGTAGACATAAAAACATTAAACCACCCACGTGAAACGTAAAACATTAAAAACAATAATTAAATCAATCTAGGAATCGAATGTTGCGACATGGCCGTTAAACTGAAAAAAAATTACATAGACGTGACATAGTTGAATCATGCGCGCACATTTGGCATGTTAACTCTCAATTTAGAGCGAATGTAAAATGAAATTAAAATAAAAAAAGATGAAAATTATAGGTGACAAAAGTTAAAAGTAAAATTTATAGAAGTTAAATTGTAAAAAATATAAAAGTATTAAGTTTAAAATTAAAAAAAAAGAATGAAATGGTTGTACTATATCAATAAAAGTGTATACACAAAAGTTGATAATTAAAATATATAATTAACATTTAGACCTAAGTGTGAGGTGGTGGTTAAACAAACATAAATGTCAAATTGCCAACTTCAAAGGGTATAAATACTCTCCCGTGTATGATATATGAAACTAATACTTTCATACTTTTTCTCTAAAATCTCCATATCCCTAATTCATGTGCATATAATCACCTATGTTTAGTGATGAATACAAGATTTTTTGTCAGTGGGGGCTAAAAATGGGTGAGATCAGTTCGAACATGCTAAAAAATAACATCAATAGATAAGGTCAAAACGGGCGGCACCAAAAAATTACCCGCGAGTATAAAATAAATGTAAAACTATTATGTCCCTCATAAGTGGTTAAAAACATTACCATATACTCGACCAAAACTAATACTACTAAAGCATTACATACATTTTCCGGTAACTTTACCATTATTTCATCATTTTATCATTTTCTAATCACAAAAAGTAAAACATTTAACCTAAGTTTTAAGTTTCAACCAAAAGTTAATAAGAAAATATAGGATTCTATTAAATATTAGTATGTTACCAAATGATCACCTGATACAAATGAATGCGCAAATTTGGAAATTGAATGATAGAATTGTTCTTTATCTCCTGCCTCTAATTCCATATTCATGTTTCCTTATTGGAATAGGATTTGGGATTATAGATTTTTTGGGATGGAAAGTTGGGTTTGAAGAGTTGAAGTTGACGACTTGGGTGCCTTGAAAAAACAACATTGGGTGCATTAACTATTTAAGTAATTATAACGAGAAAAATATCACAGAATAGTAACCAAGTTTCAAAAGTGTTCTAATTTAGTCACTCATGTATATTTTTCTCAAATTGGACCTCCAAACGATCAAATCAAGTCATTACCAAATTTTATTATGACAAGAAAGTAATGATGGAAAAAACATTGGAGTTAGAATTTTCAATATATAAAATTATATTAAAAAATAAAAAAACATGTTAATTATAAAAAAATAAAAAAGTGTCTAAAATTTACGTCAACGTTCTATATCTGCTTCAAAAGATAGAAAAAATATATTTTCTAACTGAATCCAAAAGTATAACATGCTAAAAAATATGTTATGCCTTTTAATTTGTATAAAATATAAAAATGAGTGATCTAATTGGAACATTTTTAAAACTTGAGTTACTTAATTGGAATACTTTTGAAAGTTGGTTACTATTTTACAAAGTTACCCACTTATAATGTTTTATCATTTATAGTTGAGTTATAGTTGAGTGGGGCCTAGGACCCCTAAGTAAACCTTGTATCTGTTCATGCCTATGTTGGTGTGTATAAATCTGTGAGAGATCATCAAATAGGATATAGTGTGATGTTTTTGGGAACAACCAGTTAGAGATGCAATCTAGTGTCAAAGGCAAACAATTTTATTGTGTGATGCACCGAAAAAAAGTGTGTTACTATGCATTCATGATGTACATGTGTTTTAAGTAGTTAAATATACGTTTTTACTATATAATTACCATTGAATGCAGTTCGTTGTATGATTTGGATTGCAAGTGTAGAGTATGAAAGAACAGAGAAAAAGAGTAGAATTTCATCAAAGGACATAAGTTATGTCCCTAAGAACGTAGCTTACGTCGTTGCCTAAAGACAAAAGTATGAGGACGTAAGACAGTAAGCAAGGACGTATGAGTGAAGAAAAGACGTAAGTTACATCCCTATGGACGTAGCTTACGTCGTGTTGCCAGGATTGACTAATTTCTCCGGGTTTGGACCATATTTAAGGAGGATTATTGATTCTACAAACCATAATTCACATTGGGGGCAAAAAGTGACGAATTTTGGTGATTCTTGAGGTCTATTCCACTTCTCCAACTCATTCAAATCATGAGATCATGTTCCAATCCGACTTTGTTGCCGAATTCATGAAGATGCAAGGCTAAACTTCTCATGATCTACCTCGAGTAATAGGTTTCGTGTTATTACGTTTTTGTTTGTGTTCAATTATGTTGAGATTAAACTTTAGAACCTGTTAAATTTTTTTATAAGTTAACTTGTGCTTGAGTATTTAATTGTTTTATTAAATCTTGATTTGAATTTTATATAAATTTACACGAGTTGTATGATTTGAAGGTCTTGGTTGTTAATTCAATTGACATGATGTACTAAGACCTGTTAAGTCTTGGTTATCTTTATCATTTAATCATTACACATATAGAATCTCCGTTAAGGATTTTTCACTAAGTTGAAGTAAGCAATTATCGAGAACCAAACCGGAATCTCGCGGTGGATTACCCTTTTTCACAATCGTCTTCTCACTAATTTTCATTACTTGCAAGTTATTTTCTTAGTTAATTTCTTGATCATTCTAAGATTCATTTTTCACAGCCAAGATACAATAGTTTAGTAATTATTTATTTTAAACCATTTTCTTACAAATCAAAGTACGACACACCAACCACTAATTCTACGAGTATCCACAACCCTACTTACCCAAACTAATTAAGGTGAATAGGAACACACATTTTACATCTTATTTGATTGATACTTCGACATCGATCATTACCATCAACTTAAATTGTTGGTCGAGTGAAGCGATTGTTGAAGAAAATGTCAAGCTAGAAAATTATGAAGAGCATATGAAATAGTATGATATGATCAAAGTCGTGAAGGAATTAATGCCTATATCACTTGCATTATCTCAAAAGTTATGAAAGCAATGTTGTGTGAAGCAACAATCAAAACCAAGAAAACTATGAAAGTCTTTTATGTGAAACAAGCAAAGAAGTGTAAAGATAATTATGTGAGATGATTAAGGTAACGTGTGGTATGCAGGAATTAGGGCACACCGAAATGAACCATTGAGGATGAATGAATAAAGACATGTTTGGTTGGTGAGGTAATTGAATGAACTATTACGTAGTTGATTCCATTCCCTCAAATTCAGTTCATCCACTCCCCTTTCTTTTTTTTCATTCCATCCCTTCTTCTATTATTAGTCACCAACAACACTCACTCACCCACCACAACAACCACCACCGACCACCAAGATCGCTCGTCACCAGCAACCACCACCAACCACCAGCGATGCCGCCCGCCACCAACCACCATCGTCAGAAAGTACTGCCCCGGGAACACCATCGTCGAACACCACCGTCGGAAACCACCGAAGGCCACCACCGGCACCACAAACCACAACCGCCAGAAACTACCGTCGGCCACCACCACCACAAGAAACCACCCTCCAACCACCACCACCGGAAACCACCTCTGAAGGCCACCACCGCCACTAGGAAACACCACCGCAAGATACCACTGAAGGCCACCGCCACCACTTGGTACCACCACCGCAAGAAACCACCGAAGGCCACTGCCGCCTCTGGACACCACCTTCGGCCACCACTGCTGCCGGAAACCACCGTCGGCTACCACCACCACAAGAAACCACCACCGGCTTCCATCGCCGGAAACTACCACAGCGAGAAACCACCACCGGAAACCACCACCAGCACCGCCGCCGCCGGAAACCACCATCGGCCACCACCGTCGCTCGTCATCACTATTATAACTACTTTTACATTTCATTGTTTTGTTTTTTCATACCTAAAAACAACATATAGTCATAATTCATTTATTAATAAAGACTAACCAAACAATACAATGGAATGTAATGATTCATTTCATTCTCTCATCCATTCCATTCTTTCATTCATTCCATTACTTCGTCAATTTTATTACCCCATACCAAACAGACCCTAAATGTAAGCAATATGCAAAACACGATAAGTGAAGAACAAAATCAACTTGAAGAACCGTGTGAAACAAGATCAACATTGAATTGCAGCCACTCTATGAGTGTTCAATGATTTATTTGGTTATGAATCTTTCTAGGGATGTCCATTAGCCAAATGGGAAACATATCCAACCAAACCATATTTAACTGACTAAACAATTAAACTAAATTAAGAGTTTGTATATATCTAAATTCAGTTAAACTGGAATAATCATACCGAATAAACAATATTTTGTAGACCGATAATCAAACGAAAACTAATTCACAAGTTGGATAAGTTTAAGAATTGAACCAAAAACTAAATTAACAATTATGTTTGTTTTTTTTGTTACAGATATGAATTTGTTTTCGGTACTTTTTCAGCTTCGGTTTTTAAGTTTTTTTTAACACCACTACTTAACAAGTGGTTATCCCTCACTAGTATACAAAAACCAATACTAAATAGTAATCCTTTTCTATTTAGTATTTTAAAAATTATTACTTTAAATACCATCTCATTTATCAAGTGTTAGCAAATTTTCTTGTACGGTTGGTGTGTTTCTTGAGATATATCCCAAATCCCTAATGTCTTATTTTGTAATTGTTCTATTTTATTAATAAAATTTAATTTTGTTACCGTCCTATTTTCTAAAATAACGCTTTGACTACTTTTTCTATCACTTTGTTTTTGTTAACTTTACTAAGTTCTTTGTTTTCATTAACTTTATTATTACAATTCATTTAAAAATGTATTTTTTTTATCTTTTATATTATAATACTGTACTCATTTAAAAAATGTTTGTTTTTATGATGTAATTTTTATAAAAGAATAATGCCGCGCATATAAATTATGAACATTTTAGAAAGATGGAGGAGTTTGCTAAAAGTCTACAAAAATGGTTATTTCTAAAGTACCCCTCTAACAATTTTTTTCTTATAGTTTAATCTAAATCGTTGATTAAAAAGATGAATCATTCACATTACTTGCTATACTTTTTAGTTTTAAAATACTTCTTATTTAAATATTTTCTTGTTATTAAACCAAATATTTAACTCATTAATAATTGACTAGGGCACAAATCATGCGGGAGAAAACATACTTTATTAATATTATACAACTCACCCCCTCCAATATACATTAGTCAAACACATAGAACCCTCCAAGAACATCTTCATTCACGGTGGCCCCTTCAACACGATTAATCTCCGCATTTTCGTCAACCTTCTCATTCTCATTGAACCATTTTCTTCTTCTTCGAAGATCCAGACTCTTCTTCCATCAGGTAATCTCAATTCAACCCCAAAGATCTCCTTCAATCTTCAATCGTTTTCGTTATACGTTTACATTTGTTCAAATCATGCCGATGCATCTGGTTTGAACGATTGAATCGTCCGGTGTACGTTTGTTTGTTTGCTAGTTGTTAGCGTTTTTCGTTGTGGTTGAATTGAAGATGTGCGGTCTTATGCGTTTGTGTTGTTTTGGTTAACAGTGTATAAAGTTGAAGATAGCGATGTTTGGTGTTCTCCGGCGAAAAGTCGTCAGCGGAAGCTCTTCTGCTTCGGTAAGCTTTGGTTATGTTCATCTAGAAGAAAACAAGTTAGAAGGTGTCGATTGTGTTACTTTTTGAGATTTGACCTCAATTTGTATCGTATATGTTAGTTTGTGTACAGAGATTTATATCCAATTTAACCTGTAGGGTTAAGTTCTTCTTATCTGTCGTTATGGTTAATCTATGAATTCAGTATTGTCATTGTTTGGAGCTTATTACTAAACACAAAAGGAGAAACACACATTGGTTGAAATCCCTATGACAGAGTTATCAAGCTAAAAACATCAATATACAATTATACAGTATGAGTTGGGGCAGTAGTAGGTATAGTTATGAGGAGTTAAAGTGGACTGCAATTTTGGGGAGGGATGGAAAATTGTGTTATGTAGATAGAGAGTTATATATATAGGCTATATGAAATGGGCATATGCTTGATATATGTTACTTTGTTTCTGGGCAGATCATAGGATTATCATGGCGAAGAACTCGCCCTGTAGCGTCTACAACTGCAACTTGTTTCACCTCAGAAGGAGAGGTAGTGATTGTCTTGACTTCAAAAATTTTATACTTAATTTTATTATGTTTGTGATTTGTGAACATATAATCCTTGCCTTTAGAGTATATTTTGATGCAAGTTGATTTGGTTTGTTAACTTGGTAACCTCCAGCACTGTTTTTGAATTGGGGTGTTTATGTTTCAGAATACTTTATCTTAATTTATTGATTTAAGACCTAGTAGTTTTTATTGTAATTGATTAAACTACAATACTTCTGAACTGTGTCGTTTTTATGTTGAAGATAATCTTCATCTTCATTACAGTTTTATGATCTACTTGTCTGTTATGTTAACTTTGTGAACTCTGGACTATGCTTTAATGTTGCCAAAATTGTTCCTTTTATGCTCTTGGAATGAAAACATATGTGATAAAAGTTGTTTATTTCTTGAATCTGATATATTAGTTGGCTAAGAAGTGTTTGGCAAACACAAAAGTACTTTTCAAATTGACTTTTCATATAGAGTAAAAAGTAGGTTTTGAAAAGTACGGAGCGGGTTATTAACTTTTGAAAACTACTTTTAGTTCAATTTGCTATTATACCCCTCTACTACCTCCTATTAACTCTCCTAATTTTTAAAGTATGTCTTTTGCCAATTACTTTTTAAAAACTCCTTTTGAAAAGTCATAATAAGTCTTTTTTGTCAAATGTCATTTTCAACCAAAATATGCAATCTCAAACATGCCCTATAAGCATGTATAAAATCTCCAGCAAACTTCCTGCGTGGCGGCTGGTTGAGCTAAATCTTTTTGACATGAGTTTCAGTTAGCTTTTATAGTTACTCTTACTAGAAGACAAATGAAATTTCCTAGAAGTTTCAGTCTGTTGATGATTTACAAATTCAGTGCATTATCTTCTAGTTCTACTGCATACATGATACAGCGCATGTTAAATGATGCATGCTATTTGTACATGCCATTATTCTAGGGATAACTACTTTGAAATGCTTATAGGTCTTACTCAATACACCAGTCATTGGCAATGTTCGAAGCATATGTCATGTTACCCAACCTGGTAAGACTTGCCCAACTTCATTTTATTTTTCCAGGAAAGCTTAATTATAGTGTATTTATTTAGTTATATGAGGTTTTGATCCTTCCCTGATTATTTCCCTCACAGGTGCAGCAGTTAACCTAAGGCCATTAAGGTTAGTGCATAATTCCATTTTAATTTATTTCTGTTATGAATATAAATAATAAATACGTTGGTGAAAATTTAGAAGCATGATGCAATAAGATTTACGCTGAGTGTATTGATAACATGTGTTTAGACTTTGAGGCCTTGTTTCCAAGCTTTCTACTTTCTAGCTTATGATCTTAGTATTCAATGATATCTGTAACCTAATTGTGGTCTAAGATTTATTGTTTGTTTTAGAATGATATGTAACTTTTGATGCATGCACATGTGATTTTTCTAAGTAGATCTCTTTCTTTGCAGGGAAGTAATGACCAGTCTTAAGCCATGTGTCAGCATGCAGTTGCAAAACAGAATGTTCTCTTCTGACAGTGGTATGGTATTCATATATCTTCTTGCTGACATTTCACTGTTAGTACATTAATACGTGTGCAACAAGTAATACACGGACATGCATTTATACAAGTGTGTATCTCGAAAATGTTAGCACTAATACATGTTAATATAAGTTGTTAACTTTTGGCCAGGAAGTGATGCATTCACATGTTACATCTGCTGATTGCTAGTCTTTTAAGTAATAATGTCTCTGTTCTTTTATGTCAATTTTGAATGCAGTAAAAGTCTAAAAGCTGTTATTTTTGTTAAGCTCATTGACTTGCATGACTTTTTTTACAATGATATTTTCTTCAATAATTTTTTCTGAAATCTAAATTGTCATTATATGTTTATTTCATATTAATTGTAAATTTTAATTGCTTTTAAATTGCACCTGTGTCATTTTTTTCAAGGTGATCTGGTTGATGCCGTTGTTCCTTTTATGGGTGAATCAATAAGTGACGGTACACTGGCAACTTTCCTAAAAAGTATGGTCTTCTGTTCTGTTAAAACTTTACAATATTCTATGTTATTGTGCAATCTCTTGTTTTTAATTGCTCTCTCTTTGAGCAGAACCTGGTGACAGGGTAGAAATTGATGAACCAATTGCACAAGTTGAAACAGACAAGGTATTTCTTATACTTTTCTACTTTGGCCTTTTTATTGAAATTCGTGAGGTGGTAAGTTGTAATCACTGTTTCTTACACTGAGTTTTTTATGTTGCAGGTCACTATTGATGTTGCTAGTCCTGAAGCCGGTATAATTCAAGAGGTAAAATATTGCATCACTGTTGCTAAACTAGTTCAAATAGATGATGGTAGATTTTGGGGAAACTGAAGTTGAGCTTTGATATTGGTAGTTTGTAGCAAAAGAGGGGGATACTGTTGAACCAGGTACAAAAGTTGCTATCATTTCAAAGTCTACAGAAGGTGCAGCTGCTTCATCCAAGCCAGCTTCTGAAGCCCCTTCTCAGCCACCTCCTGCTGCTGAGGTGGAGAAGCCAAAGCCAAAGGTTGAAAGTACTCCTGTCATTGAGAAGCCTAAACCAGCTTCTCCAACACCACCTTCTAGAACCTCTGCTTCAGAACCCCAGCTTCCTCCTAAAGAGAGAGAAAGACGTGTGAGTGTCATAATTAATGATAATGTTTTAGCTACCTCAACATTAATTATAAAATTTTAATATTTATGGTTATAGTAAGTAATCTTTAATTTGTTGACTTTATATAAGCACAAGCACATCTGTTTTTCCTCAACTATTTTGGTTTAAAGCTATGTTTGATGTGTTGCTGATGCAGGTTCCTATGACCCGTTTGAGAAAGCGAGTTGCCACACGTCTGAAAGACTCTCAGAACACATTTGCGTTGTTGACGACATTTAATGAAGTTGATATGTATGTTTTTCAGATCAATGTTACCTAATCTAATAGTATAGTTTATTGCAACAGTTAATGTTTTTAGAAGTGGGAGCCCAAATAGAATGTATTGAGTTTGCATCCCCATTGTAAATTCCAAGTAGGCTGTCTTACGGATTCATTTCTTTCCTTTATTATTTGCCTACTTTTTCCAGGACTAATTTGATGAAACTTCGTTCCGAGTATAAGGATGCCTTCTTAGAGAAGCATGGAGTCAAGTTGGGTCTGATGTCTGGTTTTGTTAAGGTATTGGTGATTTTTTTTCAAAGCTCTTTAATATCCAATGTTAAGTAGTACTCCCAAATTTCAGGCTGCTGTCAGTGGACTCCAAAATCAGCCAATCATCAATGCAGTTATTGACGGGGATGATATCATTTACAGAGATTATATTGATATCAGTATAGCTGTTGGTACTCCAAAGGTAAGCTCAAAAGATTCTATCATGTATTCTTTCTGCAAACTGAACAACTGACCTTGTCTTATTGCACTTGCACCAACAATAGTGACTTTCTTTCTGTAGATATCTTCGTCTAATTTATTGCAACACTATGTGTGTCAAATTGACATATTATCAATTATTACATATATTAGCAAAGATCAATTGAGTTTCACAGGTTTTCTTTATCTTGATTTCTCTTCAACGGTTATATATTTGTGTAATTGTTAAATTTGTTTTCAAACAACTTGTGTCAAATGTCACATTTTGGAACAAAACAGAGGACTTACAACTTTGCCTTTGATGCTCTTTTTCCATGTCAGTCTTTGCAAATCATATCTTTTAGACTTTTAGTTCCAGTCCAGTTAAAAGCCAGAAGTGAATCCAGTTTTCTTTAATATCTGAACAACATTGTTTTATGCTTTGCATTACATATTCAACTCATGGTCCCATTTGGGACCAAATTTGAGTTAAACCAAAACCAAACAGGTTTTACTTTGGTTCTCATTCCTGTTCTATTGTCTTTATTTTGGGTTCTTTTTTGTTTCGGTTCAGTCCAGTTCGTCCCATTGTTCCAATGCACCTATTTAATATCTACATAGCAAATAGTTGATTGACTTGGTGACTAAAAAGGATAAAAACTAAAAACATCTTCTGTCCATTTTTATAAAGTTCCATGAATAACTAGTATATTAATTTTGACTGCAAAAACAACCAAGTGATAACATTTGAGTATGTTTTAAATGTTGGCCCTTTTCCTTCCTCGGTTGACTTTTACCAGTTTGACTCGTCGTCTATAAAATACACTCAAATTGACATGTTAAACACATAAATTACTTAAAATTTCCTCTTCTAATTTGCTTCTTGTATCGTCTTTCATGTGGTTTTGTTTTCCCCTTGTTTAGGGACTCGTTGTGCCAGTTATTCGCAATGCTGAAAAGATGAACTTCGCTGAGATTGAGAAGGAGATAAACACTCTTGCTAAGAAGGCAAACAATGGAACCATTTCCATTGATGAGATGGCTGGAGGCTCATTTACAATTTCTAATGGCGGTGTATATGGAAGCCTTTTGAGCACTCCCATCATCAATCCTCCTCAGGTATGTGCTTAGATTGGTAAAAATAAAATAGCCAAAATGAAAATTCACCGTAAGATAGCCAAAATGAAAATTCACCGGAAGAAGATGGCTTTGTGTCCTGTTTAGGTCATTTGTAACCTGTAATGACACATTTATACATAAATTTAACATTTTTATATAACATTAGCACTTTTGAAACTGAGCTTTTTGTAACCAAAATGGGACACAAAGCCATCTTATCATGACTTGGATGTACAAAAGAAAGTACAATGACTAGAATGGAACAAATGAATATGTATGTTGGTATATATGAAAACAGAAAAACCTGATAAAAAACAAGTTTCAAATAAGGAAACATATTTCTCATGTCAATCTAACCTGACCCATGTCTTCCCATACCCGAACCACTATTTTGTCATCTCTAGTGTTATTAATTGCTTTCTGTAAAATTAATATATCAAAAGCAAAAGAAGAAAAGACAGACCAGTCATTTATAATTAGGTATTTCACTTATTAACATGCATATATGTATAACAGTCGGCAATTCTGGGTATGCATTCGATCGTAAGTCGGCCAATGGTGGTTGGAGGCAACATAGTACCAAGGCCCATGATGTACATCGCCCTAACCTATGACCATAGGCTAATCGATGGAAGAGAGGCTGTGTTTTTCCTCCGCCGAATTAAGGATGTGGTTGAGGATCCAAGGAGGTTGCTTCTCGACATCTAAACATTTGCAGAACCCGATTTTGCTATACTCATGTTGAGTTCTGGTATTCCTCAAGTCTTACCAGAATAATCACACGGTTTATTTAAAGGTTTTTGCTATTTTCTCATGGCTGAGCCATGTTTTCATTGACTACACTTTGTTACATGAAACAACTTTGGATTTTCAACACCCTGACCCATTGACATGTTGCTGCCTCATGGGTTTGGTTTGTGCTTCATGTATCTCATAATTGATAATTTGTGAACATTTTTGGTGATCAATTTTTATATACGCTTATTTTGATTGGGTAATTTCTTGGTTGTGTTTTTATTGTGTAGGCCATTAGGTATTTAGGTAAACTGGTGACATTTTATTTATATTTATACTCAAAGTCCCCAAAACATTTGATTTGAACTCATAAAACATTTATGAACAATCAACTTTAGGACCAAAAGGTCTACAATCACCGGATAACATCAGTCATGAATAGCTAGTTCGTCGTTGCTCCATTGTTCATGTGCTTGTGATTGGATCTCATCATGGCACATTCAACATTAACGCGTGTTGTTGAAAATGTACAATGGTTTTATGGAAGTAAGATTGATACGAGCCAAGTGAACACAGCCATGAGCCCATGACTAGCATAATTAACCGCTTAGGCTAACCTTTAGACATATGCACCTCTTTGAGTATAAGTATAATGGATATTGCCAACTTAAACCACGAGCTTTATTGATTGATCATTGACCCTATCCAGATTGACATCCTTTCCTTTTTATATATTCTTATATCAGTTACATCGTCCTTAAAGAATGCGAGATCAAACTTATAAACAATCTTTAATTAGATCATCTATAGTGGGGTGTGATAGATGTGTCACATATACATAGAACCCCCATAATATTTAATTAAACTCTGTAGTGGGAGAGATAGGCGTGTCACCTATGCATATCATGCCCAAAACACTACCCTATAGACATGATAGGGGGAGTGATAGGCTTTTAATGTGATTTGGGTGTGATTAAAAGACGGATAATTTTTTATTTTTAGTTAAAAATATTCAATCCATGATAATACTACACCTCATATTCTTCTTTCAAAATAAACCAAACATTCATTCAAACACTATTACACATCGTTATAGTGATCATAGTACTCCTTACGTGCCGCTTATGTCACTTTATTATCACTCTCGCTTACCGGTTATTGATAGTTTTATGTTTTAAGTTGACATGTTTTATGTTCAGAATATTAATCATAACTTACTACTTACTAACAACTCAAAACAATTAATTACTTCGACTCAAATGATGTCTTTTGGATTTTTTTCTATTATTTCTTTATCTTTCAAATCCATTTAACAAACTTGGGTTTTTACATTTAGCTTAATATTATAAAAGACGAATGAATATAATAAAAAATAGCTATTACAACTAATAAAATAAAATTGTTGAAAGTGAAGATTTGGTAAAAGAGTTCAAAAGGAAAATATTTAGATTTTGAGTAGTTAATAATAAGAAGAAAGATTTAATATCAAAATATTTAACTTTAAATTTATACTTTTAATCCAAATTCTAAATTTTAACTTTCTTAAAAACCTTTAAATGGGTTAAAACTTATAAGCTCAACCCACTTGTTAAACGGGTCATGATCGGATTGACATGTTTAATAACCAGGTCATGTTCGGGTTGACATGTTTAATAAATAGATCATGTTCGGTTTGACTAGCTAATTTTGTTAAATAGGTATTGTCAACCGACCAAAAACCTGTTTTTTCATGTCATGACTAGAATTACCACTCCTAATTATTATCTTCACTTAAACTTGTACTTAATTTTAAAAGTAATCCACCAAACCATCTTTGAAGGCTAGAGGAATATGATTCTTTCATTCATATGCAAGTTTAGCATAAAAATGACAACTACAACAAGCAAAAAGATGGAAGAAATGTAAGAAAACCCTACATTCCATCTTTTCATCAACCACTATAGTTTCATTTACCAAAAATCAGTCAGCAAAAAGAAAGGAAAAGATGACACCTCTTTTGTTCATGGTGCTAGCCATTGAAATGGGAGTGATCATCATCATGTTGTTTCACTCGCCTTTGCGGAACTTGATCATAGCGGGTTTGGATCGTTTGAAGCAGGGTAGAGGGCTCGTGACCTCAAAGACCGTTGCAGCGACATTATTCATAGTCTTTGTGTTCAACTTGTATGGTATCCTTAAAACACAAAAGCGTGTTATTGAGGTCGGAACCACTAATCCAACTGATCAAGTTCTTCTGGCTAATCGAATTCTAGAGGCATCGCTTATGGGTACATACTTTATTTCCTAACGTGTGTTAGACTTTCTTTTATCAATCTTTTGCATCACTACTAGAAAGTTGGGCATTTATGACCGAAATTTGCGACCAAAAAATTGATCATAAATTTTGTTACAGATTTGCAACCGATATCACATCAGTTGAAAGATTAGCGACTGTATGCGGTCAGAAATGAAAATATACAACACCTTAGCGACTGTATGCGGTCAGAAATGAAAATATACAACACCTTCTTCGCAACTCAGTAAAAAAAAGAGAGAATATATAAGTAAAAAGAAAATTCAGTTACAAACTAATCCTAAAATTTGCTACTAAATCATTTTGGTCACAATATGAAATCACCAAACAGGTTTTTGCCACCTATTTTGGCCGCGAATCTGTTAGAGCCATTGCAACAGTTTTGCTACCGAAAATGCAGTTGTGAATACTATGTTATAATGTAGTGAAGTTGGTTAACAAACAAGATTTTCGCGGCACAGGTTTTTGTCTATTCCTCGGACTGATGATCGACAGGCTTCATTATTACGTTAAAGAGTTGTGGTTGTTAAGGAAGAGCTTGAAAGCGGTTCGTGATTCTAATGTGATTCAACCGGTTAACAAAAATAAGAAAACACTCTCAGATTGAATCAACTTTCATGTGATTCTAATGTGATTCAACCGTCTATATTGTAATGGTCAGTAAGTTCACCGAATAAATGTCACCAGTCATATGCTATATATGCTTTTCTATGTAAACTCGAATGATTTATTTACCGTTGTTTCTAAATTATGGAAAACGCTCTAAGAAGCTAGTTTTTCATGAATGCAACAATATTATATTATATTACATGTGTTATAAAGGTTAATGGTAAAACTATTTTAAATGGTATTAAATAGCATACTTTGAATTTAAACATTTTAAAACTCTATACTTACATAGGTTTACGAGCAACCGGTATTAACGGCTCAACAACCTGTTCAAAAAATAGTGGTGCGTCTAAGTTCTTTTGTTTAATAAAATGACCATCAAGTTCAATATGTTTGGTTTGTTGATGTTGCACTAGAATTTCTAATAAGTATACAACACATATACATTAATATCACTGTAGACAATGTAGCATGATGCATATATAGATGTAACTCAATAAGTAAATTACACAACCAGTTCATTTCCACAACGACGTTAGCGACCCCGTGATATTCAGCCTCAACACTAAAGCGAAAGATGGTCGAGTGTCGTTTATATGACCAAGAAACTAAGGTTTCACCTACTTAAACGTAATAACTGGATGTCGATCTGTGTGAGTTTAGACAACCTCTCAATCTGCATGTGAATATAGACAACGAGTTTAATAGATTTGAAGGGATAATTAAACAAATATTATATCTTTTTCACATGAAATTCATTAATAAAAACATTGCATAATTATTAGATAAAAAAAGAATGTAAATACCAGTAAAGTTAGCTTAATTGACAATTAATAATTCTAATCGACTAATAATGCATTACTTGATGTCCAACCTATGAGAATGACAATTTCGACTCAATTTGTGATAGTGCTTTCCCAGAGCACCAAATTCCACCTAATTACACCAGATTAAACACACATTACAAACTATTAAGTTTCAAAATCACTAATTCCATCAGTATATATGATCTCCAAATCGTTTACACAAAGACACAAAGTACACCACATTATATGATTTTACAAACAAATTACATTACAATGATCTCTGACTTTATATATGTGCACAAGTGTGTGATCTAGTGGCTAGGCATGAAATTTGGTTGAGTGCATGTACATATATAAGTTGAGTACATTCGTTCATATAAGTTGAGTACACTCGTTCACATGTACACAAGATCTACATGTGCACCCATGACATGACACGTGGCCAGTCATGAGACATCTCAATGGTGCTTTCCCATTTTGTGTGTCACAATTCTAGCACAATCTAGCATCATGTTAGCATATATATTAGGCACACATGTAGAACTATTTAAATTTCAACACCATTAATTTTAGTTAACTCACAAACAATGATCTTGAATATTAACTCAGCTCAATAACATGTACTCGGGAGATAATGCACATTTGATGCGAACTACGATCTTCCCTTTTTTGAAGGGACAATACGGTCAATAGGTTTGAAAGACAGGACATGCGCAACATAGGTTGTCTATAGTTATTTTCACTGGTGTGTGTTTGCTATTTAAACTTTTGAAGTATGATAACGTTGGTATATATAAGAAACATTAGCTTATCCAACCAACTTTCCCATAAAACATCGTTAGAAAATTTTGTCGAACAAACTGAAAATCAATTTCTAGAAAAGCTTGTTTATGTGAAATTGTTATCTTGAAAGTCTGCCGTTTCTAATGATCGTAGTAAACCACTACCAGACATTAAGATCGTTGATGACTTGGCGGTTCGGTTTTGATGATATAACGGTTTAACAGTTCATGTTTGATGGTTTTTAACATTTTGATCTAGAATTTTTTATATATATTGTGCATGTGTATATATATATATTCTGTTATAGGGATATGATTTATTTTAGCAATGGATGATCATAAGACTAAGTGTGCAAATTACAATTTTCAGTAAACATTTGTATAATCGTCATATACTCATGTTTGTTAAATTATTCTAGCATCAAATCATATTTTCCGAGGTATGTTCTTCTTTTAGAAGTTTATATATTCAGAAAAAATCTGAGTGTATTCGCAGATACTATAAGAGACTTGTGGTATTTCATTGCGATAAAAGTTTGTTTTTAAAAAAAAAAATGTTAATTGCATTTGGATTTTGGATCTTGTCATATACTATTTTTAATTTGGTGCTATAAAATGCTATATCATGTCCTTATACTTCTCTTTTCAATAAACAAATGAAATTTCAAGAGTCGGATTTTTAAGCTCACATCTTAATTAACTAGCATTGGTGTAACTTTCATTTATAATGTGCTTAGAGAATATTAGTTTATCTCATATCCTAATTATATGCTAAAAAAGCTGTATGGATAAACAACACGAGGAGAATATTATGTTTATCTTGTGTAGAAATAGTTAGAGTTTAATATATATATATATTTATATCTTGAGAAATTAAATTCTTCTATTTGATTGATTTTCATCCTTTAAGTAATTGTCATCTTCTATATCTAATCATGTGGGGATTAAAGCTACTTTGTGCAATCTCTATACTTTAAATTTTTAATCATTTTCTAAATACTATTTATCTCAAATCAACTTCAATTTATATCATTGCGTATAGATTTTACCACGTTTTGCATTTTATATATTTACAATATATCCTTAGTTTTGATAGGATAACACTATAAACAAATATGTTAACATAATAAAATGTCGGTTAGGTTTTTGATATATATATATACTAGTTACTTATATTCACATGTTATCTTGTTTCTTCAAGCCAAAAAAGTAATTACTTACTAATCAACTTACAAACTTCTTCAAATCTTTGTGAGCATGGAAGAACCTCAGATTGTAATCGACGTGTTGAACCTTCAAATTACTCGCAACCATTTCATCGGTTCAACGAAGAGTTGTGGGCAACAATTCAATCGATTGCAACTTGATCACCATCCTATCAGTAGTAAAAGACAAAATCAACAACAACAAAACAATGAAGGAAACCATCGATCCTCTTAAGCTTGTTCTTGGCAAAGTTATTGGTCGCGGGGCTTTCGGAGTGGTTCACAAGGGCTCATACCATGGTCAAACAGTTGCGGGTAATGCATGTTCTTGTTCTTGTTTGTTTGTTATATCAACTATTTGATTTGTTATTTTGTTGGTGATTTTAAGGGTGTTTGATATGACCACACGTCGTGTTTTTTGAGGTTTTGATCAGATGTTTTTTGTTTTAGTAACAAAGGGATTACAAATGATTCAATGGAGTTCATGAAGAATGATTTCATCAAAGAAGTTGGTTTATGGCAAAATCTTGATCACCCTAATGTGACTAAGGTATATTTGATGTGTACATATTTAGGGTTAGTTCTATGGTACATGATAAATACTTAAATACACTATATAAAGTATATCAAAACCTATATCAAGATCTATGTATATACAAGCATGCATGCAGTGGCGGAACCAGAAATTTTTTTCAATGGGGTCGCTACTTTTCGAGTCTTTCGTTTTGGTAGAAGATAATATAAAATTTTTGAGTTGTCTGGTTAAGTCGGGTCGGTTCGGAATAAAATTAAATTACATAGAAAATGTTAACAAAAATATAATATTAAAAGAAATCAAATAAAATTTACATTTTATAGTTGTTCTCTACACGTCTTCATTTTTTGAAACCGTTCCATTACATCTTCAATCTGCACTTTTGCAAAGAGCTCATTTTCAATGTAACAAATACACGAGTCGTTCATATATTCATCACTCATACGATTGCGCAAATCCGTCTTTACATGCTTCATTGAAAACTAATCTTTTCAAGAATCAATGGTGAACCACGAAGTTAAAGATGGGGGCGGCTAGTGGCAGTAGTCGAGCACTCGAGCAACCGAGAAACAACAAACGAGGACTCCACGAGTCCACGAGTCCACAAGCAACAAGCCAGCAGCGACGGAATGGGCAGCAACCAGCGGTGATGGAAGGGGCAAGCTGCAACCTGTAGGTCAAATAGGGTGGGGGAAAAAGAATGAGGGCTAAGGTTTTGTTAATATAATAAGGTTACTTTAGTAAATTTACATGTATAAAAAGAAAAAAAAAGGGGCAGTTGCAAGTTTCGAACTTGCAACCTCAAGTTAGCAAAGTCATGCGCGTACCAGTAAGCTAACGATTCTCTTTGTGTTATGTTTTGAACATTAATGTTAATTTAGTAAATTTACATGTACAAAAAGGAAAAAAAAAAGGCTGCTGTAGCTTGCAGGTTGCACTTTAATATATTAATAGGTTCACCTCCTGTAAAACTATGGGTTCACTAAAAAATTCGGTATTATACGTGACCCCTTTCACTAAGGCGTAGTTCCGCCCCTGCATGCATGTACACAACGACTAATCATAATGTAATATTCAGATGATCGGAGCAACCATGTTGATGAAGACAAATTCGGGCAACAAGAACAAGAAATCGAGAGCCGAAAGTAACTTTTGTATCGTCTCCAAGTATGTTAATGGAAGTTCACTAAGGTCTTACTTATTCAAGCATTGTGACAAGAATTTGCCTATGAAACTGGTCTCTCAATTTGCACTTGATATAGCTAAAGGGTGTGTAATTAACATCTTAACTCCTAATATATAACTACAATATGTTATTAATCCAACACTTATGAACCACTTGATTTTATTTCTAGGTTAAGCTACCTTCATTCCAAGAAAATAATTCACCGCGATGTGATGTGAAGCCGGATAATATACTTATTGACAATCAAAATAAGTTGAAACTTGCGGATTTTGGAGAATCAACTTTCGAGACATTAGAGTTGTTCTTGACAAGTGGTGAAATCGGGACTCGAGGTTATATGGCTCCTGAGGTGTGATTTCTTTTATAATTAACTTAACTAATACATTTGTAATCATATATATTGTTTACACTCCTAATTAGTTATAGAAAAACTATGGCGATTATTACAGATTGTAAGCAGAAAACCATACGGGCATAAGTGTGATGTGTTTAGCTATGGAATATGTTTGTGGGAGATTTATTGTTGCAAATTTAGACAACATTACAACGGATATATGCAAGGTATGTATGCACATATGTTTGTATGCTATACATAATCTTGCTAATATTCATTTCTTTTGTAGAATATGAGTTCGAGACTAAAAGAAACTATTGTCTTGTTTTCACTACAGGAAATGCGACCAAACTTGACAGTAAATTGTCCAAGATCGTTGGCGCAGTTAATACAACGATGTTGGGACACGAATCCTAGGAAGAGACCAGAGATGAAGGATGTTGTCATTGAGTTGGAAGAAATCATAAAATCCGAAGGGTGGCAAGAACAGTCACAAGATCATCATAAAAGTGTTTATGGTTGTTTCAAGTTCTTCAATCATGTCAAATAGGAGGATATAGCTTCGATTGGTTGATGCGTGTAGTGTTCATAGCTTCGATTTTGTTAGTGGCAGCAGAAGTTTCTTGTGGAATTACATAATAACAATAATATTGATAGCATGATAAATACAAGTTTAAATACATCTAACAAATTTACCTCCCTGGGGTGGCAAGTTTTAATTATTTGTTATATTACCGATTTTATTTGGGTCACGTTATCATAGTAGCACTACACTTATTCCTTATATTAATTTACAATATGTTATGAAATGTTATTGATCATTAGCGGCAAAGTATTAGCGGCGAATCTTTTAGCGGCAACAAGCCACCGCTAATACTTTTAGCGCAAAAATGAGGGGCTAATAGCGACGACATAAGTCGTCGTTAATGATAAAAAAATTGTAGTGTAAAAACAGACCGGTCAACAAAACGATCGTCTAAGAAGTCCAATGGTCGGATATGTCTAACTGAATTTAAGAACAGGATGTCGTTATATATAAAAGATCAGTTTGACTTATATATATAGCTCAAAAACAAAATATAAAAATACTATATGTTTTATAGTGGATTTATACTTTTAACACAATATTAACAATTAATAATTAACTAAAATATGTATCATAAATATTATTAAATTTTATAAAAAATTATATTTCAAAAGGACAAAAATAAAATGTTTTGAAGGTAGCAGGTACGACCATCGGTCTGGTTAAACCGGTTCACCCGTTCGACCGATTCACCCGGATTGGTATCAAATTCATACAATGTTTGGATATAAATAGTATAATACCGTAAAATATAAATAATAATAATAATAACAATAATAATAATAATATAATAATAATAATAATAATAATAATAATAATAATAATAATAATAATAATAATAATAGTAATAATAATAAAATCATAGCATGGCAGTTAATGGAAATTTCACGTGTATTCCATGGACCACACTTTTATTTATTCATTACTCTCATTAATGATATCACTTGCAACAAATTTTCCAACTTCCGCGCAACTATCTGCCAATTTAAACCTCTGAATCTTTGATTCCCCACACGAATCTTCGGGAGTACCTATGATTCTGCTCGTGCAAAATCCGGCAAACCATCGCACCACATCACCGTCGTGAACCACGTTCGACCCCACCATCACCGTCGAATCGAACCTTGTTCGGAAAGCCACACTATTACACCACCGGTTGCAACCTACGCGTACACCGGTTACGGGTGATTCACAATTTAGGTATGATCACTCGAAAACCCCTAGGGTGTTATTCAAACTCGGTTCCTTAACTCTTATGTGATTGCGATGGTTCGTTTCGATGATTTACGCAGTCTCCCTCGCAACCGTGACCGCTGGCACTGCCTCTTACCGCTTGTTTCTGCGTGATCATTGCCCAAACTATTCGAACGGTTGTTCTCGTCTAGCTCGCTAACCTTAACTCAGGTAATAAGTTTCGTACTCTGTTTCTTTCGTGATTGAAACTTCACGGTTGGTATGGCATTTATAATTGTCAGTTGGTTCCGGCGACTAATAGAGATGGTTAAATCGATTTTAACAAAAGTATACCTACACAAATGGTCATCAGGTTGCTTGCAAATATGGGTTTTACCAAGCCACCTATGGAACTCTCAAATTTGGATATTGGGTTTTGGTTCTGCAACTTAAAGTTAACATTAGAAGATGATAGCATTATAATATTAATATATGAATAATGTTATATAATTAGCAAATAAAGTCAACTCGTATTTTATGAAGATTGGCATGTGGCTCATAACTCCAAAACAATTTAGAGTCTCATCTCATAAGCAAATAGATTAAATTAATACTCGGTTAAGTGTTAAAAAAATTAATTTTTTTATACGAACTCTTCTGTTAGTTAGCACACATATATGTATTTTTATGAAATTCATTGGTGGCTTTTGCTAAAGAAATTATTAAGTGACTGTGACATTCAATGCAACCAAATTCACTACATATAACTCCCTAATTTCATATAGTCTAACTAACAAACTAGGCAAAAGAAGTGTAGTACTATTAATAGTGTTAAAACTAATTTAAAACGGGTACCAAGTCTTGTTAAGGTTAATGATTATTTAAGACCTTTAAAAAAACACCTCGTAGCTGGGATATTAAAATAAATTATATCAAGAGTTGTGAACCTAACTCGTAAAATAATTAAAGTGTAGGTTTCCGTACGGCTTGAGCTCAACTTAGACGTGGTTTCTTGTTAAGATAAGGTACGGATTCCTGATTCTTGTTTCATATTTGATTCCCGTTCAGCTCTAGTTTTGATTCCTGTTATTCGTAGCTAGTTCGTAGCTAGTTTTGATTCCTGTTATATATTATGTAAATTGTTACCCGAGCTCTCCCTATCTTGGGGGTGACCAAGACATGTTATTGCGGCATCAATAATGTGGCACCAACCGTGGCGGTGAGCTGAGATCACGGCGTCTCTAAAGAGGACTCTGAAATCATGTTTGCCGTTATGTTATATTATTATTTCCTCAGAGGCGTATGGATCGATCCTAGGTTAGTCCTGTATTCCTGATGGATGGTTACACATCACTCCATTTAGGACTCTGGTGAATGGTCTGTATGTCTGCCCATACTCCATTTCACATTGGTTCACGGGCTCGCTACCTGTGTTCCCTCTGTTCAGTTATTATATGATATGATTATTAGCTCGGGTTATGTTCTATTCAATATTATGTTATCCTCTGTTATCATTATATCTTGTTATTTTTGTTATCTGTTATTCCGTCCACTGAGCGTTATGCTCAGGCGTGCTTTTGTTTTCATGCACGTCAGATCAGCAGGGCCATCCGGGAGGGGAGTGAAGAGTGGAAGTCTGCATAAAGAAGAGTTTATTTAATTTGATGTAATGACTTTTCTGTTGGATGTTAGACTAGTGTTTTCTTTTTGGTTATTTAAATTATAATCGTTATGAATAATGGAATGATTTTTGGATTTTGATTATCGTGATAGTGACACGTCAGCCTTCTCGGGTTGGGGTGTTACAAATAGTAATGTAATGAGTTAAATAATATCATGTGTATCAATTAATAAAATTTTATTTAATGAAAATAATTAGTAAGTATTGCATAGAGTGGTTATATCTTATACAGAGGAAAATTGACTGATACATCTTAAATTTAAAGGTAAATTACAATGATGTTCGTTCAAATAATTATATATGAATGGATAACATTCATGAATAGTAAACTTTTGGTTTTTTTAATTTAACCCCAAAGCTTCAAGTATTTATGTTTGGGTTAGTAAAATTTTGATTTTTTCAATTTAATCCCAAAAGCTTCAATTGCTTTCAATTGGGTTAGGATTTTTTTTTCAACTTTTGTTATTGTTTTTCTTTAAATTTAATCGTTGTATACACCTTTGTATTCTGGTTTTTTGATACTTTGAAAATGGAGTATGCTTTCGGGTTTTGTGGGGGACAGGCAATCGTTTTTACGATAAAGTACCGTTGTTATAATGAAAAACACTTTTGGATTTTACGATCGAGTGATGTTTGCTTTTACGACTGGGTATGCATTAGGGTTTTATGACGTAGGGAACGTTGTCATGATGTGCTTTTTACTTGTGTTTTGATACTCATGATCATGTCCCTGTCGATAGTTGGGGTTTAAGGTTGTACCAATCTAGATTTTTTGTGATTTTTTGTTTTGCTTTTTTTCCCGTTGTTTTGGGTTTTGTAGGTGTGTAGACATTATTGTGATTTGAGTTTGTAATAAGATTTTTTGGTGTTTTAGAGTTTATGAGAATGATTGTCATTGCTACGTGTTTTGGTGTCCACGTTATAATATTTGAGATCGTGACGGAATTCCCGTCGCAACGCGATGGTATATATATCTAGTTTATATAGTAGCACAAATATATTAACTTGGGAGATTCCTCGATCTTAGATTAGACCTTTTTGGAAATTTGGTGGTGGTGTAAATCGAATCAAAATCCCTATCCTCATTGAAAATGTAACTTGCTTGAAATGAATAAAGAATATAATGGATTAGATAGTAGGGATCGTGATGGTAGTCTATATCACTCGATCTTAGTCTGCAACAGTAACATTAGTTGTCTTTAAGAACATTGAACTAAAGCTTCAAATCTTCAACAAAAGACCGGAGAATAACTTCCTGGTCAAATTGACACATGTCATTTCATATCATATCGGGTTTCTACGTAAATGCTACATCACACTGATTCTTTACCCTTTAGTACACAAGATATATCATACCTTTATTATGAACATTTTTTGTCTTGAACTAAAGATCCTATTAGTTTATTGTTGATGCATTTTATAAAAGCTAACATACATACTAGACTACTATAACAATATAACTAAGTTGTAATCAATATCCTATTTAAATGTTTGGTCTATGGTGAGTTCATGGTGCAACATCCAACCGTATATGCATTTTAGTTTAGAGACCTAGTGGACATATCGTACCCGCTAAAGGGTGATGGAGACTTCAAAAAACTTGTTCACACAGTTTTCATGACAATGACTTGGTGTTTGTGGAAACACATATGCTCTTCTATGTAATTTCGAATGATTTATTTACCATTGTTTTTAAATTATGGAAAACAATTATAAAAAGATATTATAAAAAGTTAAAGCAGATGAATTCTTTATATTTCTGGAATGAATTTTCTTTTGTCAAAAAATATAGGATAGGATATAGGAATAAGGGATGAGATAGAGTGTGCATTATAATATATTTCATCAAAACATAGGGTGTGCATTATAATATATTTCATCAAAATATAGGGATAAGAAATATGATATGACTATTCTAAGAAACTACTTTATCATGAATACAATAATATTATTCTATATTTATGTGTTATAAAGGTTAATCGTAAAATTGTTTAAAACGCTTCTTAAATAACACAATTTGAATTGAAACATTTTAAAACTCTAAACTTACATAAGTTTACGAGCTACCTGTATTAAACGGCTCAACCACCTGTTCAAAAGATAGTGTGCGTCTAGGTCGTTTGTTTAATAAAGTGATTGTCAAGTTTAATATGTTTAGTTCATTGATGTTGCACTAGAATTTCTAATAAGTATACAGCACAAATACATTATCACTATAGAACATATAGCATGATGCATAGGTAGATGTAGCTCAATAAGTGAAGTACACAACCTGTTCATTTCCACGATGGCGTAAGTGACCCTGCGATATTTAGCCTCGACAATAAAGCAAAAGATGGTCGAGTGTCGTTTGAATGACCATGAAACTAGGGTTTCACCTACTTAAACGTAATAACAGGATGTTGATCTGTGTGAGTTTAGACAACCTCTCAATTTGCATTTGGATCTAGACAACAAGTTTTATAGATTTGAAGGGATAATCAAATAAATGTTATATCTTTTTGACATGACATTCATTAATAAAGAACATTACATAATTATTAGATAAAAAAAGAATGTAGATACCACTAAAGTTAGCTTAATTGACCATTAATAGTTCTAATTGACTAACAATGCATTTTCAAATCTCTAGATGTGTAATCTATGAGAGTGATAATTTTAACTCAATTATGGCAGTGCTTTCCCAGAGCACTGAATTTCACCTAATTTGTCATACACACGCCAGACTAAACTCACATTACAAATTATTAATTTTTAAAATCACTAATTCCAGGTGGATCAGTATAAATAATCTCCAAATAGTTTACACAAAGTACATCACATTATAAGATTTCACAAACAAATTACATTACGATTATCACTGATTTTATATATGTGCACAAGTGTATGAACTAGTGGCTAGGCATGAAACCTAGTTGAGTACATGTACAAATATGGGTTGAGTACATTGGTGCACATATACGCAAGATCTACATGTGCACCCATGACCAGGCACATAGCTAGTCATGGGACATCCCAACAGTGCTTTCCTATTATCCCCATGTTTGTGTGTCAAAATTCTAGCACAATTTGGCATCATGTTGGCATATTAGGTATACATGTGGAACTATTTAAATTTCAATATCATTAATTTTAGCTAACTCACAAACAATGATTTTTAATATTAACTCAACTAAGTAACATGTACTAGGGAGATAATGACATACGATGTCGAAACTACAATCTTCCCTACTTTGAAGGGACGATACAATCTATAGGTTTATAATACTAGACACATACAATAGAGGTTGTTTATAGTTATTTTTACCGGTGTGTGTTTGCTATTTAAATTTTGAAGTATCATGAAATTGGTATATATATGAAACATTAGATCATCCAACCAACTTTCCCACAAAACATAGTCAAAAACTTTCATCGAACAAATTAAAAATCAATTTCTAGAAAAGCTTGTTTATGTGGAATTGTTTTTAACGACCTTAGTAAACCACTACCAGACAAACTTGTTGATAGCTTTAATATAAAGTAAACTTGTTGATATTTTAAAAGGACAAAAATAAAAAGTTTTGAAACCCGCAAGTCCAACCACCGGTCTGGTTATACTGGTTCACAGGTCCAACCGGTTCAATAGGACTAGTATCAAATTCATACAATGTTTCAATATAAATACTAATGTAATAAGTTAAATAATCTCATGTGTATCAAGTAATATAAGTTTATTAAATAAAAGTAAATTAGTAACTAATCCATACATCACTTATACCTTATACACAATAACATTTGTCTAAGACATCTTAAACTTTAAAGTAAATTACAATGATGTCCTATCAAATGATTTATATAATAGCATAGATATATTAACTTAGATTTCTCGATTGTAAATTAGACCTTTCTGGTAATCTGATGGCGGTGTAAATCGATTCAAAATCCCTACCTCATTGAAAATGTAACTTGCTTAAAATGAATAAAGAATATAATGGATTAGATAGCAGGGATCGTGATGGTGGACTATATTACTCGATCTTAGCCTGTAACAGTAACATTAGTTACATTGAACTAAAGTTTCAAATCTTCAACCAAATACTGGATAATAACTTTCTTGTCAAATTTACATGTATCATTTCTATCATACTGGTTGTCTACTTAAATGCCAAGTCACAGATTGTTTGCATTTTAGTACACAAGATATATCATACCTTTAATACATAAATATGAACATATTTTTTGTCTTGAACAAAAGATCCTATTAGTTATTATTTATTTTCCTACGAGTTATTGTTGATGTATTTTGTAAAGATACATTTGGATTTAAATAATCAAAATTAATTAGTCATTGACCAATAATAATCTATAAAATTGATTTAGCCGATAACAATACCAACTTTCATTTTCATTACTAATAACAATCTCACTAACATAATTATTAAAAAATTTACACTTGATTTCAACTCGATTTGGTTTACAATGATGATTATGAACGAATTGAAAAAAAACATAAATGCTAAATCCAGACTAAAATAAGTATAAATCGAGTATGAATATATAATAATTATGCTACTGGCACTGTTATTCGTAATGAAAATAAAAAAGAGACTATTAGCGGTCAAATAAATAGTATCAGTTATTATCGGTTAATAAGTAATAATTTAAATTATTATAATCTAATTTGTCTTTTATAATAGCTCAACATTCCTAGGCTACTACTATAACAATATAAGGGGCTGTTTCGTTGGGTCTGACGGACCCCGGTCAGACGTGGAGTGTTTGGTTGGTTATCTCTTACCGGAAAAAAAGTTTGACTGAACCACTTATTTGGTCAGACCTAAATCAAAATCCGACCCGAGTCAGACGTGGAGGTGGGTCGGGTGAAGCGGCGAGGGTCTGGTCTGCGATGGCGAGGGCGATGACATGGGGTCTGGTCAATGGTGTTGTAGGTGGTGAAGCCGAAGAGGAAGAGGAGACCGAAGACGGTGATCGGAATTTGGTCCAAGCAGATATCCAACCAAACAGACTTATTGGTTCAGACATCTTATTGGATCAAACCTCTTACTGATTTAACACTTATCAATTTAGAAGTTTACAAGCAACCCATAACTAAGTTATAATCAATGTCCCATTCAAATGTTTGGATTGGGCTTATTGAAAGGCCCACGTGGCTTAAAAAACAAAACTTAGTCCAAGATTACTGTAAAACAACCCCTCAATAGTATTATAGTGGTATATTTAACGAAGAGTTTAAATCTTGCAAATTGCATTTATTGATGGCTAATTATACGAGTAGTTTATGCATACATTAGAAGACGTTGAAAAAAAACTATAAACAAATTCAAAGTTTCTCTCTGTCAACGCGTATTCCGTCCAAATTTGATCACTTAACTTGCTAATTCTCAATTACTCAATTAATCCGGTGTGATTTTTCAAACATTAATCACGATACTTTTGAAATATAAGGTTAATCTATTTTTATTTTGTACTGTTTTTGAGTAATAAACAGAATACCTATATTCCATTGTTTGACTTCCATGGTCATGATTCCCCGCCCCGGGAATTCGAGGCGACAACTTTAATCTGTTGGCTAAGTTTTATATTTTTGGCATTTAATCTGTTGTTTTAGAATGACTTGACTTTTCTTTTTAAAGGGCAACAATTTAACAAGTAGCTTTGTGTAAATTATACATAAATAAAAGGCTAACAAAACAGGTGAAAACGACACAATAAAATTAGTACAGTTGTAAAACACAAACATGGCTCGAATGGTTAGTCATGTTATTTTATAAACGTATTACACGACATGACCTGTAATGACACGATTAATATCACCTGTTTGGTGACACGACACACAACGAAGTATTTAACACAATTAATATATAAGAAAAGAAAATAAAAATCACGTAAATTGGAGTTATCGATTGAAGGGATGAATAATTGAACTACAATTGTGAATTATGAAGATGGAATGAAGTTGTGTAGTCAGGGCTAGCGGTTAGGGTTAGGAAAAAATCGAAAGAACATATTATTTAGAAAAATATAAATTGGTTTAAATAACACAATAAGCATTTGTTAAATACATGTTTACACATGAATACAATTGTGTCCAAAGGTGCCGTCATGTTTAAGACACAAAACAACTAAAACCCAAACTTGTATAACTCTGTGTCCTATCATGTCGTGTTAATTGATACATTTAAAAAAATGTTATTTCTAGACAAACATTTGAAAAGAACATCAATCCAATGCATGCCAATTTGCTGTATTATTGATCCATAAGAAGATTGATTACTTGATGTATTCAAAAACTTTTTCTATGCTCCCACAATTCCTCCAAAGATCTTCTCATTAATTACCTTCCATATAACGCAACCTTTTAAATTTACTCCTAATTCTACATTAATATCTACCATACGATTATAGTCCTTAATCACTTAAGAATGAACATCTTTACTACACCTTACATACTACACACCTTGGCAAGGTGTATTTTTAGAGGATAAGTAAATAAAGTTTTAATGAGTTAGCTAACTTTAACCATGGCGACTAACATATTTAATCATTGTTCTATGAATTGTATGAGTTTATTGAATCAAAACCAACCATATAAGTTATAACCAATCTGATAGGGTACCTTTGAACCGTCGCTATATGCACGAGCAAGATATGGAATGGAAATGTTGAATCAAAGAACTAGGCCAAATCGTCAAAAAAGATTTCATTATTTTTTTCTTTAATTTTTTTCTCCTTCCCAAATATCATTTACTAATTTCTTTCCAATTTCAAGCTCAATACTTTGTCTACTCATCTTTTGTCTCAATTTTAAATGGTGAAACAGTTTCATATTTTATTTTAAATTAGTGGTGTGTATATAAGAAAAGTTTAGAATATAAAATAGTTTTTTGTGAGAAGTATACAAAATTATTACTAAGAACAAAAGTTTTGAATGAAATTATTACACAAGGTATAAAATTATTATGCATATATTCAATTATTACACAAGGATGAAATTATCACCCAAAAGATGTTTTTACGTGATAATTACATTATTACTGTGAAAATTTCACGCAAGTATAATCTTTCTCGTCTGATAAATACAGTCTGGAGCAATTGAAAAATGAAATTTAAGAGCGCTAAACTCCACCTTAATTATGTACGCTTCATATGAGAAATAACTATGTATGATAAATTTAGGGGTAGATCATGTGTAATTTATTTTGTGCTAAATTTATCACATATAATATTGGAAGTAGATCTTGTGTTAAATGTTTTGATTAAATTTGTCATTTTTAAAATTAAAATTTAAATGTAATATGATTAACTATAGTTATAATTTTTTTAACTTTCTCTTCTATTAATTTAAGCAGAGACAGTGAATGAATTAATCAACATATTACTTCTAACCCAATTAACGTGGTTTTATTGGTACTTTAAAAATTAATCACATTGCTTATAAAATAATAAGTAATTCCCACATGACCATGATATTGGGTGATTGTGGGCTTCATGCATTAATGAGAGTCGCTACCTTTGCTTCACATTGTAACTTTAAAGTGTAAACAAAAAAAATATACACGACCATATGTACAGATATATTCAACAATGATACTTAAACAATGTCATCGTTGATATTATGTAGAATTTGTAGCAAACTTTAAATATGTTATGTATTTCTGAATGAAATAAATACATGCAACTATGCAACGTTTCTAGAGAGAGTGTATGTTTAGTAGAAGTGTTTAATAAATCAAATTCGAAAATGTCAAAATTTAATTTGATTCAAGTCGAATATCACCGATTCAGAATTCAAATTCATTTCGTTTCTAAGTCTATTATTGAATTGTGAATTAGTGATTTTCAATTCGATACGATTAGATTTAAATTTCGAATTAGAAATACACACACTTTTTTTGAACGACAAATGTATGATCCTGTTACGGAGAATAGATATTATCTTAATGGGGTCCATCTATCTATTTTCTAGCCAAGACCGCACCCCTAACACCCTCAAAATGAAAATCATTGCTGAGAAAACTCTATTGCTCAAAATAAGATTTAAACTCATGACCTCATTTATTTACATGTCATGGATACCTCACATTAACCAGTTGAACTAAGAATTATTAGTACACACACTTACACTTATTTGTTTAATATATTAATTTAGAAATATGTATTCTAAAATTAAAAAACAAAAGTTCAAAAAATATATAATTTAAAAATTGAAATCCTAATTGGTATGAAACTTAAGTATTTTGTATATTTTGCTTGTTTATATTTTGATAATTTGAAGTTGAATGTTTTGAATTAAAATTGAAATTAAAATATTACTCGTTTTTTATTTTATGGATGAAATAAATTCGAATTCAATTCACACACAACTCAGATTTAATTAAATCTACTACCAAACCTAGATAAAAATAATTACATCCTAACGTAACTTTTATAATTTAACGAAATATAATTAAAATTATAAAAGTAAAACAAAAAAAACAACAACATGAGTGTGTCACTTGACATGATCACGTAAAAAAGTAGGTAAATCTCGAAGGGCAAGTTGTAAGTTGAATCGCATATTTAATTTAGGATGTTGAAATAAATTAGTTGTACAATATGCATAAAACACTTGTATTTTTTTGTTAGGTGGGGGTTAAAACAATGACAAAATCCTTTTTAAGGTTTGAGTCGTAAAACTTCATTTCATCTTAATGATTTGAATCCGGTTTATGATGTATTAGTATAAATTAGTCGTGGTATAAAATAAGTTGTAAAGTAGATGATGTGTGACTTTCCATTATAAAATAATTGTATTTTTAAGAGAAAACTATATATAAAATAATTCTCTCGCAACATCTACTCTCATAACTACTGTTATGTTATATATTTGGGAATCATATTCAAATTCCAATACTGAACATAAAACACATAAAACATCTATGCTTACTATAGAATAAGGCATGAACTATAAGAAACTTAGTTAACAAATGACAACTAAACTAGAGTGTACCCTAATCCACACCATAACATTTAACTTTGAAAGCTTGCATGGCAAGTGGTCAACTAGCTTCTGCCCTATAAAACTCCCACTCTATAGCATCCATCTTCCTAAACAAATCTCCAATCAAATCAAATTAACCCTTTAGTTAACCTCCAAAAAAATAAACCGTTCTGAAACATCTTTTATCCACCAATCACCATGAAGATTATGCAAATAATCTTCATCATCACCATCTCCATGGACATCATCGCCACCTCCCCAACATCTCAGGTGACCACAAGGCCATCTCCAGCAAGGCCCACGAGCCGTTTTCTTATCGAGAAACAACGAAACCCTAGAGCCGCAGACCACTGCATGAAAGACAATGAGATATGCTATCTTTTGGAAGGTAAAAACTCTACTTGTTGCAACAACAAGTGTATGGATTTGAGTGAGGATAAACATAACTGCGGAGCATGCAAGAAAAAATGCAAGTTCACTAACTCGTGTTGTAATGGAGAGTGTGTGAATTTGGCGTATGACAAGAGGCATTGTGGGTCGTGTGGTAACAAGTGCATGCCTGGTGGTTATTGCATATATGGTCTATGCAACTACGCGTAATTGATCAAGTTAATATTATTCTTCGATCGCGATATTAATTTCGTGATCGCTAATTGTTTGCAGTTAATAAATAAGGATGACCATGTTTAATTATCATGGTGATATGAAAAAAATGTTGTTGAATGTTGAGTCATAATTGTATTATATATTTGTTGTTTGGTGATTTCCCCATAGCAAAAGTTGTAATATTGATATTATTGTGACAAGCGTGGGCCAATTTTGCTCATTTTTGATGAGTTTTGTGTTTGTTTTTAAGGTTATTAATGATGTTATACTTTTGAGTAATTTATGATGGTTAATGGCATCACAATTGACCAATATTTTGGGCGTGAAGTTAGAGATACTAGCGTGTAATTGTTGTTCAATCTTTGCTTTATTCCAGCTTTGAATATCGGCCATGAAAATTGGTCGGTGATAAGCACGTTATTTCTTGTAAAACACCCTTTGGTGTTTTAAACTTTTACAAAAGTTTAAAAATCATTGATAATCAAATACTATTAATTGTCTAGTAGAAACTTTGTTATTTTGATTTTTTGAAATGCTACTATCACTTTTATAGAACGATCATAATATTATGAAAAGAACAAGATAAGACTTGGACAAACAATTACATGTTAGTCTAGTTAGATAAATAAATTGAAGAAGAACACCATATATCTAACTATGAGAAAGTATATATTGTGGAAAAATCGGTTTACCCGACCACAAACGGTAACAACAAATGCGGAATTAACCTTCGTTTGGTCAAAACCTCCCCGACCTGTTTGAACCTGTGATGGTGCAAAATAATAAGTAGGGTATACCAATCCAAAACAACAAGGAGACAACAATTTTAGTGTGGAAAACCTCTCAAGACGAGAGTAAAAACCACAGGA
The DNA here is from genome assembly GCA_025506515.1 of Flaveria trinervia. NCBI lineage: Eukaryota > Viridiplantae > Streptophyta > Magnoliopsida > Asterales > Asteraceae > Flaveria > Flaveria trinervia. Next base: position 10,436,633 of record CM046454.1, on the reverse strand, counting down.
CTACTAGAGCTACTTCAAATCCACTATCACCAAAATAAAGAGCAATACAAGGTCCTCTCTAGATACACTAGAGGAATACAACAATCATCATACACTTGGAAGCAAGTAACATCAAGTATATGCATTCAATGACAAAGAAGAAAAAGAGATATCACCAAATCTGAAGATGCGAACAGAGGCTGTAAAACCCGACTTCCAGACCTGATTTAATGAAACCAACCGTTGGATATCGACGTCCAGGTGTTGTGAAGCTTCTGTCCAAATTTCACGATGATCCAACCGTTCAATCTCAGGAAAAGACAGATCTTCGAGACTGTGCAGAAAGTGACGGGAATTCTCTTTTCTCCTCAAAACTCTTTCAAACCCTTGTATTCAACTTTGTGTGTATTGATCATTATTCTAATTACAATCTCTGCACTTTTATTCTATCATAACTCTAGTGGGCTAATGATAATGGGTTATACAACTGGGTATTTGTTGGGTTTTCTTCATTGGCCCAAAAACATACCCAACAAATCTCCCCCTTTTGACCTATGAAGAAAAGCTAGCCATCCCAGCAATGGAGCAACAAATCTTCAACTTCTCCCTTGCTAAAGCTTTAGTCAACATATCGGAACCATTATCATTGGTGTGAACCTTTTCAAGTTCAAGCTTCTTGTCTTCAACAACATCTCTAATCCAATAATACTTCACATCAATATGTTTTGTTCTCTTGTGATACTTAGATTCTTTAGCAAGGTGAATTGTGCTTTGATTATCACAAAAACCACGTATCGTTGTTGCATAAAGCCAAGCTCTTGCATAAATCCTTTCAACCACAACAGTTCTTTGCACGCTTCTGTTGCTGCAATGTACTCAACCTCAGTGGTAGACAAAGCAACACACTTTTGCAGTCTTGATTGCCATGACACAGCTGCCCCTGCAAAAGTCATCAAATATCCAAAAGTGGACTTCATGTTGTCTTTGTTACCCGCCATATCAGAATCTGTATAACCTATAAGCATCGGCTTTCCATTTCCAAAATTTATACCCAATTTGGAGGTACCACGTAGATATCTAAGAATCCATTTAACTGCTTCCCAATGCTTCTTACCAGGATTTGACAGAAACCGACTAACAACACCTACAGCATGGGCAATATCAGGTCTTGTACAGACCATGGCATACATCAAACTTCCAACTGCTAAGGCATACGGGACACCATCCATTTCTTCAATTTCCTCCTTAGAAGAAGGGCAATCTTCATTAATTAGCTTAAAGTTGGGAGTTAGAGGTGTACTCACCACTTTAGCTTTATCCATGTTGAATCTACCAAGCACCTTCTCAATTATTGCTCTTGTGACATGTGCAACTTCTTTGAAGCTCTATCTCTAGCAATCCGAATGCCAAGAATTTGTTTTGCTAGCCCTAAGTCTTTCATAGCAAAAGACTTGCTCAATTCTTTCTTCAGCTGCACAATTCTCTTTACATTCCTGCCAACAATCAACATGTCATCAACATAAAGCAATAAAATGATAAAATCATCATCACCAAACCTCTGATAGAAAACACAGTGATCTGAAGCAGTCTTTCGGTAGCCTTGCTTCCCCATAGTTGATTCAAACTTCTTGTACCACTGCCTTGATGCTTGCTTCAACCCATAAAGACTTTTTTGTAGTTTACAAACATAGTCTTCTTTACCCTTGACCTGAAAACCTTTAGGTTGCTCCATGTAGATTTCTTTATCTAAGTCACCGTGAAGGAATGCTGTCTTGACATCCATCTGCTCAACCTCAAGATCAAGACAAGCAGCCAAACCAAGAATCACCCGAATGGAACTCATCTTCACGACAGGAGAGAAAATCTCTTCAAAATCAATACCCTTTTTCTGAGTAAACCCTTTAACCACCAATCTAGCTTTATACCTAGGCTTAGAGGTGTGTTCATCTGGCTTCATTTTATAGACCCATTTGTTCTTCAAAGCTCTTTTGCCCTTAGGCAACTTCACCAACTCGAAAGTATTATTCTCATGCAAGGAATTCATCTCATCTTGCATAGCTTCAAGCCACTCCTTTTTATGCTCATCTTCCATAGCCTCTTTATAACATTCGGGCTCTCCCCCATCAGTGAGTAAGACATACTCATCATGAGAAAAACGGGTGGAAGGATGACGATCTCTGGTAGACCGTTTGAGTGGAACAAATGGTGAAATATCAGGTATTGGTAACTCTGGATGAGAATTATCATCCAACCCTTCCTGTTCTGGAATATCTGTATTATCTGCATCATGTTGTTCTTCATTTTGAATGTCATCTCCATTATGTGGCTCTAACTGTTGAGGAGGAATCGGGTCTAAATCGGGAAGATTATCACTGTATTGAGGAACTATCTTTGTCTTCTTAATATCTTTCAAACCTTGATCTTCCATAAACACAACATCATGACTTCTGATAAGTTTCTTTAGAATTGGATCATATAACCTATATCCGAATTCATCTTGACCATAACCAAGGAATATACAAGGCTTAAACTTCACATCAAGCTTTGACCTTTCATCTTTAGGAATATGCACAAAAACCTTGCATCCAAACACCCGCAAATAATCATATGAAACATTTTTGCCACTCCAGACCCTGTCAGGAATATTAAAAGACAAAGGAACACAAGGGGTTAGATTAATAACATGTACTGCAGTATTCAAAGCTTCACCCCAAAAGGATATAGGTAACCATGCATGTGAGAGCAAACATCTAACTCTCTCAACCAATGTCCTATTCATCCTTTCTGCTAAACCATTCAACTATGGTGTCTTTGGAGGAGTCTTCTAGTGTCGAATACCTTTTTCTCTACAATAGGCATCAAAAGGACCAATGTATTCACCTCCATTATCTGTTCGAATGCACTTAAGTTTCTTCCCAGTTTGTCTCTCAACTAAGGCATGGAACTGCTTAAACACATTTAACACTTGATCTTTAGACTTCAAGGTATATACCCAAACCTTCCTTGAATGATCATCAATAAAAATGACAAAATATAAGCAGCCCCCAAGTGAATTACTCCTCATAGGACCACACACATCTGAATGAACCAAATCAAGTATACTTTCCTTTCTAAAAAGAGAATGACTCTTAAAGGAAACTCTGGTTTGCTTTCCTTCAAGACAGTGAGAACACTTCTTCAAATGAATCTTTTGCACGCCTGACAGGACATTTCTCTTCAATAATAAAGACATCCCCTTTCACTCATATGACCAAGTCTCTTATGCCACAATTCAGTCATATCAGCATTCTCCAATGAGCTAACTGAGTCTCTGGAGATTTTTGGATATGCTATGTACAACTTTGAAGTTCTCTTACCTCTTGCCACGATTAAAGAACCACGAGTGAGTTTTCAAATATTATCACCAAAGGTATTGTGGTAACCATCATCATCGAGTAAACCTACGGAGATCAAATTAAGTCTAATATCTGGAACATGTTTTACATTATGCAAAAACAACTCCATCCCAGTGTCAAACTTCAAACAAATGTCTCCAATACCAACAATCTTTGATAGCCCACTATTGCCCATCTTAACATTACCAAAATCACCAGGAGTGTAAGATGTATAAAAATCCCTTTGTGATGTCACATGACAAGTAGCACCACTGTCAACAACCTAACTCGAGTCATCATGTTCAATGTTCACCATGTTATAATCACAACAAATAAGGAACTCTTCGGTAGCAGTGTTAACTTCAGCAGTATCATTACCGGAATCATCTTTCTTGTTGTTCTTTTGCTTGTTGTAATTGGCCTTCTTGTTCTCCTTTTTCATTTGTCTGCAGTAACAGACAGCGTGTCCTTTTCTACCACAATGATAGCATTCATAATCATCAAACTTTCCTTTAGATTTACTACGATGCTTCGCTTTGTGACTCGAACCTCTACTTTGACTTCTCCCCCTGCTTTCTGTAACTAAGGCCTCAGAATGTGAAGAAGAACCTTGTGACTTTCTTCTCATCTCTTCATTCAAAGTACTACTCTTAGCCATTTTCATAGTAATAATACCATTTGATGCAGAGTTGGACAATGATGTCCTAAAATCTCCCAAGGATCCGGTAAAGTACCAAGCAACAATAGACCTTGTATCTCATCTTCAAACTTGATACCCATTCCTGCAAGCTGATTAATAATACCCTGAAAAGCATTCAAATGATCATTAATAGCAGTACCATTGTAACATCTTGTAAATTTTGGATTAAATTAAAGTTAACATTGTTAAGTTCTTGTATGGGCTAATTTTGTCATTTATGAAACTTGTGAATTTGTTATGCGTACTCTTTGTTGCCTTTAATTTTTCTAATCAACTAATAATTGTGATAATAATAAATAAGTAATAATAATAATAATAATAATAAATAATTATAAGAGCAATAATAATTATGTTGCTAACAACACTAATAATAGTAATAATAATAATAATAATAATACAAATTATAACAACAACAATATAAACTAAGAATAATATCAACTATAATAATTTGGTTATTAATATAAAGAATTAGTAAACTTAAAATGTATAAAACCTTGATTTAAAAGTCAAGGGGGGCTAGTTGTCATTTTAGAAACCTTAAAAGAAAGGTTTGCACATTAAATATCAACTTTTAAACCTCAGGGACCATTTATGTAGATTTACAAAACCCAAACCCCCTCCCCTTTTCACCCTCGATTTTCCGGCCAATGTCCGGCCACCCTCAGCCGCAGCTCCGGCCACTTCTTAAATACTTTAATCACTGATAATCAAGTTTAAAAACCGTTTCAAATCGGTCCTAGTACTTGAATCGAACCTGTAACCATCTTTAACTCATGCTGAAACGCTCGATTTCCTGATGAAATCCCCGAAACCAAAACACCAATCAACTTCTAACCGTTCAACGTTCATATCGCGTTAAAAAATCAATTAATGGAATCCATAACCATCGATTAACTATTCCTAACATACTACCACTCGCAATTTCATCTAGGAAACACACAAATCTCTCATTCGTATATCAATTCTGTTGCGAAACCACCATTGATCGAACAATATCATCTGGGTCATTCCAATTGAAATTAACAGAGGGCTTTTGCTTATCAATGTCCTTGGAAGCTTTCTGTAAGACGAATTGAATTATTAATTACAATTTCACTGTGAACCGACTTCGATTAGGTCGCGGTTGTTCTTCGTTCTGTTCCACCTTCAAGCCATCATCAATCGGGTAAATAAATACAATTATATACGCGTAATTACATGGGGAATCAAAGCCCCATGTTCATTCCCATAAACATCATCGATTTGATCTTCAATTTTGGTTCAAATCAAACTAGGGTTCTTATGAATTGGGGCTATTTTGAAACTGGTGTTCTTAAGATTTAGGAACCAAGTAAAACCGCGGCTAAGGCCTTGGTTCACTGGTCCCCCACTCACATTCTGAATTAGAGGTCCCGGGTTCGAACCCGACGACCTCCAACATATTTTTTTGTGGCTTTTCAGCCTTTAAAAAGTTATATAAAATCTTCTGAAAATTATAAAAAAAATGTTTTGTAAACTTTGGTTATTTTAAAGCTATCCTATTATTTTTTTTAATTTATTTCCATAATTACCCTAACAATTTTCTTATAAAATAAAAATTGACAAATATTTTGCCTAGTTTAATCATGTAAAAATAGACTTTATATAATATTTTCATTTAGTGATTATTTGGACACTAAACATTTTATATTTTTGGATTAATCATGGTTACTATGGAAATTATATATTTTATAAGTTACATTTATAAAATTGTTATAAAGGCTTTTATATCTTTAAAAGTTCCTTACATGATATTGTTCTTGGACTAAAATATATATAAGACCTCACTAACTAGCGTTAACTAAATATTAAAACCCCAAATTCCTATCGAAACCCTAAATCATGTTAAACCATTAATCTAAATCTTGTAAATTCATTTACACTTAGGTACCTTGTGAAGAACTTCGTTGGAATTATTGCTTATTATTCATATAAATTGTCATTTATATACGTTTGATCAAGTGAGTATTTCAATACCCCTTTTTCATATTTTCACACTTTGGGGTGAAACATGTTACATTATAAACTTTGCACTTGTAAACACGTTTGATTCTTGTAAACTTATAGCAATTTACTTGTGTGTTGTGGTTAGTCGAACTTTGTAGCTACCATGTAATGTCGAATATATGTACAATCATTAACTATTGCTAGCCTAGCGAAGTCATAGATCTATGGGCCAGACAAGCCTGCTTGGTTGATCCAAGTACACTTAGTTAATCGTATATACTTTTAAACGTTTGAGACTTGTAAAACTTTGTCGAGGTTTGATTGTGCATTCTGTCTTACATCCCTAGCTTACTGTGTTTCTCTAATTTACAACATGAATTTCCATCTTTTATATATTTATGTATTTCAAACTATGGAAACCTCACCAACACTATTGTTGACCTTTTATTTTTAACATGTTTTAGGAAATACTCAAGCTTGATTTCTACTCTTTGAAGCTTACATGTCTAGGATTGGACCTAGATAAATAAATGGAATAAAATGACTTGTTATGTTTATTTTTAACTCTTTTAGACTTATTATTGTAATAGTACAATTGAAAATTTTGTTTAATATATATTGGGTTATTAATAGCGTTATGTGGCTGTGAACAATCTTAACTCTCACATCTCGACGATTCCGCCGTCAATGTTGGGGTGTGACAACCATCATGATATTTCAAGTTTATCAATTGTTTGATCAAGAATAATTTATTGTTTCCGGTCTTTTGAGCATACAATTCCTCAAGCTTGGTCCACAAAGTACGAGCATGAGTCTCCCCACTAATATGGTTCAAAACATTATCATCAACCCACTGGCGAATATAACCACAAACCTTTCTGTGCAAGATATTCCATTCTTGCTTTGTTTTATCCTCTGGTTTATCAGTACTAAAAATAGGCATATAATAATCTTTCACATAAAGTAAGTCTTCCATCTTACCTTTCCAAACATGATAATTAGAACCATTCAAATTAACCATCCTAGTTGTATTAGCATTCATCCTTCAAACAAGTTTCTAAACCCCAAAATCAAGAGCCAATGGCTCTGATACCACTCTATTGGGGAAAAATAAGTTTACCCGACCACAAACGGTAACAACAAATACGGAATTAACCTTCGTTTGGTCAAAACCTCCCCGACCTGTTTGAACCTGTGATGGTGCAAAAATAGCAAGTAGGGTATACAAATCCAAAACAACAAGGAGACAACAATTTTAGCGTGGAAAACCTCTCAAGACGAGAGTAAAAACCACGGGACTACTAGAGCCACTTCAAATCCACTATCACCAAAATAAAGAGAAATACAAGGTCCTCTCTAGATACACTAGAGGCATACAACAATCATCATACACTTGGAAGCAAGTAACATCAAGTATATGCATTCAATGACAAATAAGAAAAAGAGATATCACCAAATCTGCAGATGCGAACAGAGGTTGTAAAACCCGACTTCCAGACCTGATTTAACGAAACCAACCGTTGGATATTGACACCCAGGTGTTGTGAAGCTTCTGTCCAAATTTCACGACGATCAAACCGTTCAATATCCGGGAAAAGACAGATCTTCGAGACTGTGCAGAAAGTGACGGGAATTCTCTTTTCTCCTCAAAACTCTTTCAAACCCTTGTATTCAACTTTGTGTGTATTGATCATTATTATAATTACAATCCATGCACTTTTATTCTATCATAACCCATTCCTTTTCTTTTCTGGAATTAAAAATAGGCTTAGAATATATATGTTAGTTATAGTGTATACAAAATGAATGGTACTTAGCTAGAGTTTTTATCTGGGTTTTAAATCATAATTTTCAAAGCGTGTTGTATCGTGTAATTAAGACCAACCGTGATTTATAATGTTATATGCAATATTGATGTGATATTTTGGTTGGTAATGTATGTCAAACACTGACATATGGTTACACTGAAAAAGAACTTATTACTGCAAAAAAGCATAGTAAACATAACATAGTTTTAAACCTCAATAAAACACTTACAATCTTTTGAATTCCTCCATGTTGGTTTTGGTTTGAACGTTTGTGCCACCTAATAATGGTTTTGTTTGTCTGTTTGTAATTTGATTTTGCTCATTGCCTTAAATCCGTTCATTGCGTTAAATTGTCGATTGCTTCTTAGTGTCGTAGAGTTAACTGTTTTGAAGAGATTTGAACATATGGGGTTCGGGTTTTTGCAATCTTCATGATGTAGCTGATAATCGTCAAAGAAATACAAGGTACAACCATACGACAACCTCTTTCTCTTTTTCATTTTAATTGCACAACACAAACAAGGCCCTTTCATTGGGTCACAAGACATAGGTTGTGTGTTTTTAAAAAGTTCATTTGTTGCTATTCTTGAAGAGAGTAAATTGATGATTGGCCGTATCCAGTCATGTAAAGGATGATTTGTGGGAATTGAATGGGCTTAGGATGATTTCATATTTTTAGCCATTTGTTTTGGTCTGCAACTATTCTTTGAAACAAGTAAATAATTAAAAAGGGTTTGGTGCATATATATTATTTGTAGCTTATATTTTTTAAGTTATAGACATAGATCTTAAGTTGGGCTGTTCTTAATGAATTCAATAGATTTTCTTTTATCATATAACTATTTTCATTTGCGTTATTGTTATTTATATTTGGTTTTTCTGATAACTATAACGGTATCATGTACTAATCCTACATGAAGTTAATTTACGTGAGTAGGTACACTTTGGATAATTGCATTTAATATCAACTTACTTTTAAAGAACCATATAATTTCTAAGTATTATTTTATTGTTCTTTTTATATTAGTTTACCAATGATGAAGTGAGCCATCTGCAGTTGAGTTTTACTGTTAAATTCATATATTATTGCATGGTTTCTATTACAATAAATATGTTTTGGGCAGCTATTTTTACCTGATAAGCCTTTACAATTAGTGACCAGTTTAATTTGCACAATCATGATCATTACCATAAGAAACAATACCAAAAGAGCATAGTTAATTGAAATATATGAATGTTAATGTGTTTACTTAAAATTGATAGTTATATCCATGAATTATGTATAGATTTATTAGTTTTCTTTGAAGGTGCCATATTTAAATAATAGCACTTTCGAATTGAAATTCAGACTGCACTTTCGTAGGGAAGGGGTATGTTGAAAAGTAATTACTTAATCCATAGGTATTTAACTAAGGTTAAACTACGGGTCGTTCGTGCAATAATTCGAAAGTTATCTTTTTCTTAAAGTTCATATTTATTTGTTCAATCTTGAAATATATCAATTCAGTCCTTAAGGGCCAACAAGATTATTGTTGCTGATTAACTAAAGCTATACTTCATACTCTACTTAGGTTTTAAATGAATTGATTAATGTTGTTTTTCCTCAAAATGAGACATTGTAGGCAAAATATGATCGTAATTTACATCAACTAGCCAAACAACTTTCATAGCAAAATAAAAATGTTATCATTGGTCAAGAATTATTTTCATAAATTAATTCTTAATCTGCTTTATATTATGCATATCCTGTATTGATACTTCTGACCATGTTGTATAGTGCAGTTACACTGCATAATCGTCTTCTAATCTTTTCACTTTAATATATATTTAAATATTTTTAAGGTGTTATGGCTGCTGCAGTTTGTTAATAAAGTGGTGTATAATATGTTAATTTAAGGATACAACTAATGGTTTAATAAGTTATGTTGTTGTAGTTTGTTGTACGAGCTGCAAACCTAAGAAGCTTAACTGAAGGTTCAGTTGTTGATTTATTAAAGTTCAATTGTTGTTGTAAAAGCAAAGAACAGCTTGACAAAGTGTCATTTTCATGTATTGATAAAAGGTTAAAGGGTAGGAGACTACAAGTAGGTATAGAAGGTTTAAGAGACTAATTGTAAGTTAAATTTGTTACAAAATAGTCGTTGGAATATGCATATAGTTGACACATTTAATTACGGTGGTCGAACCATGTAGTTGTACGTGATTTTTTATTTTTAATTACTATATTTATGATTGAGATTTCTTATTCGAATGCTTCGGTTTTCTTTTCAAAATTATTATGTTTATGATTGATATTTTATTATTCATGTGTTTGTTATTATTAATTACAATTTGTAAGTCTCATAGTTTAGATTAATCACACCAATGCTACGAAAAAGAAATTAACAAAAGTATTGTACAAGCTATCACAAGAGGATTGATGAACTAACTATAAACAAATAGCGCGCGTGTCGTAAATTGTCGTCACCGCGGCATCGCGCGGGTTTCTTATTAGTATATATATATATATAGATTTTCAACCTTTGGCTTCAGCTCTAACTCATGGGCTCTCTAAAGTCTCTAAAGCACCTAGAATGTCCATCCTAATGCTAAATCTCCTATAGAACATGAAGAAATAATAAAAAATTGCATTTGAGAGCAATGGTTAAGGATTTACTAAGTTTTAGTTTTTGAACGGAGAGGATTTGAATAGAATAAGTTTTAAAGACATTCGTTTTTTTTTTTTTTTTTGCAATTGGTTATTTAAAGTTTGTTAAAGGATTTGTTATCACCATGCTTGCTTCCTATCAATGCTACATGTTCGATGACTACCCGTGAACCCCATTAAGATTGCAGTTTGCTTAATTGTGTTATTTTGATTGATATTTGTATTTAACATATATCATATTAAATTGTGATAAATTGATTCATATTTGAAATTGTGTGTTTATGTTACGTTTGTGTAACAAATTGAGTATTTCTATCAGGATTATAGTTTGCTTAATTGTGTTGTTTTGATTAATATTTGTATTCAATACTTATATTTGACAAACATTTTATCATACACCACCCAATTGTGCCTAGTATACTCTACTTAGTTTAGTTAAAGAATGAACGTTTGATGTGTAAGTATATGTATTGTGTTTTAGATTAAGAGTAACATTAAACTAGATCATGTCTATCATGTGATCAAATCAACATTACTATCATCAATTAAGTTTACGATTTCTAACCATACTCGAAACCAATAATGATCTTTTGTTTCTCGTGTTTGCAGTTCAAGCTTGTGTTATTGTGGTTTTCATTTGTTTATGCTTTCTTAGTTTTATTATTTAAATCAAATTTAACTTATAATCCAATAATACGTGTAATATTAACTACATTCTACTTGTAGATAGGGCTGTTTAAACCGCTCGGCGCTCGACGCTCGCTCGACGTTCGTTTGGAATTTGCTCGAAAAATGCTCGTTTGAATTTTTGCTCGATTGTAAACGAGCCGATCGGCTCGGATCGGTTTGTAAACGAGCCAAGCACGAGCAAAGGTCCGTTCGGTTCGGATCGGCTCGAATTAATATGCATAAATAGTTTATACGTAGCACTCTAGTAGATTTGACCCATTATATACATATATACAATTATATTTATGCATACTTGATCAATCAACCTAATAAAGAATTCCACATTAAACATAAAAGTGAAATTCTAATCCGTTAAGAGATATTTTTTCGATCATTTCCCGTTTTCACCGTAATCGTTCTCTGCAATATGCTCTCCGCCTTATCGGCTACTGACTTAGCCTTATCATCTGCCACAAGGTATTGTCATCCATGAAAATATTATGTAATGAAATCTTATTCGTTGCTGTATAAATCATATGACACATTGTATAAATTGTTCACCGCTCGTTTGCGCTCGCTCGACGCTCGCTCGAAAATTTAACGCTCGAAAAATGCTCGTTCGATTTTCCGCTCGGTTATAAACGAGCCGATCGGCTCGGTTCGGTTTGGAAACGAGCCAAGCACGAGAAAAGGTCCGCTCGGTTCGGCTCGGCTCGTGAACACCCTTACTTGTAGATATGATATACGAGTTTGTTGGACCAAAAGAACCAATGACCAAGATCATAAAACCTCTAAGTCCCACATGATGTCACAACAACTGCTGAAGACTTCATCAGCAGTTCGACAAGTACTGAAAACTCCAACAGCTGAAGATCAAGTGCTGAAGAATTCAACAGCTGAAGACTAAAATGCTGAAGTTCAACAGCTGAAGAACACAAGTGCTTAAGCTGAACAGCTGAAGAACACAAGTGCTGAAGCTGAACAGCTGAAGAACACAAGTGCTGAAGCTGAACAGCTGAAGAACACAAGTGCTGAAGCTGAAGACCAAAGTACTGAAGTACAACAGCTGAAGAGTCTACAAGTGCTGAAGATCAACAACTGGTGTACAAAGTCTGAAGACAAAGACTGAAGACATCAGCTGATGATATCTACTGAAGTCATCAGCTGATGAAACATCTGAAGTTCAAGTCTGAAGACCAAGTACTAAAGTTTCAGTAGTTTGTCACAACAGCTGAAGAGTACGTCTTCAGTAGTTGTGATATCAGTAGTTTTATGTTTTTACTTTCAGTAGTTTTGTAAAACGACTGAAGAGCTTATTCTTCAGTCGTTGTAGTTTCAGTAGTTTTATGTTTTTCAGTAGTTATAATAACTGATAACACTTAGTATTTTGTGAGGAGATGTCAGCTGTTTTGACATCTTCAGTAGTTGTGTTTCAGTTGGAATAATTCTGTTAGATGTCACTATCAAGTGACATCAGCAGACTCACATCTCTTATATAAGAGGTGTCGACCTAATTGTAATTGTGACATTCCGTTACCACGAAAGCGAATATTGAATGAAATATATTTGCAGAATTCTCTCTATCTATAACCGTCTTTGTTCTTCATGAGTATCGTTTCGTTCTTGTGAATTGGCTAATTCATTGTTCGAATTCCGCTGCTATACTCTCTAATCAATCAAACATAGGTCACTGATCTTAACAAGTGGTATCAGAGCAGGTTAATCATTGATCGATCTAACAATTGATCATTGAAACTGATAATTGATATCTATGTTTGATTGAATTAGCATATTCGCAAGAACTGGTTATAGCTTATTGAATTTCTGTCGCTTTCGTTCATTTATTTTGAGATCTCTTTTGGTTCAATTGGTTATTGTGTTTTGTTCTAAATCTGTTTTAGCTTAATTGAATTGATTGAATCTGAGATGACTACTCCTTCTAATGATCCTCCAATACCGGTTCCTCAACCAAGCCTCTGATGCTGGTTAGGACCGAGTATAACATATGGCAACGAAGAATGCTTCATCACCTGTCTGTTAACAGTTCAGGTTGTTGGACATCTGTGGTACATGGACCACATAAGCCTATGGTGAAAAATCCGGAAACCAATCAAATGGTTTCGAAGAGAAGAAGGAACAATACTCTGATGAAGATCGGAAACTGTTGAGATTGATGCTAAAGCCCATGGAATTCTGGCCATGGCACTGCCTAATGAAATCTATTCAGGGCTTATGCATCATGAAACTGCTCATGATCTCTGGAATGCCCTGAAGGAACAATTCGGTGGCACAGATGAGGTCTTAGCAAACAACAGAGAAATCCTTGCCCAACAATATAAGACTTCTCTCATAGAAGGGTGAGACCTGACTCAACAGTTTGAGCGTTTTTCCTGCTTGATCTCTGAGCTGAAAATGGTGAAACAGGAATACACCAATAGCCAGATGAATAACAGGTTCCTCAGATCACTGCCTGAGAGATGGGACACATACACTATTGTCCTACGCTCCAGTGCAAATCTGGATAGCCTATCTCTCCCAACTTCATGGGAAACTGCTTACATTTGAAAGAGAGATAGAGCAGAAGAGAGGAACTATCCTCATCAGGAAAGCTCACTGATGACTTTGTACCAGGGAATACTGCCTTGGTTGGTCATGAGTCAGAATATGCTGCATCTGAAAGCAATTATGATGAGCATATTGATTTCTCTACAAATAGTTCTGATCATGCATTTGTTGGTATTGAGAGTCATTCTGGCAGTAATAGTGACAATTTATGCTTCATTATGGATGATCTGAAAGGAATAGCTGATGATGATCTAGAAGAGATGGATATTCTGAGTCAAATGGCATTGATTAATATCAGATCTCAGAAGTTTTATAAGAGAACTGGCAGGAAATTTCCTGGACTCTCTGGCAAAACCAAAGTTGGTTTTGACAAGAGTAAGTTGAGGTGTCACAAATGCCAAAGGCTGGGACACTTTGCAAGGGAGTGTAGATCAACTGGATCTAACTCTTCTGCACCCTTTGTGACTTTTCCTAGTACTAGTCCACAAAACAGAGGGCAACATCTGCTGGTTCTGGTCATCATTCACATCCTAGATCTCCTGCATACTTTGTTCCCCAGGGTCAAATGTCATATCCTTATCCCTGCTATTATATGCCTCAACCAAATCCTGTTCAAGCTCCAATTGCACAACAACCCAAGCATTGCCTGAACCACAACCTTCCCAATCTCATCAACAAACTCAACCTCAACAACACAGCTTCTTCATCCCAGGAGTTGTTGACTGGAGCAGTTTACCAGATGACTTGTCTGGTCATGAACAACTGTTCTCAGGTGCTGGTCAACATGGTGGTGAATGTCCTTTGGAAATCTAGCTCTTATGGCTTTGGATTCTGCTGATACTTCATCCACTAATGCCTCTACACCAAAGGTATCACAGGTATCCTCTGAGGCAAAAGCCAAATTATGTTCTGAAACATGCATAGCAGCATTTGCATCTATTAGAGAAGCAAATGTAGCTTTAATCAAAAGAACATTAAGCTAGAACAAATAATTTCCAAAAGCAAAGCTGAATTTGAGTCTGTGCTTAATGATAAGAATGATGAGATTTACAAACTTAAATGCCAAATAACTGATGATAAGGCTAGGGAAGAGATACTTCTAGAGAAGTATAAAGATCTCAAAGAAACCCTTGCAGTCACCCAGGTAGAGTGTGATAGATGGGTACAATCATGCAAAGGTTTTGAAATGCTTCTTAGTAAGCAATCTGCTTCCAATGTAAGTTTGGCATTGGTTACAATCACACTGCTCCACCTACAGATTTACTCCCAGAGTAGAGGTAGAATCTGATGGTGAGAGTAATAACCAATCCATCTCATCATGTGATCTACTTTCTGATACAACACAATCAGAAGTAGAAGTCAGCATCAAGCCCTCTCAGAACCTATCAGCTGATGTTAATGGTTCCAATGCTGACACTCACATGATCAATGAGTTGATCAACTCAGGAGTTAATTCTGAAAGTCCTGAAAGGACTAGAGAGCAGGATTTAACACCTGAAGTTCAACTCCAACTACTGCCAGTACTGAAAAGAAGAAAACTGTCAGTAGAAAGAGTTTGAAGACTACTAAAGAGGTAGTCAAGAAAGCAAACAATGCTTCCAAAGCACTGAAGAGCAAGTCTTCAGTTGTTTCACCCTCTTTAGTTGATGATCAACATAAGATGAAGAAGAACCATGTGAAGTATGTGGGTTTGTTCAATCATCTTACAAATGATTGCTGGTACAAAAGAGGTTCCAAACTCAACATAAAGAGGAAATTAAAGAGAAAATGGTAAAAATGAAACTGAGTTTGAGACCACATTTGTATCAGCAACATCAAATCCTGTAACCCTTAAGTCCTCAAAGAAATCCAAAAAGGAAGGGGTAAAAGGGTGACAGCTGAGAGTGCTCAGAAGAAGAAGGTGCAACATAGGAACTTATCAAACTCCACTAGCAATGTGTCTGATGAGCTGAAAGCTTTATCACAAAATCAGACATAGCTGGTTATGATGGTTCAACATCTGTGGGAAGAGTTAACCAATTAGATGCTCCTATGTTGAAACCACAGAAAATGAGGTCCAAGCCAAAGGATTCCTCTTCTTCACCATCTTCTTCTTCTCAGGCTGTTGTTTCAATAAACCTGTTAGTTTACCATCTGTTGATGAGACCAGGCCAAAACCAAAAAGGTTTGGGTCTCCAAAACTAACTGATTGTTTATTATTGCAGGGTTCTCAACATGCCAAAGTAGCATCTGGTATGTAGACAGTGGGGGATCTATGCACATGACTAGGAACAACTCTCTTCTTCATGACTACTCTCAAGGAAAGAAGGGGTTTGTTTCTTTTGGCAATGATGCTAGGGGTTACATCATTGGAAATGGCTTTGTCTCCAATGGAGAAATAAAGTTTGATGATGTTAATCATGTGGAAAATCTCAAGTACAATCTCTTGAGTGTCAGTCAAATGTGTGATAAAGGCCATGTTGCTCTTTTCACCAGTCAGAACTGTAGGATTCTGTCATCCAAAGTTCTGCATTTGATTGATAAGGTGTTGGATGATCACACTCTCCTGAGAGCCAACAGGACAGGAAGAGTGTATGCCTTAGATCTTTCAAGAAAATAGATCTCAGAGGCAATCCTTGCCTATTTTCCAAAGCCTCTTCTCAAGAATCTAAACTGTGGCACAGAAGGCTGGGTCATGTTAATTTCAAAAACATGAATCAGTTAATCCACAATAGTTTAGTCAGAGGCTTACCAATAAAGGAGTTCCACTGTGATGAAACCTGCACTGCTTGTTTAAAAGGAAAACAGCACAAAGTCTCATTCCCTCCTATTGAAGAGCCTAAGTCCACTGCCTGCTTGCAATTACTGCATATGGATCTATTTGGTCCTGTGAGAGTAATGAGCATGGCAAAGAAGAAATACTGTCTGGTAATTGTGGATGATTACTCTAGATTTGTATGGACTTTCTTTCTACATTCAAAGGATGAGTTGCTCAGAAGATTATCACTTTGTGTTGTATATTGAGAAGCAGTATTCCCTTCCAGTCAAGTGTATTAGGAGTGACAATGGAACTGAATTCAGAAATCATACACTTGATGACTTCTATCTTTCAAAGGGAATCAAAAGGCAGTTTAGCATACCAAGGACTCAGAACAAAATGGAGTAGTGGAGAGAAAGAACAGGACCCTATTGAAGCTGCAAGGTCCATGCTGGCTGACTTGGTTTGCCACTGACCTTTTGGGCTGAAGCTGTTAACACAGCTTGCTATGTGCAGAATAGAGTCTTAGTAAATCAGAGGTTGATGAAGACTCCATATGAAGTTCTCCATCACTTGGCTCCTCTAATTTCATTTTTCAAAGCATTTGGGTGTCCCTGTTTATTCTCAACACAAAGGATCAACTCCATAAATTTGATCCTAAGGTGGATGCAGGGTATTTGTTGGTTATTCATCTACTTGCAAGGCATACAGAGTCTTCAACTGCAGAACAAGATAGTTGAAGAGACTTTGCATGTGAAGTTTAATGAATCTCCTTTGGACAAGATTCCACAAAACCCTGTGGAGTTGTTTGATTTGGACATACTGCAATATGTTCCTTATCAACCTCCAGCTGTTGCAGATCATGTGGATAAATCATCTCTGCAGCATGTCTTCCACCTGGTGGTATTGATGATGATGATGATAATATCAATACTCACCTATTCAAGTTTAGCGACCAACTGCCTGTGTCTGCTAAATTGATGTTCCTGTAGCTTCAGCAGTTCCATCCACAACAAATGCTGATGAGATCTCTGTTTCCTCTACATCTTTTGAGTTACCATCTAATTCTTGGTTTCAAGAGTCTGCATCAACATCTGCTGCTGCTGAAGGTCCTACAAACACTTGCACAGATCTCATTGTTTATCAAGAACTAAAGAATCACCCCATGTCTCAGATTATTGGTGATATCAATGCTGGTGTTTCAACAAGAAGTCAATTGTCTAACTTCTGCTTCTATGCTTTCTTCATCAGTCAGCTAGAGCCAAAGAACTACCATGTTGCTTTGAGAGACAATGGATGGGTTGAAGCTATGCAGCTTGAGCTACTTCAGTTCAAGAAACAGCAAGTGTGAGAACTGGTTCCTCTTCCCCCAGGTAAGTGTGCAATAGGCACTAAATGGGTATTTAGGAATAAAACTGATGAAAATGGGCTTATTGTTAAGAACAAGGCTAGACTGGTTGTACAGGGGTTTTCACAAGAAGAAGGTATTGACTATGATGAAACCTTTGCCCCTGTAGCCAGACTAGAGGCAATCAGATTGTTTTTAGCCTATGCTGCATTCCACAATCTTAAAGTTTTTCAAATGGATGTCAAAAGTGCATTTTTATATGGTAAATAAAGGAAGAAGTTTATGTGTGTCAACCACCAGGCTTTGAGGATAATAAACATCGTGAATGGGTGTATAAACTTGATAAGGCTCTTTATGGGTTGAAACAAGCTCCTAGAGCCTGGTATGAGACACTTTCTACTTTTCTTTTTAAGAATAATTTCACCAGAGCTCCATTGATAAAACTTTGTTTATTAAGAAGGTGGATCAGCATAAGCTACTTGTTCAGATTTATGTGATGATATCATTTTTGCATCCTCTGATCCCCAGTTGTGTGATGATTTTACAACTTAATGACAAAGAGGTTTGAAATGAGTGCAATGGGAGAATTACAGTTCTTTCTAGGCTTGCAAATTAAACAAAAGGCTGATGGAACCTTTATTCATCAGTCAAAATATACAAAAGATCTTTTGAATAAGTTTGATTTACAAACTGTAAGCCCTGTTCTACTCCCATGTGCAACACCACACAACTGGATGCTGATCAGAAAGGTAAAGCTGTTGATGAAACACTTTACAGATGTATGATTGGGTCCTTGATGTATTTAACAGCTTCTAGACCAGATATATGTTTGTTACATGTGTTTGTGCTAGATTTCAGGCTGCTCCTAAAGAGTCTCATTTGATTGCAGTCAAGAGAATCTTTAGATATTTGCAAGGTACACAATCTCTGGGTTTATGGTATTCCACTGGTCACTCTTGCAAATTAGTTGCTTTTTCAGATAGTGACTATGCAGGGTGCAAGTTAACTAGAAAGTCAACTTCTGGTGGTTGTCAATTCCTAGGCAACTGTTTGATTTCTTGGCAGAGTAAGAAACAACATCTGTTGCTACATCAACTGCTGAGGCCGAGTACATTGCTGCTGCAAGTTGCACTTCTCAAGTACTCTGGCTTCAGAACCAACTTCTCGATTATGGCATTACAGAGACTAAGACTCCATTATTAATGGATAGTGCTTCAGCTCTGTGTATTGTCAAAAATCCAGTCCAGCACTCTAGGACCAAACATATAGAGATCAGACATCACTTTATTCGGGATTGTTTTGAAAAAGGTCTGATTGATCCTAAGTTTGTGCCTAGTGTTGATGAGCTTGCAGATATTTTTACTAAGCCTTTGGATAGTTCTACTTTCCAAAACCTTGTGTTAAGGCTTGGTATGCTGCAGCTAGAATAAGTGACAACTACTGATGATTTCAGTAATAATTACTGGTGATCATTGGTAACCATGTCACATATAAGTACTGATGAGTCCTTTCACCTTCAGTAGTTTTTATAACTACTGACGGCTAAATGCCTCACAAGTACTGAAGTACTTTATCTGTTCCAAACTACTGATGTATTACAACTACTGATGTAGTTACAACTACTGAAATCAGTACAAACAGATAAGTACTGACGTCCTATGAAAAACCTGAAAAGCAGATGCAAAGTCTGATGAGTAAGTGTTGAGGACAGTATGAAACAGCTGAAGGCTATGAATTGACGAAAACTACTGAGAGAACTTTCTCTTCAGTTGTTTCTACAACTGCTGTTTCATTCTAAACAACTGAAGCAAAACCATGTCTTCAGTATTTATAACTACTGATGACTAACACCAAGTCTTCAGCTGTTTACAACAACTGATGACAAAACCACTGTCTTCAGTAGTTTTCACAACTACTGATGACAAACCCAAGTCAGTTGGTTTCATCATCTGAAGTCAAAACCATGGCTTTCAGTAGTTTTCTAACTACTGATGCCTAAAACCACGACTTCAGCTGTTTCAACGTCTGAAAGGGTAATACCATGTCAACAGTCGTTTAAAACTACTGATGACTAACACCAAATCCTCAGTCGTTTTCTAACCCGTACCCTATAAATATCCCTGACCTAATCCTTCAGAGCTTCATCTTCTTCAAACCTAACGTTCATCTCCCAAAACTTCTCTCTCCTAAATGGCGTCCATGCAACTCAAACCGCGACACAACTGTGTAGCTTACCTCACCAAATCGCCATTCTGGGCTAAGTTCGATAATGCTATTGATCTTATGGTCAGTCACCCTACAAAACGGCCTTTCTTCTCAATCCAATCCTTCATGCCGAATCCCTTAACCAGTTTTGGATGAACGTCACCCTCACCACTGGGGAGAACAACACAACGTCTCTCCGGTCGGTCGTCAACAACCACGAAGTGGTCATCACTCCCGATATACTTCGTCAAACTCTACACCTGGATGATGTCTTCTCCTGCTGGATATCCAAAGGGCACAACTGATTTATCCTTTTCCCACCATGGATATCAGGGAAACCTTAGTGCCTCCACCATACTGAAGAAACATTTCCATGATGCTGAACGTCTAATCTTTCACATGGTAAATGCCTGTTTGGCTCCTAAGACTTCGTCTTGGGATCAAATGTCTACAAAGTGGCAGCAGGTAATGTACTCCATTCTTGAGCAACAGCCTTTAAATTTTTCAGAAATACTATTTTCAGAGCTCAAGGATATGGCCAAAAACAAACTGCTAACCGTTGGATATTATATCCGCGGTTCATAATGGCCATAATTACAAACCAGCTTCAAGCTGAGGGACTTGTTGGCCTGGGAGTCCCTGCTATGGCTGTTTTGCCTGAAGTATACTCCCGGCACAACTCTGACCAATACTCAAACTGGCTGCCAAGCTGCGCAAACCCACGCAGCTGGAACCCCCAGCCACCAACTCCAAATCAAAAGTCCCCACCAAACCCACTAAAAAGAAAACCAAAAAGGCTACTCAGGGAAATGAGTCCCCTGAGGATGCCCCTGCAACACAAACGCAGGCTATATCCACTGGTTATAACCCCCTAGTGGATATAAGGACTCTTCCAGCCATAGCCGCTCAGGATTCCTCTCAAAAGGAGCCTGCAGCAACCACACAAGGGGTACCCACACATCTGGGATCTTCCTCACTTGAGGAGATTGCCATTGAAGAGCACCATCCTCCCCAGGTGCAGACTGCTTTACCCCATCTCCCCATGTAAACGCACCCCCAAAGTCCTACATTGCTTGTTGCACAAGTGCTGACTCAGTTGCACTCCTCACCCCCCCCCAGATACCAATTAATACTGGGAACACTTCTACCATTAAGGGGGGGACCAAAGTGCAGCTGAGAACCCACAGCATAGGGGTTACAATGTTCCTTCTCCTAGTGTAGCAATGGAGATTGGAACTTCTGGTGAGGCTGCACTTCTCTTGCGTCAGCATATGATCAGGTTGTAGTTGGTACCATTACTAAGACCTTACCAGAGGCAACTGCTGATGACGGACATAGTCCTGAGCAGGAAGTCCCCAGTTCCAAGACAAAGGGGCACATGCTACAACTGAGATACACTCAGTGCATGTTCATCCTGATCCTATCAGGGGTCAGGTGATTCAGTATCTACTGATGATGACCTGGGCTTCTTTTACGATGTAATCGCCCAAAACACCATCCTGGAGGAGGAGGTGAGCAGACTCAAAGAGCTGCTTGCCAAAACTTCTAAGGAACAAAGACCATCTGCCTCCACCAACCCACAGATGGCACCTTCAGTTGAAGGTTCCCCAAACACTTTACCCTCTCACTTCACTGAGCCTCCAGCTTCTGCTTTTGGCACTATCTCTCCGGAACAGAACCCCCAGAGCAAATGGTTGCTGTATTCCAACAATCCTACCTCTCATACTCCCATCATCAATGAAATTGTTAATAAAGCCTTGATGAGAGGATTTCCTCAAGTCTACAACCACTTATTGATGATTCTGTGCAAAAAAACTTTCTGCGGTACAAAACCCGCCACCAATGCATCCAAAAAGGGGGAGAGTACTGCAGTGAAAGAAAAGAAGAGGAAAAGAACAGAGGATGAGAAGGCACAAGAGAAAGCCTAGGAGTTGGAAAAAGAAAAGCAACAACAACTGATCACCTACAAAAGAAAGAAAAGTGCTGGTGATCAACCTACTGCTGAAGAAAAATCCTTGGAAGAGCTGGTAAAAGATGCAGATGACACACACAGCCGATCCATGGACAAAATCATTGAGCAACTCTTCAAGCAAGGTTTGATACAGCCACATTAGATAGTGAGATCAGGAAGGAAGTGGAGGAGGAAATTCAAACCAGATGGGTGGGTATGATGTACTGGAGAAAGAGAGATTGGAGATCATGATTCGTTTCATTGCCAAATACTTAGGAAGATCTTTGATGGAGATTCGTTCATGGACCAGAGACAGTATTCTGGCTATAGCCACCAGAATCTGTCTGTCTGAGCAATTCCATAAGGGGATTATCATTGAAGCCCTTGATGAGGCTGGGGCTGGAAAAAGGTTTGAAATGGCAAGACTTACAAAGGCTAAACTCACAACCAAAATGCTGGAACAACCTTCCCTTTCACCCACTCAAAAACAGCCTACCCCTTAAATCTCCAAACCAATCTCAAAGCCCAAATCCAAACATCCTCAATCTTCAAAACCAATTCCTTTACCAACCCAACCATCATCCAGTGATGCACCTAGAAAGAGGAGAAGGGTGCTGAGGATAGAAGAAGAAGAAGAAGAAGAGGATGATGTGGAAGAAGATAGGCTGCCTCTGTCTGCAGTTCTAACATTGGCGAAAGCAAAACCCATGCCCATCACTCCCACCTCACAGATGGATGCTGTGAGAGTAAAGATGAAGAAGAAGCAGCAGCAGCAAAAGCTTCATGATGATGAAATGCTGAAAAGCATTGACAAAACTTATGTGCTTTGTCATCTATTATTAGTATGAAGAAAGAAGCTCTGAGGTTGTACACTCTTGCCAACACATTTCAATATCAGAAGGAAAAAGGTGAGAATATGGCCTGATCCTAGGGTGGCTCACAGGATTGTAAAGAAAGACATTCCTTCGAGATACAAGGGCCAAGTCAAAAGGATCGTAGATGAAGAGATCACAGTGGCCCTTGTAGTATCACCCTGGGAGATTGTCGAAGACTTCAAGAAGGCCTATGAGACTAAACAACCACCCCAAAAGATGTTAGAGAACATAATTATTAAAAAGGGGTTAGTCTACAAGAGGCTTGAGAACTTCAAACAAAATGAGCTCAGTCTGTTACTTGAAGGGACTCATCCTGATGAGTTGCATACAGACAGATTACAACAGTTGAGCTCAAAAATGGTAAACAGGCCAAGTACATCTCAGAGCTGTATGGGCGAGAAGGATTGTTTGATGGTGAAGCCGAGAACCTGACCATGGAAGAACAAATCATGTTTCTCAGAGCATACACCAGAGAATCCTACAGGCTTATACACGGGAAGTAGATCTCATGAATGGGATAACAACTCTGTGTCCAGTTCCCCAAAACAGAGTTCCCATTCATATCTTGCCAAACAAATATCTGAGATTTCTTCCCAGGCCGGAGCTTATATGGTTCATCTTCTCTACTGATCAAGAAGGAAAAAGACCAACCTTTTTGCCAACAATAAGTGGGAAAATAAATAAATTAGAGGTTTTGGCTGCATTGGTTCAGGGGGAGTTTGTTGGACCAAAGAACCAATGAGCCAAGATCAGAAAACCTCAAAGTCCCACATGATGTCATAACAACTGCTGAAGACTTCATCAGCAGTTCGACAAGTACTGAAAACTCCAACAGCTGAAGATCAAGTGCTGAAGACTTCAACAGCTGAAGACTAAAGTGCTG
This sequence comes from Flaveria trinervia, assembly GCA_025506515.1. Taxonomy (NCBI): domain Eukaryota; kingdom Viridiplantae; phylum Streptophyta; class Magnoliopsida; order Asterales; family Asteraceae; genus Flaveria; species Flaveria trinervia. Next base: position 10,412,927 of record CM046454.1, on the reverse strand, counting down.
AAGTTCAACAGCTGAAGAACACAAGTGCTGAAGCTGAACAGCTGAAGAACACAAGTGCTGAAGCTGAAGACCAAAGTACTGAAGTACAACAACTGAAGAGTCTACAAGTGCTGAAGATCAACAACTGGTGTACAAAGTCTGAAGACAAAGACTGAAGACATCAGCTGATGATATCTACTGAAGTCATCAGCTGATGAAACATCTGAAGTTCAAGTCTGAAGACAAGTACTGAAGTTTCAGTAGTTTGTCACAACAGCTGAAGAGTACTTCTTCAGTAGTTGTGATATCAGTAGTTTTATGTTTTTACTTTCAGTAGTTTTGTAAAACGACTGAAGAGCTTGTTCTTCAGTCGTTGTAGTTTCAGTAGTTTTATGTTTTTCAGTAGTTATAATAACTGATAACACTTAGTATTTTGTAAGGAGATGTCAGCTGTTTTGACATCTTCAGTAGTGTGTTTCAGTTGGAATAATTCTGTTAGATGTCACTATCAAGTGACATCAGCAGACGTCACATCTCTTATATAAGAGGTGTCGACCTAATTGTAATTGTGACATTCCGTTACCACGAAAGCGAATATTGAATGAAATATATTTGCAGAATTCTCTCTGTCTATAACCGTCTTTGTTCTTCATTGAGTATCGTTTCGTTCTTGTGAATTGGCTAATTCATTGTTCGAATTCCGCTGCTATACTCTCTAATCAATCAAACATAGGTCACTGATCTTAACAAGGAGTTAACCTATCTATCTAGAGCGGTAAGTAATGCATTGCTTATTTGATTTGTTTATGTAAGGCCCCGATTCGGAAACCTCACAGTTGGTCATTCATAGCAATTAAAACAATAAACATTACAAATAAACGAGCTTAAGCAGCGGAAATAATTTATCAAAAGCCATTCATTTCATTTAAAACACTGTTGTTAAGTAATACATCATTGAAGTTACAAAAGACTTGTTTATATGCATTACAAAACAACAGCAACACAGAGTACGAATGTATGTCAGACTTTTCCTACCGAGTAGCTTCACCTCGTGCCATCCTCAGCATTAATTACCTGCCAACTGAAAATGTATAAAAGTCAGCGTTGCTGAATGAGCTCTAGTTTTAAAAGTAAGAAAATACTTCTATATGTTGTATAAGAAAAATACTCTTTTCTATAAAATACAACTCTGTACTGTATATGCGAGCACGTATCAACTATATGAACAAGTACTGTTCATTCTCATACTGTATGCCTTGTCTGTTCTGTAAACTTTATCTTTAGTTTCACTTTCTATATGGACCAGTGAGCAATACCCCAACTATATGCGCGATGGAAAACGGGTGATGGGCCATCTATATCCCTCGAAAGGGGTCAAGTGTATCCCTCGAAAGGGTCAACTATATCCCCTGAAAGGGTCAACTATATCCTCTAAAATGGTCAACTGTATCCCTCAAAAGGGTTCTGTGTACTATGTACAAGGCCAACCCAATCACCCAGGACACGCTGCAAAGGTCCTGCCAATCTCAATTGATTGACCCTGTGTGCATAGTAGGGTAGCTAAACCGCAGCACAGTTGAGCTAACGACAACATGGTCGTGTACCTCCTGTAAGCTTGCAAGACTTGTTAACATTTTCATTAATGTTTCTCTTCTTTTCTTTATTGCTCTTTCACTTTATTATTACGATATACTTTACGTTATGATAATAAATACCACGTAAAGTCTCATACTATAAGTAATAATAATAATAATAGCAATAACAATAATAAGGAACAATCATAAGTAATCATATCATGCATGAAACATCATCATTAATAAGCCCTTAGTCAACCTCGGTCAAAACCCTAAAGCACAGACTCCTAGAAAATTCTGTAAAATTTTCTAAGTGCTTAGGCGCATGGGAACTATTTGGGCGCATGAGCCCTGTTCGGGCATTCATCCCTATATAGGCGCATCAGTCAACATTTAAGCTTTTTCACATTAGGCGCATGAACTATTCAGGCGCATGGGCACTATTTGTGCGTATGAACACTTAGACGCATGAGTAATTCAGACGCATGGACACTTAATTCTTTCTAAGGCATTTTCAGGCACATGAGCCTTATCTAGGTACATGGACCTTTTGTTCAACATGTTTCCAGTATGTTTTCAACCCAATCATCACATCCATCTGTTCAAAGCTTAATGTGGCTATTCTAAACATGAACAACCTATGAGCATTCAGAATCACATTCATTCATGCACAATACATACGGGCATACATACTCAAACATTTGAAAATCATTTAAATACATTTTCAGCCTCAAAGATGTTTGAAAACAAGTAAAAACTGGGGTCTAGAATTCACCTGATGCAACTTGGGTGTTTCTCCTTTCTAACCCACTTGCAATGAGTTCAAACACCTAAAAACAACACCACACACACACCCGAGTACAAACACAAACACATAAGCACATAAGCATGTAACCGGGATAAAACCCGTTATAAACATGTAAAAAAAACCACGAATTTTTACCTTGAATTCGTTCACTTCTTTTCTTCTTCAACAAGCCGAGATTCTCTCCTGCCCTCTCTCTTTAAACCGAAGAAATGGTGATGTGAAATGAGAGTAGGCGGCCATGCTCACCTTTACACCAACTTTTTAAAGATTTTTGTCTTTTTTACACCTTTAGTCCCTCCACTTGGACTGAATTGCCTTTCTTTCTTTTATTTTTTATTTCTTGTCTTTTAAAAATAACCGGATGTTACAGTTTATTACTGTCTTTCTTAAACCTAAAAACAAAAGATTTTTTTTCCTTTGATTGTTTATTTTATACTACTTCATGTAAATACCATATAGGGGAAAACATTAGAAGTGGGACGATGTTATTAGAAATATATAGTTTTAAACCTAAAGGTCATCAAAGAAAAGTTCACTCAAAACATAAGTTGTAGCAATTAATAATTTCAACTGTTTGTAATAGCCGTATACCTACAATGCTAACATATTTTGATGGCGAGCGGAGATGGAGTTTGTTTCACCCAGTTGAATCAACCTTAAGATGCGATTTTTAAAGAAAAACAATGAACAGGGTTGCATCTCCTATTATCCTATAGTCTTAAAAATTCCATATGGCAACTCAATTGTCAATGGTGTAAATTACCTTTTCCTATGCTTTAGTATACGCAAAACTTTACATTTCAACAAGGTTAAAAAGTTGATACATGCTATCATTTTCGTATCATGTTGGCGAGGTTAGAAGATCGACGCGTAATGACAGACTCTTTAATTAGAAAAAACGCCTCCCCAAATAAACTTGTTGAGAATATCAAGTTCTAGGTAGGCTTTTTTTCAGTGAAGAACATGTCAATAATGAGAACACTACAATGGCCCATTGCTGGTTGTGTCATGTTTCTAGCCCTTATACTAGATTTTTGTGTTCGTGTTTAATAATATCCACCACCATTCAATTTTTTTTTATTAATGGCATTATTTTTTTAGTATTTATATATTCTTCAACCACGCTAAATTAAAGTAGATTGCAATGCAACTTGTCATACCAAAGTCACTACTAGAAAACTTGATAACCAAAGTCACTACTAGAAAACTTGATAACCAAAGTCACTACTAGAAAACTTGATAAATTGCTACGTACGTATGCGACGCAAATGCGTAGCAAACAGGAATTTCCTACACAATTGCAACGCATATTTTGAGTAGCAAAAACCCTCGTCGCAATTATTTGCTACACCATTTGTGACCAATTAGCAACACAAACCGGTATTGCAAAATTTCCTACACATTTGCGACACAAACTATAATTATTAAGTTTACTAAAAGCAAAATTTAAAAATTTATTAATATAATTAAAGTTACTTATTTTTAAATTAATTATTTGTTTGCTACGTATTTGCGACACTCAATATTTTATAAAATTTTAATCGTGACGCATTTGTGACATTCAATATTTTTATTAGATTTTATATTTGCAACACATTTGCGACGCACTATGTTTCTATAATTTGCGACACAATTGTGACATATTTTATTATTATTATTTTAATTTTACATTTAAATAATCTAAATAAACTTTAATTTATTTTTTTCAACTGAAATATCTAAAAATCTATTTAAGAAACAACAATAACGAATCAAGTTGAAACCACAAATACAATAACCCATTATAAAAAAATTATACATTACAAACAAAGTTTAATTGTAAACTACATATCTAACATGTGAGTTTAACACAATAGAACAATTACATATACTATGGTATCTAAAATAATATCACTTTGTTTATCCTTCGTGTTTTCCAATTGGATTGATGTTTAACTTGGGTGCATCATATAATGCTTTCCTATCAACTTCACATTACGCATGAAATCAAACCTTGAAATCTTGAATTTGAATTTTCAAAGCTAGAATCTAAAATAATAACAAACACATATATAATAATCAGTAAAAAGATAAAAGATACAAACATGCAAACATACTAATATATAGGATGTAAAGATGCAGTCTATTAAAACCTTAACTTATCATTTTTATACTTGAGTTCCTAAAAGTCAACCTTATAATGTTAGCATACATTAACTAATAAGCATATCACTTTGGCATGAAGCCATAATGATGTTCCATCCTTTCTATACACAAAACTATGGTTCATTAACACTTAAATATTGATCAACTGTCTACTTGTATACACCTGAAATTCACAACATAGAACAGAGTCATTATCACATAGTATACATATAATTAAGGAAATTTAATCCTTTTCATCAAGACATTCTTCAATAGTTTCCACTCAAATTAGGTAACTAAACCATATCATGATCAAAACTCTCAAATAATTCATGTTAAATTAGTCTTATTATTCAAGGAATTTCATCAAACACCATAGGAGCATGCATTTTTTTCCTTCAATTAACATTTATTTGGCTCAATTAACTCTCTATTCCAATTGTCAGTATTAGATTGAAGTATACTACATCATGCATACAAGTAAAGCCATTAGTTTAACTACTAACTTGTACACTTTTAAATGAACATATGGGCTTTGAAAACAAAGATTTATGGGGTTAGACCCTTACGACCCTCACCCCATTTCCTTGTATTCATGTGATTTTCACATAGATATTCATTTCAGCTCTAACAACAGTTACGTATCATTCACCCTAACAACATTAAACATAACTGAAATCAACAAGTCACGTTTGACGATTATATACCTTTCAAGCGAGTACACGATACGCCTTCTTGATGTCCTAGGTTAAAGTGTCTACTAATACGCATAACGCTTATATTCCTTCAGTTTCAGATCAAATTGCAAGTTACATCAATCATTTAACAGAAACATTAGTAAAGTTTCGGGCTTTGGGGAAAGAACCTGTCTATTTTTCTAGATCATTCACGATTAGGAAGATGAGCAAATGTATTCAGATTTTAAACATAAACATTAGCAGATGTCTCTTCGTGTGCTACAAATAACTCTTGTAAACATTATGAATATAAAGGATAAGCAAATGATAATTTTTCCAACATAGAAACTAATTCCATATGAAACCTACCTGAGCAAGCGAATTCAGGGGTCTGACATCTCGATTCAACATATGAAACCAAAACAAATAGATGAATCAAACGAAATTAAGAGTCCCAAACAACTATTTCGATAGGGTTTAAAGGAATCACTACAAGTGTTGAAGGCTCCTGGATGAATTTTAAAGTTTATGAAACTTGGTTGTCTTTGGGTGAAAATAAGGGGGTTTTGAGGGATATGGGGATTTTGGGGAAAGTTTTAGCAAGTTTGAGGGTTTTTAGGAATTAAAGAGGGAAATCAAAATAGTTATAAAAGTTAAATAATTTTTGGAGAGAGTTTAGATAAATTTTGGAGGGAATGCTAATATTAAAAAGGGAATAATTTTTATCATATTTGATTAAACAAAATATTTCTACTTTACTTTATTTTTGATAAAGCAAAAATAGACAACTTAATGAACTTAATGAAGAGGGTTTCGATCAAGTTGCAGGTCGCGATGAATGATGATGATGAAATTCAATGGTTAAGTTTGTTTCATGTGGAATGGAGTGGTATTCGATCAGGGGTGATAGATGATCGTTTATGTTGAGTTAATTAGATTTTTATTGAGAATTAATGCCCGAACGGCTATGGTGTTTAAAGCTTCGGTTATGCTCTCGATTGAGCTTAGTAACCGATGTTTTAATTCGATTACAAGTTGCATTCAAGTTCGTAGTTGGTTCCAGAAGGTTTTGGGATGGGTTTTAAAACAAGAAACGTCGAATTTCGATGGTTTAGAGGTGGTCGGAGGCGCCGGTGGTTGGCCGGAAAATCGGGTGGCTCGGTGGGTTGGATTTGTAACTTTGAAAGTTACACTTTGGTCCCTTGATTTTGATTTCTTATTATTTCATGCATAAACTTTCATTTAAAGTTTATAAAATGATGAAAAAGCGATCGTTGTACTTATATAACTTTGAGTTTAAACATTTTTAAGTTTAATAATTTTTATAAATTATTATTATTATTATTATTGTTATTACTACTATTATCTTAGTTATTATTATCATTACTTTCAATTATTATTAGCATTATTATTATTACTTATTATTATTATTATCATAATTATTATTATTGTTGAATTTAATATTTTGATATTAACTTTCATTAAAAAATCATGACAACTAAGAAATAAGCATAATAACCCATAAGCTTTATAATTGACAATAAGACCCTTACAAAAATAAACGATGATAACTTACGATTAACTAAAAATATGAGATGTTACACCTCACCCACCACACCACACACCACCGCTACCTCATACCACCGCACTACACAAAACTATCAACACACACTACCATCCCCACCCTTCGGCAACCACTATCCCATCCTGTAGAGATTAATGAAGAGGCTGATGCAAACTAAACATCTTTAGTCTTTCCTGCATGCTGCACAAGTGCATTGAAGTGGAATGCTTCGGAAGTTTCACATGTGCTACAGAAATACTCTAAGTGTGAAATCTCCGAAGCCAAGACCAACATCTTCCGAAGCCAAAGATGAAGTCTTCCGAAGCCTTAGAAACAAAGTCTTCCGAAGCTTCAAGTTCATGAAGACAGATTTTTCCAAAGACTTTTAGTAACATACTTTATCTGATGTACATCCATAAAGCTGGACCTTTCCGCTACAACTCCGCAAGTCACCAACTAACAGGGTTTGGTGAAAAGGTCCATGCTTTTGGTAACTGTACATTGAGGTCTTGAGTCTGTAACTTTCTACTTGTACTACTTTATCCTTTTTGTAATAGATAAGGATATGAGCTATGTCATGTCATAGTCACTAGTCAAAAGGCAATCTGCCTTTTGACTCTACAATTGATTTTGTGTGTGTCTAGTCAATTGTATCCAACTGGCTTTCAAAGTATAGCCGGCTGTAGGATGTTGTATAAGTATCTCATGTTCTTGTATCTTTCGAATATGCTTTTGTAACACTTGTAATAGAACATGGAGAAGGCAATATACTGCATTCTTGAAAACCAAACACTTGTGTTCTGTCTCATATATTACTTGTGTTCTTAGTGTCACCACTTGGTTAATCCAGTTTACTGTTTGATCTAAGTTTAGTTTATCACCTCTTTGTGTTGTTGTGTTGTAACTCTTCACCCTTCAATGATCCTGCATTTGGTATCAGAGCGATCCAGGCTCTTGATATAAGATCTCACCATCTTTAGATCCCTCACACACACAAATACTAAACTTTTTAAATGGCAGCCATTTCCAAAACTGATATGGAAACTGAAACCATGAACAAGTACCCACTGATCACTCTTGATGAGTTTGACACCTGGTGTTTAAGAATGGAAGGTTTCATCAGGTCTCTTGATTTAAGAATGTGGGAGTCTATTGAGAATGGACCTTTCATAACCAGCACACCTTCTACTACTGGTGCTGGTATGATCCCCAAAGATGGGCTAACTACTCTGATGAAGATAGGAAGAGAGTAGAGATAGACAGAAAAGCCATGACGCTCTTTAAACTGTCCTTCCAAACTCTGTGTACAGAGGTTTCAAGAAGTGCAAAACAGCAGCTGTGGGATGGATGCACTGAAACTGATGTATGAGGGTTCTTCTGAAGCCAAGGAGAACCAGAAGGATCTCCTGAAGCAGCAGTTTGAAAACTTCACCTTCAAAACAGGTGAAACCATGACTTAGCAGTATTTCAAGTATGTTGAGATTGTGGATACCCTAGTGGACGGAGGAGTTTCTCTTGAAAACAAAGACATTGTAAGGAAGTTCATGTCCTCACTTCCTAGGCAATGGACACACTACTGTGTGGTGATCAAGAGAACTGAAAATCTCAAAACTCTTACTCTGACAGAGTTATATGGGATTCTCAATGGCTACCAGATAGAGATGAACATGCAAGGTTCATCTAGCAACTCCAACAATCAAATGGGTTCAGCCCTACATGTGGTTGAAAGGGATAGCATAGAACCCAAACATCATCTCTTATGCTACCCTGACAATTCACCAAAGGGTCCTTTCATCACCTTCCCAGAGACATCAAGGGAGAACTACACTCAAGGAAGCCCATTCCAAGAGACAAGCTCTTCTCAAGCTTTTGTGTCTTCTGATGAAAGCTGTGGAAACTCTCTTTTCACTCTGAATACCTGGACTGTATCCATCCAGATGATCTGGAATACATGGAAATAGTCCAGCAGATGGCTCTTCTCACTCACAGAGTCAAGAAGTTCTACAAGAGGACTGGAAGGAAGTTTCCAAGTAATGCAACCAGTGGAAAGGTTAGACTGGACAAAGGCAAAGTCAAGTGTTACAACTGTAACTTGATGGGCCACTTTGCCAGAGAGTGTAAGGCACCTAGAACAAATGGTGGCTAAAACACAATCCAGACCAAACTACACTGACAAAGCTCTCCAGAATGAGAAGTCAAAGCAGCAAGCTGCTGTTGCTGTTAAAGAAGGAGGCTTTGACTGGAGCTTTCAGGTGGAAGATGCTTCTCCAAACCAAGCACTAATGGCAGATCATGATAAAGCCAAGGTATTGGAAGATCTCTATACTCCCTTAAATCAACGGTGTATGAAATAGAACCCCCTTAAATTATTTGTCGTGAAAAAATCTATAAATCTTATTTAGTTTGTTAACTTATGAATTTACTTTTAAAATTAAGCATAGATTTGAGTTTCAATAGGCTTTGTGTTATGCTTAAAACATTTTATAATAATAAAAAATTATTCTTTACAATATGAATACTTTTTCATAATAGTTATTCAAGTTTTTAATCTTTTTTGACCGGTTACCACCATAAAATGTATGTTTTATTCATCGGTTCAATTTAAAAAACATTGGTTATGATAAGTAATGAAGGGTCATGGAGAAAGAGTTTGTAAAATAAGGGTTTTAAAACGAAAACTTAATTAAGCGGAGAAGATAGTAACTTTATGGTCGGTTAGACAAGTGTTTGTTACTATAGCCCCGCCGCAAAGCGCGGGTCTTCTTACTAGTTATCAATATAGAATTTGGTGTATTATCTTTATATAAACCTTTTGCATGTTACATTCATTTTATTAATTATATTCAAATCTTATATTTTAATTATCTTCAAAGTTCATAGTAGAAGATTGAAGCACAAAAATAAAATATTATGTTTAGAAAACTATGTTTTTCAAATCTTGTAAATGGTATTATACACACACATATTTACATATAAAACATGTATAAACTTCATAAGCAAACACACATATACAAATATGCATATATAATTATAATATATGAACTAATAACGTGGTCTCTAATCTTGTCGAATTATAGTAGAGATGAAGATGATGAAGCGAAATGAATGATCGATTGAAACTTAAATCTTGACGTCTAAGCCTAATGATTAAATCTATTAATGTTTTCGAATTCTAATCAACTAATCAATAGGGAATGAAGATAAAGTTATAAACTATCCTATTTTATTACTCAAGTAGAAGAGCATGAAGTGAAACTAAGGAAAGGATAGTGAAATTCCAACCCAAGCAGGAACACCCCCTCCCTCGGTTTCAAGGAATAATCATCGAGATTCGCGGTTGATTTGTGCTTTGCCAATTGTACAGCACCACAAACAAGGAAAATATGGGATAAAACGGGAGGAAATAAGTCAACATCCTACGAACAAGAAAAAATAGGAGAAATGATAATAAACATGTGTGTCCCGATATGAACGGGAACAATGAGCATGGATCTTAGGATTCATATTGATAAAGACAAGAACTTGAATGATTAGATGCTAAAATATAATAATTATAAACATGATGAAGAAACAAAACATGTTTAATGATTGGTGTTTATCGATATATTATTGAAATCATCATCCATGAAGGATGATGATATGATGTTGTTGATGATGAACTTAATTCACCCTAACAAGTGGTGAATTAGTCACGCTTTACAATGATTATATGTGCTAATATTTATACTAGTCTAGCAATAAAAATAATTACAATATAAACCTAGACTAATTTTTGTTACTATTGTTCTTCAAATCTTTAATTTCAATAATGTTGGAAATCTTCAATTTTTTAGGTAGAATACCCAACAATACTCCCCTAAATTGTAGATTTCCAATGTGAATTGAAGCTTGATCTTGTATTTGTTGAATAGTCGTCCAAAGTCAAGAAATTTGTTGTTGATGCGAAAGCGAGGTCTTCAAAACTTTGGTACCACTATATTAAGTCACTTGTTTTTGTTGATGAGAGCCCAAATACGAAGCCCAACTTTGTTTGTTGATCATAAGCCCAATCTTCAACACTTGAGCCCATTCCAACTAATGTTTTTGTTTAATGATGAAGCGTAAGAAACAAAACCCAATGGTGTTCATGAGCCCATATGCAACCCTAGCTTGCAAACCCTAATTTTGCCTCCCTAAGGTGGCCGCAAAGGACACTTTGGTTCGGCAACCCTAATTAGGGCATCTAAGATCACCTTTGGCAACCCTAATTCACAAGAGTTTCTAATCGGCAGCTGCATTTGGCAGCCACATTCGGCATTCGGCATCCTTATTTGCAGCCCCATTTGGCCGAAACCCTAATGAGCAAGACACCCCATTCGGCCGAAACCCTAATGTGCAGGAAACCCATTCGGTCGAAACCCTAATTTGCAGCCTACATTCGGCCGCAAGCCTTGGCTCGCAAGCTGCCTTCGGCAGCCTCTTTTGCAGCCCATAATTGGCAGCCACATTAGGATTGGAAGCAACTCTAATCCGCATTTGTTTGATCTTGAGGAAGCCGCAAACCCTAATGTTGACTGATTGTTGAATTTTTTTCTTCAAATCTTTAATAATTTCAGCAATCTAACCATAAAATCTCATCAAAATCAATATGAATCCATCAACTCCGGCTCTGATACCAATTGTGTGTTCCCGATATGAATGGGAACAATGAGCATGGATCTTAGGATTCATATTTGTAGAGATTAATGAAGAGGCTGATACAACCTAAACATCTTAAGTCCATCCTGCATGCTGCACAAGTACATTAAAGAAGAAGCTTAGGAAGTTTCACACATGAAACAGAAAAATACTCTAAATGTGAAATCTTCTGAAGCCAAGACCAATATCTTCCAAAGCCAAACATAAGTCTTTCGAAGCAGAGACAAAGTCTTCCGAAGCTTCAAGTTCATGAAGACAGATTCTTCCGAAGACTTTTAGTAACATGTTTTATCTGATGTACTGTTCCATAAAGCTGGACACATTTCCGCTGCATCTCTGCAAGTCACTAACTTACATGAGTTGGTGAAAAGGTCCATGCTTGGTAACTGTACATTGAGGTCTTGAGTCTATAACTTTCTACTTTATGTACTTTATCATTTTGTAATAGATAAGGATGTGAGCTATGGTGTCATAGTCACAAGTCAAAAGGCAATCTACCTTTTGACTCTACAATTGATTTGTTGTGTCTAGTCAATTGTATCCAGCTGGCTTTCAAAGTTTAGCTGGTTGTAGGATGTAGTATAAGTATCTCATGTTCTTGTATCTTTCATATATGCTTTGTAACACTTGTAAGAAAACATAGAGAAAGCAATATACTGTATTCTTGAAAACCATACACTTGTGTTCTTTGTATTCTGTCTCTCTTGCATTACGTGTGTTCTTAGTGTCTCTATTTGGTTAATCAATTTATTGTTTGATTAAAGTTTAGTTAATCTCCTCTTTGTGTTGTTGTGTTGTAACTTACACCCTTCAACGATCCTGCATTTGGTATCAGAGTATTTCAGGCTCTTGATATAAGATCCACCATAAGATCCCTCACGCACACAAATACTAAACCTTTCAAATGGCAGCCATTTCCAAAACTGATATGGAAACTGGAACCATGAACAAGTCCCCACTGATCACTCTTGATGAGTTTGATATCTGGTGTTTGAGAATGGAAGGTTTCATCAGGTCTCTTGATTTAATAATTTGGGAGTCAATAAAGAACGGACCTTCATATCCAGCACCCCTTCTGCTACCGGTGCTGCTATGATCCCCAAAGATATGGCTAACTACTTGATAAAGATAGGAAGAGAGTAGAGATAGACAGAAAAGCCATGATAGCCTTTCAAACTGCCCTTCCAAACTCTGTGTACAGAGGTTTCAAGAAGTGCAAAACGCCCAAGCAGTTGTGGGATTGAAATGAATTGATGTATGAGGGTTCCTCTGAAGCCAAGGAGGAAAAGAAGACTCCTGAAGAGACAGCAGTTTGAAAACTTCCTTCAAAACAGGAAACCATGACTCAGTAGTATTTCGGTATGTTGAGATTGGATACCCTAGTGGATGGAGGAGTTTCTCTTGAAAACAGAGACATTGTAAGGAAGTTCATGTCCTCAAGGCAGTGGACACACTACTGTGTGGTGATCAAGAGAAAGAGAACTGAAAATCTCAAAACTTACTCTGACAAAGTTATATGGGATTCTCAGTGGATACCAGATGGAGATGAACATGCAAGGTTCATCTGGAACTCCAACAATTAAATGGGTTCAGCCCTACATATGGTTGAAAAGGATAGCATAGAGCCCAAAATCATCTCTTTTGCTATCCTGACAACTCACCCAAGGGTCCTTTCATCACCTTCCCAGAGACACCAAAGGAGAACTACACCAAGGAAGCTCATTCCAGAGACAAGCTCTTCTCAAGCTTTGTGTCTTCTGATGAAAGCTGTGATGTTGGACCAAAAGAACCAATGAGCCTGATCAGAGAAACCTCTAAGTCCCACAGGACATCACAACAGCTGAAGAAGACCTGATCAGCTGTTCTACAAAGTCTGAAGAATACAACTGCTGAAGTACGTCTGAAGTACTGAAGACAAAGACTGAGACAACAGCTGAAGATCTAAAGTCTGAAGACTTCAACAAGTACTGAAGACAAAGACTGAAGATCAACAGCTGAAAGACAAAGTCTGATGTTTAAGTACTGAAGACATCAGCTGATGTTAACAGCTGATGACAACAGCTGAAGAGGGCTTCTTCAGTTGTTGTGATGGTTTTCTCTTCAGTAGTTTCTTTTCCTTCAGTAGTTGTTTACTTATATTTTCAGTACTTGTAAACAACTGAAGAGGTTGTTCTTCAGTTGTTGTAGTTTCAGTAGTTTTATGTTTTTCAGTAGTTGTAAATAAGATGTTTAACACTTAGGAACATTTGTAAGAAGATGTCAGTTTTGACATCTTCAGTAGTTGTTAAACATCAGTAGTTATAAAACGGTTACATGTCACTTTCAGGTGACATCAGCCTACGTCATTCTTTCCTTTATAAGGAAAGATGACTCACCTGTAATCGTGCCTTTGAGGCCGACAATCTTAATGCAATATTCCTTTTGTCGGATATTTCTCTCTCTATAACAAAATTCTTTTATCGTTTTATATCAATTGTTCTTGTTTGAATTTGTCTAATTCTGAGCTATTCCGCTGCTGAAACTGTTCAATCGATTAAACCAAGGGCTGAGATTCTAAAAAAATGGTATCAGAGCCGGTTAATCATTGATCGATCTAACAATTGATCATTGAAACTGTTCAATCGCTCTAAGTTTAATCGAATTAGCAAATTCGCAAGGATTGTTATAGAGATTGAGAGTGTATCGCTTCTGGCCGTTTTATTTGAGGTTCTGTGTGGTTTTGAGCTAAATTTATTGTGATTTTACTTGAATCTGTCTGATTTTCCACAATGACTACTTCTTCGAATGATCCTTTCAATACTGGATCCTCTACCAAGCCTCCGATCTTGGTGAGGAATGAGTATAACATTTGGCAGAGAAGATTGCTCCATCACTGTCTGTCAATAGCTCAAGTTGTTGGACATCTGTGGTACATGGACCACATAAGCCAATGGTGAATGATCCGGAAACAAACCAGTTGGTTCCAAAGAAGAAGGAGCAATACTCCGATGAGGACAAGAAGTTGTTTGAAATCGATGCAAAAGCCCATGGAATTTTGGCTATGGCTATTCCTAATGAGATTTACTCTGGGCTTCTGCATTGTGAGTCTGCTCATGACCTCTGGAATGCCATCAAAGAACAATTTGGTGGTACTGATGAGGTTTTAGCAAACAACAGGGAAATCCTCGCCCAACAATATGAGACTTTCTCTCATAGAAAGGGTGAGACTCTGACTCAACAATTTGAGCGGTTTCATGTTTAATCTCTGAATTGAAAATGGTTAAACATGAATATACCAGGAGTCAGATGAACCATAGATTCTTAAGATCACTGCCTGAGAGATGGAACACATATACCATTGTTCTACGCTCAAATGCTGATGTTGATCGCCTATCTCTCACCCAACTTCATGGGAAACTGCTTACATTCGAGAGAGAGATAGAGCAGAAAAGGAAATTGGTTTCATCTGCAAGCTCACTGAGGATTTTGTCCAAGGGAACACCGCCCTGATTGGACATCAAGAGTCAGAATATGCGTCATCTGAAAGCCAGTATGATGAGCATATTGATTTCTCTACAAACACTTCTGAGCCTGCCTTTGTGAGTGTTGATAGTTATTCTGCTGGTAGTAAAAGTGACAATCTATGTTTCATCATGGATGATCTCAAGGGGATTGCTGATGATGACTTAGAAGAGATGGATATTTTGAGCCAAATGGCCTTGATAAATATCAGATCTCAGAAGTTCTACAAAAGAACTGGAAGGAAATTCCCAGGACTCTCTGGCAAAACCAAAGTTGGTTTTGACAAGAGTAAGTTGAAGTGCCTAAATGCCACAGGCTTGGGCACTTTGCAAGAGAATGTAGATCATCTGGATCTAACTCTCCTGCACCTTTTGTGACTTCCCTGGCAATAGTCAACAAAACAGAGGGCAACAACCTGTCAATTCTGGTTATCATCATCAACCACAATCTCCTGCATATTTTGTTCCACAGGGGCCAATGCCATATCCATACCCCTGCTATTACTTGCCACAACCAGGCCAGGTTCAAGCACCCACTGCTCAGCAACCACATGCACTCCCTGAGCCTCAACCATCCCAATCTCATCAACCTAATCAACTTCAACAACACAGCTTCTTCACACCAGGAGTTGTTGACTGAGCAGTTTACCAGATGATGTGTCTGGTAATGAACAACTGTTCTCAGGTGCTGGTCAACATGGCGGTGAGCATCCTTTTGGAAATCTAGCTCTTATGGCTTTGGAATCCTCTGATGGATCATCCTCAAGTACCTCTTCAACACAGGTATCACAGGTATCCTCTGAGGCTAAGGCCAAATTATGTTCTGAAACTTGCATAGCAGCATTTGCCTCTATTAGAGAAGCAAATGTGGCTTTAATCAATAAAATGTAGAGCTAGAACAAACAATTTCCAAAAATAAAGCTGAGTTTGAGTCTGTGCTAAAAGAGAAAACTAATGAGATTTACAAATTAAAATGCCAAATTTCTGATGATAAGGCTAGGGAGGATGTACTCTTAGAGAAGTACAAAGACCTCAAAGATACTCTTGCTGTCACCCAGGTAGAGTGTGATCGATGGGTACAATCTTGCAAGGGCTTTGAAATGCTTCTTAGTAAGCAAACAGCTTCCAATGTGAAGTTTGGAATTGGTTATAATTACACTGCTCCTCCTACAGTTTTGCTTCAAGAGCAGGAGCAGAATCTGATGGAGAAAGTAATGACCAATCCACCTCATCATGTGATTCACTACTTGATAAAGCACCATCAGTAGTTGAAGTCAGTAGTAATCCCTCTGTGAACCTATCAGCTGATATTGATGGTTCAACTGCTGACACTCACATGATCAATGAGTTGATCAACCCAAGTGTTATCCCTAGAAGTACTGAGGGTACTGGAGAGCAGGGGATAACATCTGGAGTTCAAATCCTAATGACTGACAGCACTGAAGAGAAGAAAACTGTCAGTAGGAAGGATTTGAAGCCTACTAAGGAAGTTGACAAGAAGGCAAAAAGTGCTTTAAACTGCTGAAGAGCAAGTCTTCAGTAGTTTCATCTTCTTAGTTGATGATCAACAGAAGATGAAGAGAAAAACCATGTGAAATATGTGGTCTATTCAATCATCTCACAGATGATTGTTGGTACAAAAAGGGATCCAAACTCAAACAAAAAGAGAAAATTAAAGAAACTTGGCTAAAATGAAAACTGAGTTTGAGTCCAAGTTTGTACCAGCAGCATCAAATCCTGTTACTCCTATGACCAAAAAGAAATCTAAAAGGAAGGAGTGCAACAGGCAATAGCTGAGGTTGCTCAAAAGAAGATGGTGCAACACAAGAACTCATCATCAAACACCAATACCAATGTGTCTGAAGAGCTGAAAGCTCTCCCAGAATCAGACACAGCTGGTAATGATGGTTCAACATCTGTTGGGAAGAGTTAACCAACTTGATGGCCCTGTGTTGAAACCCCAGAAAAGGAGATCCAAGCCGAAGGATTCCTCTCTAAACCATCTCCTTCACCTCAAGCTATTGTGTCCAATAAACCTGTTAGTTTACCATCTGTTGATGAGACCAGGCCCAAAACCAAAAAGGTTTGGGTCTCCAAAACTAACTGATTGTTTATTTATGCAGGTTTTCTTCAACATGCCAAAGTAGCATCTGGTATGTAGACAGTGGGGGATCTATGCATATGACTGGGAACAACTCACTTTTAATGACTACTCTCCAGGAAGGAAGGGATGTGTTTCTTTGGCAATGATGCAAGAGGTTACATCATCGGGAAGGGCTTTGTTTCCAATGGGGAAATAAAGTTTGATGATGTCAACCATGTGGAAAATCTCAAGTATAATCTTTGAGTGTCAGTCAATTGTGTGACAAAGGCCATGTTGCCCTTTTCACAAGCCAGAACTGCAGGATTCTGTCATCCAAAGTTCTGAGTTTGATTGACAAGGTATTGGATGCTCACACTCTCCTGAAGGCCAACAGGACAGGAAGAGTGTATGTCTTAGATCTTTCCAAGAAAATTGATCTCAAAGGCCATCCTTGCCTATTTCCAAGGCCTCTCCTCAAGAATCTAATCTATGGCATAGAAGGCTGGGACATGTTAATCAAGAACATGAATCAGCTGATACACCATAGTTTAGTAAGGGGAATGCCTATGAAGGAGTTCAAATGTGAAAACAACTGCACTGCTTGTTTGAAAGGAAAACAGCACAAGGTTTCATTTCCACCTATTGAAGAACCAAAGTCCACTGCCTGCTTACAACTTCTTCACATGGATCTCTTTGGTCCTGTGAGAGTGATGAGCATGGCACAGAAAAAATACTGTCTGGTAATTGTGGATGATTACTCCAGATTTGTATGGACTTTCTTTCTACATTCAAAGGATGAAGCTGCACAGAAGATCAAACTTTGTGTTGTATGCTGAGAAGCAGTATTCCCTCTCAGTCAAGTGTAT